>JAOPHQ010004327.1:0-101580 GCA_030340625.1 Merluccius polli | reverse complement strand
TCACACAACGGCTACACACAGCTACAACGGAGAGGAATGAAGGTTAGTCGTTACAACGGAGAAGAAGAGTTAAGAGATGCAGAACAAAACCACACAACGAGGGAGCCACCTATGGGCCCGGAAGAATAGAGACCACACTGTAAAGAAAGGCTACAACTACTACAAAGTGTTACACAACACACGCTCAGAGAAGAGTGTGTACCTCAGACACTGGCAGGTCATCTTCGTCCTACAAATTGTTCATGGAATTAAAGGCATTAGCTTGTGAATTGACTCACTGGCTTGGGGAGGGAGGATTGTTTATTTGAAAACATTGTTAAATAGGCTATAGGTCAAGAAAGGGCTGGGCGATATATAGACAAATGTATATCACATCGATAAATATCACCATATGCTTATGAATTCATTCTAAACAGTCTAAATGAGGGTCATTACATTATATGGAAATTTGAAGTATGGTATCGGACTAAAACTAGTATCTCACTGATGTTTCAAACCTCATGTTTGATCATTTTAGGGGAATACTTTTCAGCGTAATTAATTTATACTATAAAACTGGGTATCGCGATAAGTTGATATCTTCATTTAATGACGATACAATACCATTCAAAGATGATAAATGATATTGCATTATTGCCCAGCCCTAGGTCAAGATAAATCATATAATAGCATTTTGCAATGTTAAGTACAAAACCATGTTCTAAAGATGAGAAAGGATTAAACAAATTAAAAAGTAAACTGCAAAGAAACCCGGTATATAACACCAATAAAGCTCATAGCTCAATAACATCCAAACAGACGATTTAAGCTGTCTACTGGATTTCAAATCAGTACATTTAAAATACAATGGTCCCTAATAGACCAGTACATGACATTATACTGCCAAACATTTACTTTGAAAATATGTACAAGTTCAAACTGCTGTTGTATATCATCCAGTCGGTAAACATTTTGGCATTTAGCAGTAACACGCAGTCAGAATAAAGTCAGATGAAGTCATTGTTTGTTTAATAAAGTGAGTGGTTCATTAGAGGTGCATCTCTTCCCTCATGTTTCCATTACTCACCAGCCAATGCAGAGAGGTGCTGCACAATAATCCACTGACTATGACCAAAAGGCAACATAACAAGTAGATTCCTCTCAAATATCAAACAATGAATAGTTTGTATGACATGCCTCATGTGCCTCGTAAGTTTAATACAATTAAACATATTTAAGGGCACGCAAACATTTTCTCATAGTAAAGTTGCAGATGCATTTGCCAGTTTTTAATCAATAACTGAAAAATAGAAAATTTGATATGAACGTGGATAGCTAAATGTGTACCTTATCTTCGTCAGCTTCTTCCTGTAGAAGACAAGGGGGGGGGGGGTGTCATTAAAATATAGTTTCATTATTATGATGAGTTATATACAATGCAAGTATCCATATAAAATTACGTGAAAATTACCTCTTCATACTCCTCGGCACGAGCCTCCTGGTAAAAGAACAAACGTATATTTATAACGTATACTTCAAGAATATGACCTGATCCAATAAATAAATGGGAATTCAGATCTCTGCATTAAACCTCTCTCTACACATACAATGCATGACCACACGGTTTTACACCCACACACAGGAATGCCTCGGTGAAGACAAAGTCAGGCACACGAAAGAGCACAGTATGCGTTTGTTTACGTACACACCATGACACAAATGCAGAACCTATGGTGACGGGGATAAGGAGTACAATGGTCATTGCCATGGGGAACAAAATATAAACACACACAGACAGACAGAGAGAAAACAGATCAACCAAAAGAAAAAGGTACAGTTAATGGGAATGGTAAGTGGGTGAATGTCCCATGGTACAGAAGGGACAGACAGAAATGTTAATTGAGTTGTGTTTGTGTGTGTGTAATGATGTCCAGCTAGAAATGTATGTAGGTGTGAGGTAGACAACAACTGCAACTGGTAAAGGAGACAAACTCAAAATTCAAAAACCTCAAAAAACTTAAAAAAACTTAAATATGGGGGGAAATCGGCGGCATTAAAAGGAGACAACAGGTTTGAAAGGGCAAAGGAGAACAGCACACAGATGCTAAATGGGTTATGGAGGGAGTAGGAGAGCACTCAAAATATTATGAGGGTGGCGGATGGGTGATGTGATACGGAGGGACGGAGGAGGGAGGATGTGAGGTGAGGGACCACAGCACAGGATTGTGGTTAGGGGGCATTTACAGTGTCCTCCGTTTCTTCAACCGCCTCCTCTTCCTCCTCTGCAGGTGCATCCTCCCCTGTGGCCTCCTCCTCAGCCGTCTCCCCTTCCATTACCTCCCCATCAATTTCTTCTTCTTCTGCTGCTGCTTCTTCTTCTTGCTCCTCCTCCTCCCTGTGTGTATTCCCATTGCGTTCCTCTACAGGAACCTCCTCACTCTGGGTTGAAAACATTACAATGTGGAGGAAGCAGGAGCAAGGAGAAAGCAGGAGTAAAAGAAATGGATTTATTAAGTTAGTAATGGTGTGGCTGGTGTCCTGGGTACCACTTCACAATGCTTTTGACACACACACACACACACACACACACACACACACACACACACACACACACACACACACACACACACACACACACACACACACACACACACACACACACACACACACACACACACACACACACACACAGCTGTAAGGGAATACTTTTTAGTTTGGAATGATTGAAGGTATGTGGTAATCTATAGAGGGTTGGAAAGTATAAATAAACAGTATTTTGATATTACTGTAAAAACTAAAAGATGCAAAACAAATGAAAGTGCAAAACATGTGTAGTTCATACACTTATTCAAGAGAGGAAAAAATACCTATGTAAAAGACTACCAGACTAATCTAATGTTTCAGGCATCCTCCAAGTCAGTGGACCGTAAACCAATAGATAAATCCTTTGAGGGAAAATGGTAAAATTGTATCAAAATACTATGAAAACAAAGAAAACATGCTTCATGTGCAGAACAACTGTAAAGTACAATCGTTTTATCAAACAAACACTGTTCACTAATGTAAAAACAACCTATTATATTGTTAAGACATTATATCACAAACTGCTATGGGAGTCAATTCAAATGCAATCATGGACCATCATATTCTTTACATTTGAAGAGGGATACATTCTTCTAAATTAAACTAAAGTCACTCATGCATGCAACAGAGATTAGCTGCATTCCACTGGGGGCAGACTAGTCTATGGGAAATGAAGGATGGATTACAAGACAATCAGAGGAAAAGTGCACGGATCTAAGGGATGGATATAGAGAAAAAGGAGACATGGAAAATGGAAAGCAAGCATGAAGGATGATTGAAAATAAGGAAGGCATTACTATTGACTGATCAAGGTTCTCCTCTGTACTAGTTTCTTCGGCGTGCGTGCCATTCTCCATTATAGCGGTGCTTTCAGCCTGTACCGCTTCCTGTGTCAGGGAAACGCAGGGTTAAATCCAGATGTACCATCACGCAGACATAGGCAAGTCACATTCTACAAGTTGTCGTCAAATCCTTCGGCCTTACCAATACGACCTTGCAGCTTTCACCCATCACCCATGAAGTGCAAAGGTTGCGATTTATCTATACTTAATCCAAGTCTGCAGAAGTTGTATATATTTTTTGTTTATCTTCAAGTAATACATTGTCATGAATGACCTTAAGGACAGAACATTGGCTAAGCTATTCCGTTACACAAACATTTACACTGATGCCCCAAGTAGGACGCCAAAAATAAATAAAAAACCTTTTTTTTTTTTTTTTCTCTTATTTAAATTGTGCAAACCCTTCGGCTGAAGACTTCTTTACACAGAGACCGATATGGTTTCTTTTAAATAGACTCAATAAATAGGTGCATGATAAAAGGAAGGAGTTCCCACCTTGGATCCTGGGGGTGGGGTCAGCCCTAGGAAGGAATAGACCAGGTTGTCCTCCTTGGCATTGAAGAAAGTTTCATAGTCCTGTGTGTAAGGAGAGGACATCCTTTAACCTTCTGTATCTGTAAAATAAGGCTCATCTTGCGATGTATAGACAAGAAATAGACGTGTAATGATTGAAAGTGTGTTTTTAAAACAGCAACAGAATTTTGCAGCTACGAAGCACATGTCAGGTTAAGGCCGTCGGTCAGAAAAGATGGAAATACAAGATAAATGTTCGTGGGCAAGCTTGCTGGGACTCTGCATTTGTTATTTGGCATATTAAAAAAAGCATGGACTCAATGCACCCGTGCATTATACGACACGCCGCCCATTTCAGAAACCTCACCCCACAGTAGCTCTCTTCGTTGAAAATCTGAGGGGGCAGAGGGATGCCATTGGAGGGCTTCTTGTCCACCGGGACGTTCTCCCTCATCCACATGCGGTTGTCCTCATTGCAGGCGATGTCCAGCGGGGTGTACTCCACCTTCAGAGCCTCCAGGAACCCAACCACATCCTGCTGCTTCTTCTTGATCTGTGGGTGGGGGGGGGGGGGGGGGGGGGGCACAAAACAAGTTGTGGTGTGTGTTGCAAACTGTTGGGTGTGTGTGTGTGTGGGGGGGGGGGGGCGGTGCAATTATAGACCCTTTTCACTGAAGGGAAAACACAGGTGTTCACATTAATTATGGGTGTGTTTCATTTCGGTATGGCAGTGCACCAGTATAGACATTTAGACGTAAATAAAACGGCCCTAACGTTAAAGTGACAGGAACCGGAAGTTAATTTACCCTGCAACTGACCACCTGTGAAAAATGGTCCATACAGCTAATCTATTTAGTGTAGGCCGACGTAAAAAAATAAATAAATACATAAAAATAGACCACACTGTTGTAAATGTGTGTAGGCTTATTTGCGTCCAAGGGAAAAGCAGCTAACCAGCTAGTTTGTTTCTCTCAGCGACGTGAAATGTCTAACTTTGCTGAGCGACAAGTGAAGCGCCGTGTAACTTAAACCTGTTTCAGGCCAAGTGTCCCAGAAGACCCTGCAAGTGAATGGTGGGGGGGGGGGGGGCTTTTTATAAAGAGGCTGCTCCTTTTGGGGGTTGGTTTGGGAGCACAGCAAAATACACAAAAAAGTGTGCAAAGTACTTTAACAAACACACACAAACAATTGCCGTTCACATCACAGCAGTCACCCAGTAAAGCACATGAAGTCAACGCTAAACGAAGGAGACTTGTTAAATCTCTGGCTCTGGTTTGAACGCGAACCACAGTGTGTGTGTGTGTGTGTGTGTGTGACAATAAAAGCCTTACAAAAAGTTCACGCAAAACCGCACAGACACACACTTACCGCAGTCGATCCGGACGACGAGGCGAGAAACACCTTGATAACCATTATTATGTTTTAGTAGTTTTTTTTTGTTGGTCACCATATAAGATGAAGCTCGCAACAAGTCGGCTCTTAAAGGAGCAGGCGTCCCCCCCTCTAATATTAGTTCCCAGGGTGAAGGACTGACCCGCCGCCGCCGCGCCGCGCGAGGCTATTTCTGTCCTCCGACGCCATCGCCGGCGGGATTGGTGGGGCCGGCGTCCAGGGCGGCGGCGGCCGGCCGGGTGATTGGGCGACCTCAGCTGTCCGTCGGAGGCCATTATGAAGTGAGGTGGGTTAGTGACGCGCGGAGTGTGCATATATGGACAGAAATAGCGCTGCAGGCTGACTGAACTCTCTCAAACAGCGGGTACTAATACCTGCCAGCGCTGTGCGAGGGCGCTGCGCCGCCGCGCGTAAAACTCTCCGCGAGCACTTTCTCCTCCGACAGCGTTTACGGGGGGCGCGCGCGTGTTGAACGTTTGCACTGGCGGATTCAGGATGGGGGCAAGGGGGGCGACTGGTGCCCCACCGGTTGAAAACGTCGCGCTTAAGTGCCCCTCTTGAGTGGCGAAAACGAGATCTTGGCCTGCCCTTCACATAGGAAACATAGCAAGGAAATACAATAACATGTCTTAATGAGTGCTCTATTAGTGCATAACATGATATTCACATTCGTTACTCAGGTAGAAGTATAGCTACTAGGGTTTAAAAAGACTTCTTTAGAAGTTGAAGTATAAAGTCAAGCTTTTTACTCAAGTAAAAGTGTAAAAGTACTGGTTTCAAAACTACTAAAAGTATAAAAGTAAAAGTAATGTAAGGGAAAAAACATTTTTCTAAAGGCCATGATGACTATAATGTTATATTAAAATGTTATGTTGAAAAATTTGGGATGGACTAGGATACCTGTTTCAGCCGAATACATCCCCAACTGAAAATGAACGCATTTTAGTACTCCTACTAGAAAAAGTTCACTGGAACACCACTCAAAGTCGTAAACTCGGGCCAAATCCATCTACAACCATCTCCGTATAATAGTTCTATTATACATTATTATACATGTATAATTATACACATTATACATGTATAATAGTTATATTATACATCCATGATTAACCCCGACTTCACAGAGTCAGTTGTCTGACGTCACACAACTATGGTCAATGCCGTGCACCTGGAACGCTTGGAGGTCGGAAATCGGAAATTTCAACTGGGAAATCCAACTTTTCTGGAACGCACCATATGTCATGTGCAGGTGCGATGGATTGCATACAAATCAATAGGGTGTTGGAATGGTATATGTTTATACTCCTCATCCAACCACAATCAAATTCACTCTATCCGGATGCCGCGATTTATCTGGATAGGTTTTTTGTGTGTGTGTGTGTGTGTGTTTTTGAACGATGACAAGCCGGAATGAAAACAAGCCGAAATGAAATAGGAGTAACAATGCTATTTTTTAAATATAAGGAGTAGAACAGATAATTGCGTGAAAATTTAAGGAGTAGAAGTAAAAAGTCGGCTGAAAAATAAATACTCCAGTAAAGTATAGATACCCAAAATGTCTACTTAAGTCTTACTACTTAATTTCTACTTAAGACTTAATTTCTACTTGACACCTCAGGACTTGACAATCCCTATAAATGCCCTTACAAATGTAAACAGTGCCGTGAAAAAGTGCCCTCTATGCTGCCACTATATAACAGTGTCCCAAAGGGTGCCCTTTCCAGTTGAGAAAATGGGATGCTGTATGAAGGATACCCTTACATGCATGAACATTTTGGAAGGTTTCCTAATGGATGCCCTTCCAATGGAGAAAATGTGATGTGATGCCATAAAATAGGTGCCCTTACAATGGGATATACTTAAAGTTCCCTACAGGTGCATTGCTGAGGAAAATTCATGAAGTATCCTCTTAGATGCCCTTCCAAGTGAGAGGTGGAAAACATGGGGGAACAAGTATTCAGTGCCCTCTGTGCCCCCATGCAATAGATACGATGTGCCCTCTAGAGCAAGAAAACTATAACATGTCTTAATGAATGCCCTTCTAGTAGAGAAAACATGATGCAGCACCCTATAAGGTGTCTTTACAATGGTCTAAACTTGATCTTCCCTATGGGTGACCTTCCATGGAAAGGGCTGCTGTTTTTTTTAGGATTTCCCAAAGTGGGTGCCATGAGTCTAGGGGTGCCGCAAAATAGCCTATCGTATGGCCATTAGCAAATATTTTCGGCATTTTTGCATGGGGCCGATGGGCTAACAGTAATATCTAGATAATATTTTGATGTTTCTCGTTCTGCACTGTCCCTCTTTTTAAGCGATGCTTTTTTGGGCGCTGACGGGGCCCCATGTCGTGCAGTAGGTGCCCCTTTTTTTCTTTTTGCCCCTGCCCTTCAAACAGCCTGAGTCTGCCCCTGGACGTTTGGAAGTCACGTAGGGGGGTGATGAGTGGCTCTCGTGGCTTACAATGCTTATGATGTGGCTCTGTGGCGCAATGGATAGCGCGTTGGACTTCTAGTTATCTGTGTGAGGTGTGATTCAAAGGTTGTGGGTTCGAGTCCCATCAGAGTCGTTCTTTGTGGAAATTCCTTAATGGACTTCTGTTCTTGGAAGTAAAACATACATTTCATTGTTCGTAACGCTAAATAAAAATACTGTGCTCTTCACTGCTAAGTCTCTTGGGATAAAAGTCGTCCTCACTCTACTGATAGCGGTTTATTGTTGCGCTTTCTCCTAACAAATGTACTTATTGTAAGTTGCTTTTGGAAAAAAGCGTCTGCTAAATGCCCTAAATGTAAATGTAAATAACGCAACGCGGTTTTGAACGGCAAGGTCGTTATACTGATTATGTCCAAACTTTCCCGAACAATGTCCGCTACTTCTCCCATCATCCTTCGGGCAGCGCGCCAATAATTACCATGGTAACAAGTTCCCGTCCATGCCCCCCCCCCCCCCCCCCCCCGAAGCGTCAAAACCTAACTGAGGGAGAGGTCAGGCCTTAGCCCACGTCGCCTATCCGTTTAAAAGTACATCACATTTAAACACGCAAATGACGCTCTAGTAACACGTAGGCTACGGCAACCCCACCCGTGGACCATGGAGCTCCCTTTATTCACGTTTTACAAAACAAAAGTGTTTCTGAGGAAAACTCATGCAGTACCCTCTTAGATGCCCTTCCAAGTGAGAGGTGGAAAACATGGGGGAACAAGTATTCAGTGCCCTCTGTGCCCCCATGCAATAGATACGATGTGCCCTCTAGAGCAAGAAAACTCTATAACATGTCTTAATGAATGCCCTTCTAGTAGAGAAAACATGATGCAGCAACCTATAAGGTGTCTTTACAATGGTCTAAACTTGATCTTCCCTATGGAAGGGCTGCTGTTTTTTTAGGATTTCCCAAAGTGGGTGCCATGATGACAGTCTAGGGGTGCCGCAAAATAGCCTATTGTATGGCCATTAGCAAATATTTTCGGCATTTTTGCATGGGGCCGATGGGCTAACAGTAATATCTAGATAATATTTTGATGTTTCTCGTTCTGCACTGTCCCTTTTTTTTAAGCGATGCTTTTTGGGGCGTTGACGGTATGGAGTGAGATTTGTGACAATATGTTCAAACAATACTTTTTCAAATTCAAACAAAAAATGATTGATCAAAATATCAAACACAGAATTGAAGCAAAAAAAATAAAGTCAAAGAATAAAATTAAACTCGCAAAATATCAAATACAGAATTGAAACAAAAAAAATAAAGTCAAAGAAAAAATGTAGCAAAATAAATCTGTCTTTAACTCTTTGAATCACTTGTATTTTTGTTTACAATACTCTCAGGTTCTTTCTCAGTGACAAAGTTTGTTTGTTTCCTGCTAGCTTTGCGGTTGCGCTTCTGGTTCTTTGTTTGCGATGCCAGCATTTTTGATTGCGGTTCTGGCACAAATTTCACATGTGGGTGGGTTTTTAAAATGAAATATGATATAAAATACAACCCTGCCTCTTATCATTTTAAAAATATGAATATGTATAAGTATTTGTATTGTTCTGTAGCCAGGGCTGGACTGGGAACTGGGGCGGGGGGGGGGGGTGCGCGATCGTAACACACCCCGGACCTACGACCGACGGTTGGGGGGCACGATCGGAACACACACCACGGACACACACCCGTAACCAGGGGTTAAATTGGGATTTGTTATGTGGGGGGGGCTCTACCTAGTGGGGTCCGGGGGTATGCCCCCCCGGGAGAAAATTGTGAAAAATAAACCATTAAATGGCACTTTCTGGAGAGTTTTGTGCAAAGAAATGGAGAAATTGAGTCTTACATGATATGTGCAAAACTGCAAGGTTTAGCGCCTATACTGTGCATTGTTTCAGAGCTAGAATCTTGAACTTCAGCGCAACGAAGGATCTCCCAGGAAGTCCGGAACATTCATCAAAAAATATAACCTAGATAGACTTCTTTATTTTTTCATTATGCAAAGCTGATGATCATAATTTTTATGGCATTATATTAGGGCCAGCAGTTCCCTATTTAGGAACAAACGTGTAGGAAAATGTCCCTGATCTGTGAAATTATAATTTTTTTTAAATTTTTTGTTATTAAATAACTTATATTTTAGCAATTGATTCGAGGGGATAAATTCATTGGATGAAGGTTCTGTCGTTCTGGTTGCCTTTTCTTGGTAGCCAATGTTGTGCACTTGCGTTCGGAATGCATGCGGTGCGAGGTCGACTGACAATGAGAAGCAGCTGAACAAGAATAGTAGGCTACTCGTGTTCCAATTGTTCTCATCTCAGCTCCGCTGAGCCAAATAGAAATTCCATTTGAAAAACAACGTTCATTTATTGTCGGAAATATCATATTTTCAAAAGCATTACTTTCATCCAAAGCATTACTTTCATCAAATTGTATGTGACATTTCCAGTACGCAACTGACTGCAGGCAGGCTTAGGCTATGTGCCGGGGCTGAGCCCCGGCCCAATTTAACCACTGCCCGTAACACACGTGATCGTAACACACCCCGGACCGACGACCGACGGGGGGGGGGGCGCGATCGTAACGTGCGATCGTAATGCCCGGGCATTACGATCGCTCATGGTGGTGCAGGCGCAGGTGTTTCAACTTCCGGGGCAGTTGCAGTTCAGCTCAGCTGTCAGTCAAAACAGATAAGCCAATAGGAAGAGGAAGAAGAAGAAGAAGAAGAAGAAGAAACCCACCCACACGTGAAATTTGTGCCAGAATTGCAATAAAAAAAGCTGGCATCGCAAACAAAGAACCAGAAGCGCAACCGCAAAGCTAGCAGGAAACAAACAAACTTTGTCACTGAGAAAGAACCTGAGAATATTGTAAACAAAAAACAAGTGATTCAAAGAGTTAAAGACAGATTTATTTTGCTACATTTTTTCTTTGACCCTATTTTTTTTGTTTCAATTCTGTATTTGATATTTTGCGAGTTTAATTTTATTCTTTGACTTTATTTTTTTTGTTTCAATTCTGTGTTTGATATTTTGATCAATCATTTTTTGTTTGAATTTGAAAAAGTATTGTTTGAACATATTGTCACAAATCTCACTCCATATGACGGGGGGCCCATGTCGTGCAGTAGGTGCCCTTTTTTTTCTTTTCGCCCCTGCCCTTCAAACAGCCTGAGTCCGCCGCTGGACGTTTGGAAGTCACGTGTGTGTGTGTGTGGGGGGAGATGAGCGGCTTCCGTGGCTTAATAACGCTTATGACGCGGCTCTGTGGCGCAACGGATAGCGCGTTGGACTTCTAGTCATCCGTGTGTGAGGTGTAATTCAAAGGTTGTGGGTTCGAGTCCCACCAGAGTCGTTCATCGTGGAAATTCCATAATTGACTTCCATTCTTGGAAGTAAAACATACATTACATTGTTCGTAACGCTAAATAAAAATGCCACGCCTTTTAAGCGGCTACCGTTATTCACCACTTAGTAAAAAAGTGAAGTCATCCTTACTCTGCTCAGGGTATCTGCAGGTTTCAGCAAGTCAAATTTAAGACTTTTTAAGACCTTTTTAATACCACCTTGAATGAAATTTAAGACCTAAAACACGTGATGGTGGGGGGGGATCCCGCTGTATTACAACCCAAGCATAGCAGACTAGCTAGCAAGCGCGCTGATAACCGTTTATATATGCAGCTAGCAAGAAAGAAGCCTCTCTACATGTCCTTCCCGAAAAGTCCTGCCAGAAAAATAAAAAAATAAAAAGTCCTGCCCCGACAAATTTAAGACCTTGAGTTACAGTATTTAAGACCAGCATATGACATTTTTAACGAATTTAAGACTTTTTAAGGGCTTAAATTTAGAAACATGAATTTAAGACTTTTTAAGACTTTCTAAGGATGCGCGGACACCCTGTACTGATAGCGGTTTACTGTTGCACTTTCTCCTAAAAAAGTACTTAGGCTATTGTAAGTCGCTTTGGACAAAAGCGTCTGCTAAATGCCCTAAATGTAAATGTCAATGTCAATAACGCAACGCGGTTTTAAACGGCGAGTTGGTCGTTATACTGATTACGTCCAAACTTTCCCGAACAATGTCCGTTACGCGCTTCGCACTACTTTTCCCGTCATCCTTCGGACAGCGCGCCAATAATTACCATGGTAACAAGATCCTGTCCGTGCCCCCCCTGAAGTGTCATAGCCTACCTGAGGGAGAGCAGGTCAGGCCTTATGGTGCGTTATATTTGTCCACCCGACTCGATCTGCGAGTCGGATTTCCGAGTTACGAACCGGAAGTTGCAAATAGAACGCCCCCGAGGTCGTATATACGACTCGTCAACTCGTCTGAACTCAGAGGACCCCGAGTTCAGTAACAAAGATGGCTACTCCGAACTGGCTAGAGACGCTCCATGTTGCTATGACAACAATGCCGATTCTTGAGCAGAAAGCAGAGCAGTAGCCTAACGGAATATTCAGATCAAAGATAATAGAGCGGAGCAAGATGGATCAGTAGCGTCAGGGCGGTGAAGTACGTTCTCAGCCTGAATGGACGCCATTTTAGTAAGCCACCTCAACATTCTAGGCTCGATTCAAGCCAATATAAGGCCACATAGGATTAAACATAACTTGTATAAATAAACATAGTTTCATGCAAAACCTCGAATGGCTGGGCACATCATGTAATCCCAATTCAACCATATTCTTATCGACCGATCGATGGCCCTTTATCGCTATCTACTAACGTAGGTCACCATTGTGCCTAAGCTGTGAGCCAACCTCATCGTTACACTTCAGACACAACATCATCCCAGGAGTCCCCTCAAACAGCCAGGTGGCTTTGCTGTGAGTGGCAGACAGTGAGTAGGGGGAGTTACCTGCATACGGTCTGACTGTAGAGTGCCGTCATTGGTCGATAGCCTTTTCTGTGAGCTTTTAATTGGTCAGTCTGCACCTCAGTGGGCGAGCAGCTTCCTTGTTTATCAAAGAGAGCGCATCGGCGGCATCTCTGCAGCTAAGCCCAAACGTAAATGAAAGTTCACGGATGAACTAAAAAAGAAATACCCATGCTTTCGTCTTGGTCCCGATCCACACAAAGCTTTTTATTATTATAGCCACTTTTTTATTATTGTTTTATAGGGACAAACATATCTAGTCACCATGACTGTGGACACATTTGTATTTAAAAGATACAGGGCATTTTCCCACGACGGTGAACGCCAGCCTCCGCCTGCTGCCTGCAGCACTCCTGTCGGACTTCCGGGTTCCGGTAACACTTGAGCTTACTAAAATGGCGCCCATAGAGTTCGAGAGCGTACCTCATTGGTGCCAACGTATTTCGCAGCCAGTGATCCATCTTGCTCCGCTCTATTATCTTTGATTCAGATATCAAACTGCGAAATAAGATTGTGTAATATGTAATGAACATGTGAAATCCGCGGTGGGTGCACCGTAAACGAGATGATCACTATAAACGTTACGAAACGTCCAAACTGCCTATTGCAACCAAGCACATTGTGAAATCTTGGGTAATTTCTCTGTGATCAATGTTTCTATATTTAATTAACGTTTAAACACAGAATGATACTGTTTTTCAAGCATATTAATGTCGCGTCCATCTTTTCTCCGACTCGTCTTGTTGTGTGCCAAATAGAACGCAAAAACCCGGGGTCACTCGTTTTCCGTGACGGATGTGACGTCACACCCGAGCTGCAAGTCGCGATTACGACAAATAGAACGCACCATTAGCCCACATCCTATCCGTTTAAAAGTACATCACATTTAAACACGCAAATGAAGCTCTAGTAACCCGTAGGCTACGGCAACCCCACCCGTGGACCATGGAGCTCTTTCACGTTTTACAAAAATGTGAGAGAAACATTGTTTGTAACGGATTACAATAACGCAGTGGGCTGGAGGTGATGCAGGTGATGC
This sequence comes from Merluccius polli, assembly GCA_030340625.1. Classification (NCBI taxonomy): domain Eukaryota; kingdom Metazoa; phylum Chordata; class Actinopteri; order Gadiformes; family Merlucciidae; genus Merluccius; species Merluccius polli. Next base: position 87,896 of record JAOPHQ010004327.1, on the reverse strand, counting down.
TGTGGGCTGGAGGTGAAGCATTGGGCTGCAGGTGATGCTGTGGGCTGGAGGTGAAGCAGTGGGATGCAGGTGATGCAGTGGGCTGGAGGTGAAGCTGTGGGCTGGAGCTGATGCAGTGGGCTGCAGGTGAAGCAGTGGGCTGGAGGTGAAGCAGTGGTCCAGAGGGACCAAGCACATACAAAGAAAAGAGAGTACAGAAAAATACCGCATATAGGCAACTAAAATGTGCTGTTTTTCCTGTTGACAAGCTACTCAAAACGTCCTGAGGTTCCCGACGATCAAACCCGTGGTGGTGGTGGGACACAGCAGAGGGTCCAGTCTACCCGTCTCTGACACTGCATCTAGGAGCTGAGCAGCCAGCCAGCTGTGGGACCACCAGCAGCAGCTGAAAAGAGGCCACCACTGAAAAGAAACTACCGCCACATCGCCACACGGTGGCACTACAGCGCCGTGAATCCCCCCCCCCCAGAGTGGCCTATCCCAGGTCCTTTCTTTGGCTCGTTCACATCAACCCACCCTCTTCTGATGAATTAGAAATTGTGTAATAGCCTAATGTTTTCTTTTTTTTTTGGTTTTGTTTAGCTGTTACACAAACACGACAACTGAAATCATCATGAGTCATCTTGCTAAATCTCTACAACAGCCACTCCTCATTTGAGTTGGTTGAGTACAAACATTAGTTATTAATACAGCCTAGGTAGGGAGGAACATCTTAATTTCTTTTGAGCAACTTTAAGCCTATTTATATAACAATATTCTCGTATTGGCACCTGGATGACGTACACTGTATACATTATATATTATATATATATATATATATATATATATATATATATATATATATATATATATATATATATATATATATATTTATTTTTCTTTTAAATTTAATCTCTAATCTTTTTTTATGATGCTGCTTGGCCAGCACATCAACAATGTGCGAGTACTGTAGCCTGCAGGAGGACACGGGTGTAGCCCGCAGGAGGACACAGGTGCAGCCCGCAGGAGGACACAGGTGTAGCCTGCTGTAGGACACAGGTGCAGCCTGTAGGAGGACACAGGTGCAGTGCCAGCTGAGGCCTGCAGGCCCAGCTCCTCATCCTCTTGAGATGGTCCAATAGTTGCTGTACCAAGCTGTGTGCCATACTTTATATTAATAATAATGTGCCCCCACCCCCTTTCAATATTTTACTCCAGGATTTGGAATCATCGTTCAGTTGCTACTGAAACCAAGAAGACCCACAAGGTGACAAAGCTGACTTCTTATGGAGAACATTAATCAGCCGAGTCACAAAATCAAAGTGCATTGACTTGTCGTGTTTATTAAAATTCATTTTTGTGTTATCGTGATTCAAGTAATGAGGGATTATTTTAATTATAAAATAAGCAATGTTTTTATCTATTATGTTAGTCATCCCTTTCAGATGATATTCATCATCAGCCAAAGTTATGTCTGCCATATGATTGGTCTAAGGTTATGCATAATAACCAACAGTATTCATAAGTAGAACCTGTTGGGCTGATAAGATTATTTGCACCCTTTGTGATGAAATATATTCCCTAACAGGCGGAGAGAGAGAGAGAGAGAGAGAGAGAGAGAGAGAGAGAGAGAGAGAGAGAGAGAGAGAGAGAGAGAGAGAGAGAGAGAGAGAGAGAGAGAGAGAGAGAGAGAGAGAGAGAGAGAGAGAGAGAGAGAGAGAGAGAGAGAGAGAGAGAACTGGGCATCATCAACATTTACTCCCAAAGATTCAGGTGTTGCTGGGTATTGTCTTTTTCATTGTGTACATTCCTGAATGTATTTCCCAGGGCTCTTAAAGTTGTAACTTACATTTGAGAGTAAGTTAAGTAAATGTCAAGATGAGTAAGTAGGACACCAAGCCTTTACCAGAACTTGACATTTTTGCATACATGTTGAGATGAGACTATTTGTTGTCCTCGCATGTTCTAGACTGATGAAAAGCCCTTTGTTTTCTATGAATGAGCTATAATATATCGTCTGTAGGAGTCATTTGCTATGCAGAACCAGAGTGCGATAAGGCTCAATATGATGCAACTCAACCCATGAACAATGTGTTGGTAAGCAATTGATTAATACTACATATGCAGAATGCCCATGTTTATTTTTAAGACATACGGGCTATTTTTTCAGGTAACAAACTATTTTTGTTTAGTAGAGCAGTGAGGTTGCAGAAGTTCACCAAGAGTTTGTTTACAGACTACAAACTGCTTTATAGATTTAGACATGGACCAATGTTTTTATATACTGCAAACAGGACCTAATATTTTGAATGCGTTTCAATTTGCCCCATAACTTTAAAATAATATCTTAAATCTTACAGCACCTTTGCTCTTTTCTTTGGTATGCCATGTCTTTAGACTGACAATCCAAGTGAGTGTTCAGCCCAGGAAATCCCAGAGCCGCTGATTCTGTCTGGCGATAATGAGAGCAGGGCAGCAAACCCCTCGCCCGAGTTAGAAAGAGAGCACACGCACACCAGCTCCCCTACCCCACGGGAGCCCTCCACAACACCGCCTACCCTAAAAGCAAACCATACAAATCCCCCAGAATTGAACGCCACTATACTTTCAAACAGACTGAGAGCCTCCACTCTGGAAGCCAGCCTACAGCAGCGTAAACCAGAGTCCCCCTGGATGGATCGGGAGGCCCAGGTAGAGCACTACTGCACAGCGGGTCTGAAACCCTCATCTATGAGCTCTGCTACCTGGGAAAAGCCCCGGTCCTGAAACTACTACCAACCCTCAGAGTAAGGAAAGTAAAAACCACACCAGGAAGAGGAACCGTATTAAGGAACCGTTGGGTCCAAGTGCGATTAGTGATTTGGTGGGTGACCAGACAGACAGAAAGAATGACCTAAGGCTGGATAAACACTCATGTTGCATAGTGCCAAAATCCATTCCTGTCTTTGACTGAAAAAATGCCATTGTTGGGAGGACTGTGGATTTAATTTAATATTTTGTTATTTGAATAAAATAAAAAAAAGAGTACACCATCCTGTATGGCGTTTACTTTGTGTTCATGTTAGGTGGTTTTGTTGGAGGCAGTTAAGAGTAGCCACTTCTCAGCAAAGCATTCATTTATTACCAAATAAATAAAAATGTTTACGTTAAACACAAATTAAAAACATTTCAACATTGTTTTTAACAACACCAAAGTCATCAAACACATTAAAGTAAGAAAGAAAAAAACAAAACATGAACTGTACATCAGAACTTTTAGCCTCCTTGGGTGGTAAACAAAATGCTTCACAGTTTTTAGAATGCACAATTGGGTGCAACGTCCCAATGGGGTTACATTGTGAGAACACGGATGACCTAGCTGAGAGCATGGAGACCGAGAGTAACCACTTTGTTGCATACGACTAGCCAGCATGTGATTCCCACGCCACCTGAACAGAACGAAAGGGCGTGTCAAATTCCGACTGTAATAAAATAGCTACTGATTCCAACAGCTCAATACATGTTGATACAGCTCTCTACAGGTGAATGCTATTGACCATTATATCTAAAAAGAGACATTTGTTTTATAGATAATTAAATGCAAGTTTTCTAATGTATCGTGTTCATCAAAAATGACAAATTTGATTGTCATTGCTGTGTATCACCTGTTACTCCGGTTGGGAAAGCCACCAGGCGTTCCACAGGGGCAATCCATTTACTGGGAATCACTGTCACTGGATCAGAGTAATACTTCCAAATAAGGGAGATCATGAGCGCAGCCTGCCAATTAAGAAAAGGAAAGAAACGAAGATTGGCCGGATCACATTAGGTTGCAATTTATTTCAAATGCATTCAAACAGTTAACAATTTAATTGATAAGTAATAACAATTGTGTAAAATTAGCTTAATAAGCACAGGGCAGATATGACACATTAAATCAGGATGGGAGTTTTTAAATGCAATATATTAAACTGCACCAATTGCCACTGGAATTTGCAGCACATATAATAGTAAGATATAACAATATATAATCATATAATACACAATTGCCTGTGGAATCATTTATATTATCTATGTCTATCAAACCTTTTCAGTTTCAGTTAGATACTTTAACTGACTACATTTATGAATAAATCTAACCAAAGGATAAAGTTATATCATCAATGGCCAATTAGATATGGTTTATGGACGTTTATGGTTATAGATTGATAACCAAATATATATAAAGTATGGATTCATATAGAAAAAGGACTATGATTGCTTGTGTCATTGTTATAATCACCCACCTACCTGTAAAATATAAAACACTATGTTCACAATCCATTTCATTTTAGCCTGTTGTGCAGTTCTTGATTTCACTGAAAAGATAAGATACCGGTATGCACAATAGTAAGTTGTATAGCAAGTATTGTGATTCTCATCAGTCACATTTAAAATGTAAACACCGAAGCAAACTGGCATTCAATACAAAAGGCAGACAAAAAAAGACATGCTTATAGTTGTGTAAAATATGTGTATGATGTTACCTTCAATAATGTGTGCAAAATAAAATGTTTGATAATATCATTTGAACAGCCACAGTCAGACAGCAATACACCCAGAACAACTGGAGTGCTCCACATATATTATTATTATTATTATAGTCTTTATTGGTATTTAGATGGATGAGTGGATGGTCTTTGTTTGGTGACTGCATGTGTATAATGAACTGAGAAGTTAAGACCAACTGGTCTAGTCCAAGAGTGTGGTGGTGGTGGTGTGTGCAAGTCACGTGGCCGTTTGAAACCAACGCAGGTGTGAGGAAACGCACGTCCCTCCCCGGTCCCTCACCGTGCGTCTTCAGCTTGTCCGTCATCTTGTTGATCTTGCGCTCCAGCCTGGCGTACCTGGCGAACTCGTCCATCATGCTGATGGAGGAGTGCTCCTTCTTCATCTCCTGGATCTCCGCCCTCATCTCGCTCTCCTGCTCAGCGTCCTTCTGGACCACCCGAGACAGCTTCTCACACACAGCAAACACACACCGCACGTTTATTATCTTACTGTGCTTTTTTGTTGCAATGGACAGCCCAATAAATTGTGTATTTTGATGTAGGAAAACGTTCAAAGATGTTGTCAAGTGTGTGCTTTAGCTAGCTAGCTAGCGGTAGCTAGGGGCTGGAGCCCCATAACAACATGACTGTTATTGTTATCTCCATTTAGCTCCATCTAGCCGTGTCTTTGTGCGCCGATGGACCGGTGAATGCAAATGTGTCGCTTTTTGTGTGGGGGACGACGACGACGAAATCACCGCAAAAAAGCCATCAACCATAAACGACACATTTGGAAACACGACGCCCTTTTGGGTACTCACAAAGGACGATATGGTCGGGAGGAGCACTTTCATGAAATTGCAAATGAACACCGACACCAGCACCAGGAACCACGCACAGCCGGCCGCCATGTTTTCTTCTTCTTCCTTCCCTCCTTCCTGCTCAGCCCGCAGTGCTGCTCTTACCTGGGCTGCGTACACTTGCAACGGGACAAGGAAAGAAAATGCCGACAAATCGCTTGTTTTAAGGGTGTTTATTTAAATAAATAAAAAACGAAAAAAGGTTGAAACCAAAGTCAATTCACGGAGGGTGTGTGTGCGTGCGTACACTTTTATAATAACGTGGCCCACGCCACATCCCAACGATTATTTTGTGTGTTGTCTTTTCCCCGCAGCCATAGACTTTTTTTTCTTCTTCTCCAAACCCCATTATTGCAAACAATAAAAAAAATAAAATGGGAGTATGAGGTCAGCTGATTGGCACACAGACCTAACCATACAGGTGACTTGCTTTGGTTTAAAAACGTGCTGCCCGCATCCCGAAGCCAATCAACGAGACCGGGGGGCGGAGTGATCGCCCTCCGGTCCGTAAGGTTGGTTGGACCGAGGGACGACAATATCCACCACACGGTCCAATCCGGTCACAGCTAGTTCCTCCTTGGTGGTACCGATGGGCCATTTGCGTTAGGTTAAGTTAAACCAGCGTGTTTCTTCTTCTTCTTCTGGAAGGAGGTTATATGCGGTGTAGGACGTTGTGTGTGTAGGACACCTCGCTGTGGCTTACTGCGTTTTCTTTTACGGTAAACTTTCACGCCACGTTGCCTCGCAAAAAAACCCCGTAGACTTTTTTCCATTTTTTTAACGCGCTTTTTAAGCCACCATGGGAAAGAGAAGCAAAGTAAGTTGAAATGCATACACGTTTTTTGTACGCCCAATCTTTCGGGGGAAAAAAATACATTTTTTCGTTGTGTTTTGTTTGTACGATGTCTCCTATACTGTAACACAGCGTGTTTGTTTAAAACGTGCAGTACGGTATATCGCATGCACGCAGAAAATAACCCGTAAACCCGTCTGCACCGTCTGTCCTGTTGATATGGAAGTGGCGCCTTTTTACTTAGTGCGGTGTTAACGTTTTGCGTTTGCGTCGTCGCTCCGCTGGCGTATCGCACGACATTTTGTTGTCGATGTTGTTTACGATACGATGTGTTGGGACTGCGGGTCGGTAACATTATACTATACGGTGTGTGTCCATCACCCATTAGCCGTCTCGGTAATGAGATTACAGACAATGGAGGTTTTTTTCGTGTAGTCGCCGGCCGACGTCCGCGTAGCCATTGTAAACATTGTACGCGTAATTGGGTATCTGGGACCGGGTCGTTTTTTTTTGGTTCGTGGCGCTATTCAAACTACATCGTGCCTCGCCACCGATTTTTAGTGCACGTTTAACACCGATACATTATTATATATGTATATATATCGCCACTTATGACCTTCGTGCGCTAAGGCGTAGCCTATAGTGAGTCTGTGCGCGACACCCTTTGGGCACAGGGTAGTGATTTATTTCCTTTCAGCGTCATGGCAGTCGCACCACATTCGTAAAGCGAGCGGTCGTTCGCAGTATTAAAGGGCCGCGACGAAAATTTACTATTCGAACCGTTCAATAGTGCAATATTCGAATTATTGTACCGGTGCAAAAGCAATACATTGCGTGTATTGCTTTTAAAACGTTTTTTTGGGGTCAATTTGATATAGCTTTCGGATGTGCATGCATGTCCTGTTGTGGGGTAACGAGACGAAGTCTCGGTAATAATGGCGCGGGAAACTATACTGTCGACATTGGCAAGTTGTGTGCGTTCGTGTAACGAAGCCCTAATAAAAGTCCACGTGGGGGCGGAGCAGCCGTCCCGTTCCCTACTCCATAAGTACATGATGGCTGCGCGAACTTTACAGTACGATTTGTAATGGACGTCGACGCGTTCTCGCGTGGACTCCCACTGTATATAGTGTTTTTTGTTGTTGTGGTTTATAACAAACAATAGTATAATGAACAACTATTAATTCCCAGGACGCCACTTTCACATTAGACCACTAGGCCTATATGTAACCTGCTTCTGTGGGGGGATAAGCCAGTGGGAACAGCATGTGCGCCCATCCCCCTAACTTTTACACGCCCACATTTGTTCACTTGTGAGGGATTTTAAGATGTTCTTTTCTTTTTTTTGCCCACAGAATACAAGCGATCCTGAAGAGGTAGCTATGCAATATACACAACCAATATCCTAGTTGCTTTGTGTTGTTCGCAACACCTTTTGCTAAGAATTGTATATAAACTGTATTTTTCTTTTGTTTTAGCCAGCAAGGAGATCTTTAAGATTGTCTGTAAGTAACAACTCCCATAATTTTGGTCTGTCTAAATTAATTATATCAAATCCATGCACTGCCATGTCCTGCACATGTAATGCAATATCGCTAATAACAGTTTGGCATCTGTTTTGCAGAGGACAGAGACAGAGTCGGCGCCCAAAGAAAAGGTAACCAGTCAAGATCACTTCTATTTATATACACTCATCAGGAATTCAACTAGCATTTTTGTGTAAACTAAATATATATTTGTTTGGTCATTTAGCCAGTGAAGGTAGCTGCCAAGACCAAGAAGGCAAAACCAGTAGCGAAGGCCAAGCCAGAGGTGGAAGAGGAGGAGAAGAAGGCGGAGGAGGAGGAGGTAGCTGAAGCAGAAGAAGCTTCAGCAGAGAATGGGGAGGACAAGGCGGAAGCAGAGGTACCAGGAGTTACCTCAGTGACATAACCTCACAATTATTTGTTTTGTGCTGTTGTTGTTATCTGACTTGGTGAAAAATCATAACACATTGATTTCAGAGAACAGCAGTGGTTTAAAAGGCATCTGCCCTCTCTCTCCTCTAGGAGGCTCCAGCAGACGAAGCAGAGGCTGAGGAGAAAGATGAAGCAGAATAACGCTAAACTCATTCAGAAGCTCTCCTGAACCTCCTTTCTTAAATAACGCAGAGAATTTTATATCAACTATTTTTTTATGAAATAGCAGAAAGGGTTTTAGTGGTAAAATTGTAGATTTTCTTTTCAATGTTCAAATGTGTACCTTCAGTTTTTACCTCTGTGGTTTTGGGAAAGGAGAACATTGTGTTCATTGTGAGTGTGGTTTTAATTTTTTATTTTTTAAACATTTGTGTTTGGATTTTCTGTTGGGGTAAAAGAAACGTTATAATCATCTGCATAAAATGCAATCTCTTTTTAGCAATACATATTTTGATGTCAGGAGAGTTTGGCTAAAACATTCCAAAGGCTACATGAGGGACCGTTTGTAACTTGGATATTTTGGGGGATTTTATTAAAAAAAAAAGAAAAAAAACGTTTTGTCTTTAATGGGAAAACCGGAGGTTGTAACTTACAACTGTTCTATATCCATATCCTTTCCACACATTGGTTAGATTTGCTGTGCATTATTCATTTTAATAACTAGTTACTGGAAATGGTCAGGCTATGGCTGTGTGAAATTAGATTTTCTGTTTTGCAATGACATTGTTATATCATTTTGTATAGCTGTTGTGAAAGTGTTATTTTGAATTACAATTTAATTTTTTTCCAATGGTACATGAATGAGTGTTGAAATGAATGTTCCTTTGCCATGGTGAAACAAACATAATATACAGTATTACTCATGCTGGAGTAAGCTTATACTATAGGATGCTAATTATTGAATAACTGTAATTTCACTTCATTGTACAATGGTATATTCCACGAGTAGCTGTGCCTGTACCTTGGTTTTGGTTTAATAATTAGTTTTGTCTGCCTTCTGTAGTTTTGTAGCTATGCCTGTGTTTTGATTGGATTAAAGACAATAAAAAAAAGTGTCAATACAACGTGTAGACCAACGTCAATCAATCCAATAAGTGATTTAAAAAAAAAAAAAAAAAGTACGACACCTACAAGATTTGCGCCAGTATTACCATAAATTAAGCATGCAAGACTGCTACTGTAACTATATATTTATATATATCTTTGGTCGAATAAGAAAATGCCATCAAAACTACAATTTGGTAAGGCTTTCAAAACGCACCGAACACTGGCCACAACCATATTACGTCATATCCATAACGCGACCTTGGTGAATGTGCTGTGTGTGGGGGGGGCGGCGGCTCGCGGAGAATAAACGTAACGTACTAGTAAAAAGAAACCAACAAAACGGACGAGTTTCGTGGCCGCCACGCGTGTCCAGCGTCGCGAGTCCCCCCCTTTTTGAGCCACCTTTAAAAAAAAAACAATGAAACCGTGGCCACAATGTGCGGGCCGCCGCGGGTCTTTGTTGTAAGGACAGGGCGAGAGAAACCCGTCTTCCCCACCCCCTATTTCCTCTGCTGTGACGGAAGTAACTCGTATCGCCGCGGAGGCCCTCATCCTTCCAATGGCGACTGAAAACGGGCTGAACAGAAAGCGGGAGCAGCCGTGGAGGGGGTCGGAGCAGCCGTGTAGCCGAAATTAAATAAATATTTCACACTCGGCGTGGTTACAAAGTTAGTCTGAGTCCTTACACCTATAAAATCCCGACCGATTCAATGGCCAAAAATCGGAATATTTCGCTCCTTGAGTCGGGTAAGACACGCTGTGTAGCCCAAATTGATCTCTCTCTCTCCAATCTGCGGGAATAACCATCAGGGGCTAATTGATATCCGATTGTTTCTCACGATTTTTTTTTGTTTTTGCCTTCCTTCGTCCCCAGAGCTGTATTTCTTGATCTCTCGCTTCCTAACAACGGGTCCTTGTCGGAGAACGGCTGAGGTGAGCTGGCATGTTTTGACTGTACCCGTTTCTCGGCACTTGAAATGACTTGACTCGTTTTTCTGTTTTTGTGTGTTGTTGGATACGTGCATACATACCCCCCCCCTCGTTAACAAAACCCCTTCCTATTCGTCTTATTACAGATTCTCGCCGGCGAGATACAGGAATATCAGGTGTGTATGCGGTACGCCTTTTAGCCGCTGCTGCATGTTATCTGCAAGCTATCCCTGCTCGCACCGCCTGGACCCCAGCAACTTGTATCGGCTGGCCACTTTTCTTTTTTTTTGGTTAATGCCCCTCTCTCTGTCTGAACGTCACATCACACGTTTTTTACTAACTTAATTTGTTGCAGCCTTTTTTTCTCCCCATTTTTTTCTCTCTCTCTCTCTCTGTCTGTGTCTCTCTCTCTCTCTCTCCCCACTCTTCGCTAAAAGCGTCGTTCATGACTTATTATTCCTTGTTTTTTCGCAGCTTTTACCCCGGAGACTAGACTGGCAAGGCAACGAGCACCCTAGGACATACGAGGACCTGGTAACGTATATATATATATTATATATTATATTATATATATTATAATTATTATTATTTTTAATGACGTTTCAAAGTTTCCGGCTGCCGCCGCCGCCGCCGTGTTGACGTCTCGTGACAGGGAACCGAGACCACGCTCGCGCTTGTTTACGGTCTTTGTTCGCCTATTTGACGCCTCGCGACTCTCGCCGTCCGCCGACCGGCGCCGACTCATCCGCTGTAAATTATTTTTTTTATTTTTTTTTACCACTGACTCCGGTTACCGTACGTAAGTGTGTGTGTTGTGGTGGTGGTCTGGGGGGGATTATTGGGATTGAGTTTAAAAAAAAAAAATATATATATATATATAAATAAAATGTAGCTTCGGTGTTGTACTGCAGATAGGGGAGGGGGGGGGGGGGGGGGGGTGGACGGCTTTTTTTTTTGCGCTACGTCAAGATGGGCCCCGCCGGCCAATGGGAGGCCGGCATACGCTGTCTCCGCCGTTGTGTTTGCGTGTGACCCGCGCCGTGATTGGTCCGCACACGGAGCTGTGTTTTGCATGGTGGCCATGGTGGCCCTGCCCCCCCCCCCCCACACACACACACACAGGAATACTGTACACTGGCGACTGGGTTCAAATACTCACCGGTGTCAACTGTTGGCATTACTTGCAAAAGAAAAAGAAAAAAAGGGTTAGTATATAATTCACTTCTGAGATGTTCTTGAATAGCGCTTAACCGTTACGTCACCGCTGTAACAGCATTTCATTTCTTCTTTTTGTTATTGTTTTGTTTCTCCTAAAAAAGGTTGCAGCCAACAGACATATTGCACCAGATCATTTGCTTCAGATATGCAAGCAGCTAGGACCTCTCCTCGACAAAGACGTGCCATCATGTGTCCCCGGTGTGCATTCTCTCCTCGGGTCGGGGAGGCAGTCGATGCTTCGCAAAGCAAAAGGTACCGAATCTTGGATGGCTCCTACATGTGCTGTGTATTGTATTCACGCTTGCGTTGCAGTGTACAGTTGCCTTATGAACCGACATTATTGCTAGGGACAATTCAGTGATACCTTGAAGTTGGAAGGTACATATCCCAACCGTCCCTACCCAAATAATATTCCCGATGTTATGACCTCCAGTCATTAAAATCGATTTGATTGTGCTTTGATCACTGCATTGGTTAGCATCTGCTAAATGTGAAATGGTCTCTCGCTCTCTCTCTTCTCCACCCCCCAGAGTGCGACAGTGTCTGGCTGAAAGCCTCGTCATATGCAGCCCTTCACAGGGGCAGACCACCGGAGAGGCCTTTCAACTCCAAGAAGCCCCCACACCTAGGTATGGCCCGTCTTCCCTCTAAACCAGTGCTCTACAGGGCCACCATTCTCCCGCATGCAAGTAAAAATTCCCTTGTGCGGACGTGAATTCACATTCAGGAGCACGTACGCGAGTGGAATTTTTACATATAGCACATATAGTTCATAAATCTAAATGTTGCCCCATTTACTGCATTCACGACCAAAGATTTGCGATGAAAATACTTGCAATGGTAACCACAAGATAATGTTCTGAAAATGGACCGCTCGCATCACTGCAGCGTGAAGTCGCATGTGACTGATGCAGCGGTAGAGAGCGGGTGCTTACGCTAATGGTATGCCAGGAGTTGGAAGCTGGTGAAGCACCGGCTCAGCCAAAAACACAAACTCCAGGGACTATATTTCAGTGGAGAAAGACTAAATGAATGATAATGCTGCACTTCTTTGCAACTGGTGAGGAACAGTCTTTTTTTTTTAAGATTCCTCTTTTAAAATAAGTTCCTGTAATTTCCAACACAGGTTTAGATTTTAAGCACGAATGTCAGGACGTGATGTAAATCATTTAACATAGTACTTATACACCTGAACATTAGCGGCAGCTACCAGTGCATTTCTCCTGTTCCCCTGTGTGTCTGTGCGTGTTTAATGTCGGAACTGGAGCGCACTGGAGTGACTTAAGCGAAAACCCGGTACGGGTTTGTTCACAACATTACAGTACCATTGCATACTTTTGCTTTGCCGCAAACAAGACTGTGCACGGAATCGCATTAAGAATTCAAGCTCAGTTTGAACATGGGATGTCCAGGAGACCAAGCTGCAAAAGCTCCTGCACCACGGATATGGTTGCGATTTGCGGTTCTGTTTAAAAAAAAATGGTTATGTTAAATAAAAAGCATGTTAATGTTGCTGCTTTGGGGTCAATTCTTAATGTAAACATGACTATTTTTAATAATGCACCAGGTCAGATGGTTCCTTGTACAATTTACAGCATTAGTGCTCTGACAATTTCTTTCATATCCAAGCCAAATTGGGACTGTAACTGAAATATCCCTAATCAAATCGGGACAATGTCAATCAAAATCAAATTGATTCGGGAAATCAGTGGCACTACCCAGCCCTACTTATTAGTCATGCTTGCTCACCACATGTCAGTCGCAGGATCACAACTTGGTGGCGACGAATCGAGGCAATGATGCTTCTGCATCATTGGGACTATTTTTATAATTTAAAAAGAAAATCGATAATTAATAGTTCTTGTATCAAAATGAAAATGCACATAACATTTGTGAACAGCCACGAGTCAGCTTAAAGCTGGGCATGTCAAATATGAATCGTATGGGGTAAAACAAGTTTCGGAAGCGTACGCATGGTCATGTGTGGGACAAAGGTGTCCATGTTTTTTTTAGTTGTATGATTTGTGATCTGATCACTGAAGATACCTTTTCATTTCATTAAATGTAAATACTCTCTGCTAAAATGTTGTTCCTTGTAAAAAGCATACATGCAAACATTTTTGTCCATCTTCTGTCTTCTTATTCCTCTTTCTTTTCCCCCACCGCTGGCTTTTTCTTTTATGGAATAGTTCAATTAGGGCGCTTTGCTCCGATTAAGGAAGTTGATGCTTTGTTGCGTTTTTCATTTGGTTTGGTTAGCGTTCACACTGGACTTTGTTAGGTGAAACAAACATTGTAAACAAACGCCTCACTATCGAGTGGGTCCCTCGTCAATTGGACAGAAAATCCAAGGTAAAATCAACAAAACGCTTCCTGGTTTTCGGACAACATTTTTGTTGACGAATCTTCTTGACTTTTATGTGACATTGATCTACCGTGCGAGGGAACCCCCTTTCAAACATTCAGTCACTAAATAATTTACATAATTTTTAAAAGCATCTGTCTGATGTGATCGTCAGACCGTATTTTGATAAGGGCTTTAACCTTCTCATTGCCCCACGTCTGACCAAGATTCATGTCAACCTGACTTGATATTACAAACATGCCACTTACAACCCATAATGCACACCTAAAGTGAACTGAACCAGAGTTCACATGGAAGCGGACCAAGACCCCCGCTTTCATGCGGACCAGATTTAGTTTGTTTGGTCCGTACCAAAGGTCGAGTGGTCACACCACCCCAAACAAACCGTAGAACAGGGGGAAATGGACCAAACTGCTCAGGTGTGAAAGCACCCTTAGTTTGTTGCATCGCCATATTCATTATGCACTCACTTTACATACATTATTAACCACACACTGAGCCATTACGGTACTCCTATTCCACGTGTACCTTTTATTTATTGTGGAGATCTCACAATGGTGGTTTCTCTTGTCCACACAGTGGAGGTGTGCAGGGGACGAGAACTTACAGGATGTCAGAGATTCAGCTCCATCAACCCTGTCAGCAACTATCAGCACATGAGGCTGCACAGGCGCATTCTGGGCCATCTGTCTTCAGTGTACTGTATCGCATTCGACCGCACCGGCCTCAGGATCTTTACCGTAAGTCCAAAAATCGATTCATATATATATTTTTTGGATATTTTGTGAATAGGGGGTTTAAATGAACGTCCTGTTTCTTAATGTGTTGAACACAAGAAACGTCCCTTCCTGGTCATTGTCTTGGAAAGCGTAATGCACATATTGAAATGCCCTATATTGCACAACACAAACTCCCTCTTGCGTCTTTGTATCTATACATCAGGGCTCGGACGACTGCCTGGTAAAAATCTGGTCGTCGTTCGACGGGAGGCTGCACTCCACGCTGCGCGGACACTCGGCGGAGATCACAGACCTGGCGGTCAGCTATGAGAACACGCTGATCGCAGCGGGCAGCATTGACAAGACCATTCGTGTGTGGTGCCTTCGTACCTGCGCCCCTGTGGCCGTGCTCCAGGGGCACAGTGGCTCGATTACCTCCCTACAGGTAAACACCCCTGTATTTGCTGTATTTTCTGTAGGTAGGATTGTAGGTTTTATGCACCTTTTTATATGGGCCTGGGCCCAGTTTCCCGAAAGCGTCGTTAGCCTAAGTGGTTCGTTAAGTTCGTCGTACGACCATCAGACAGTTTTCACACCGTTTCCCGAAAGCATCGTTGCGTAACGACCGTCGTTAAGACGCTCGTAGCTATCGAGAGCTCCAGGGGTACTCGTAGTGCGCTACGAGCGTCTTAACACATCCAATACCACTGAATGTCCAGCTGGTGACGCTAAAGTTACGATAGGCTATATAGCTTAGTCTATGTTATACCATGGTCTGGGTGAATACTCGATTCTGATTGGCTGAAGATTATAGAGCGGAGCTCTATAATCTTATCTTTGATGTACACCTAGGAAAGACGTTGACGCTATGAAGACGCTATGGCCACGTTGCTTGGCAACGCCTGCATACGGGAGATATTAAATAGTCCGCGCGACTTATAACAATAAAAAAAACCTCACGATTGTAACTCTAAAACACATTAAAGTATTATTAATTGATTAAATATTAACAGAAATGAATGGACGACGCGGAGGCGTGAACCGTGAGGACGGTTCTGTTAATGGACACCTCGAAGGGCATTAGTTTATACCATGGTCACTTATGAAATAAATAAATATTTAATCAATTAATAATACTTTAATGTGTTTTAGAGTTAAAATCGTGAGTTTTTTTTTTTTTACAAGTCGAGCAGACTATTTAATATCTCCCGTATGCAGGCGTTGCCTGCAACGTGGCCTAGCGTCTTTATAGCGTCAACGTCTTTCGTAGGTGTACTTTTCAAACTACACCCTCCAGCCAATCAGAATCGAGTATTCACCCAGACCACGGTATAATAGCCTATGTATTTCAGCACCGTGTCAGTGGACAGGTACAAGGCTACGATCGATCGTTAGATCTGTGCACGCGCGTTCATGTTAAGAGGAGTTTCGGGAAACGCACGGAAAAAAATAACGATCGTTCGAAAGATGATTCGTAAGATGGCTCGTAAGATGGATCGTACATCGTTATCGGGAAACTGGGCCCTGATTGGGTTTTTGTTGAGCCACAGTACAACAATGTCATAGTCTCCTATGGTCAAGTATGGCTATAATTGTACCTTTTTCAATAATGTGCAAAAGGTTAAGGTCTTTTTTCTTTTTCCAGTTCTCACCATTTGCCAAGGGCTCAAAACGTTACATGCTTTCTACTGGAACCGATGCTACTGTCTGTTTCTGGCAGTGGGATGTCAACAATATCAACTTTAGGTAAGTGCCTTTAGCATACTACTACTCATTAGCTAGTGTGTTTTGATGACTACAGTGTATTACGCTATCAAGGGTTTGTAATTCACACACATCTTGTTTCCTTTCAAGTGATCGGCCCCACAAGTTTATAGAGAGACCAAGGCCAGGAGTTCAGACCGTGTGCTCCTCATTCAGTCCAGGTAATTAGTCTTTGTCACGTGGCTTTTGTGCCACGAGATGCTGCATGTATTGTGCGTGGATGTGGTAACCATGCAGAAATGATTGTCAGGTAGCAGCAGAAAACCAGACGGTAGTCTTTGTCGAACCACTGCAAAGGATGTGATGGGGTTGGGATTGGGGACCGTGCAAGCCACTGAAGCGAAGACAATTCTGCATCATGTTCATCTTGTTGGAACATGTGACATGAGGCAGTATCATGCTTGAATTATCTCTTCGATTGTGGATACGTTGTTTGCCATTGAGGCATGCTCCAAATGGCCATGGCGTTTTTGGGATTTACCGCCCGAAAACATTGTACACCATCACACACAGGCTAAAAGGAACCTGAATTCTATCAAGTGCAGATGCTCTTGTGCACGCATGATGCGTCATGCTTTGTCATTCTCCACTGACATCAGCACTTACACAGTCGCTGGCTGTTGTAGATGAGACGGACTGATAAATAGGGCATGCCGATAAGACTATCTACACACTGTTTTCACTGGCAGCTTTCACCATTCTTGGTGAACCTTCAGATGCTTGTGGGTGAGAATTACACAATGAGGTCTATTAGGAGTGGCATGCCTAGTGTCATCATTCCACAATGGAAACCACCTTTATCCGTCTTGTTTCACATGACGGGGGCTAATTGAACACCATTATACTAGATGCTAAAAATAAATAGTTGACACCGGTATAAGGTTATGCACATTACCAGATATATGGATAGCTTTAGTGCATGTTTGTTTAAATCTGTTGCTATCAATAATGCAGTGTCTGGATGTATCAAAGTGCTGACAGTGGTATGCGTGAAGTTTTAACCATTGTATGAATTAAAAATGTATTGATTATTAATAAATATAAATTTTCTCCCTATTTTTATAGGCGGTATGTTCTTGGCAACGGGCAGTACTGACGATGTCATCAGAATATATTTTTTGGGATGTGGGAGTCCCGAAAAAGTGTCAGAGCTCCACGAGCACACGGTAAGCATTCTTGTTCTCCAACAAGGCAAATCTCAGCGCGGCTGTGCTCTACCAATAAACAATGTATTCACTAGGGGCGAAATGGTTCACAAAACTCTCGGTTTGGTACGATACAGTATGGTGGTGTCACGGTTCGGTACGGTTTCAATACATTGACAACGCAATGCCTACCATTTTTTTACATTTGAGTTTTAGATTTTCCATGTATTATTATAAGTGAACATGGATAGCTTGACTTCCATCAGCACATGGAAACATAAACAAAACACTAGTGCCTGCTTTATAACATAAAATATATAACGGTAATTTCACAACTTCAAATACTTTAGTTTTTCATGGCTGCTTGTCAGCTAAAGCAAGCACCTCAGAATCTGTGAGTGCCACTTAACTTTATGTGGAAATTTTACCCTTGTTAATTCCGGTATATACGCCATTGGTTTATGTCTATACATTTATTTTTCGATTCTATCATTTCTTTTAATATATTTTTATCTACAATAACTGATTAATGTATTGTCCGGTTTGCAGTGCGTACCGATCCATGCACCGTGGACCCCGTACCTTACCCGTTTCACCCCTAGTATCCACATAAGCCACGCATCATTACCACCACTCCAACTTTCAACTACTGTGTTGAATTTTTTTTAAGTTCATCCACATTTTCTATTCCTTCCCTAGGACAAAGTGGACAGCATCCAGTTCTGCCACTCGGGAGAAAGGTTAGACAAATTCTTCCAAACCTCTCGAAATGCCTTGCTTATTAAAGTGACAAACTTTAATTTTTACATTGAGGGCATTTAGCAGACGCTTTTGCTATCCAAAGTACATTTGAAGAAATTAAAACAACAATATATCATTGTTGGTACAGCACGGATGTCAATAGAACACATTTCTAGATGCACCATAATTTGCTCGGTTTAGCTATACTTTCTGGTATACAGCATGGATAGCGTGTGGGAGCTGAAGTCTGGCTGTATTAACACGCTGCTGGGTCCGTCTCTCAGGTTCGTGAGCGGTAGTCGGGATGGAACGGCCCGGATCTGGAGGCTTCACCATCGGCAACAGTGGAGATGCATCCTGCTCAACATGTCGGACACTCTTCCAGGGTACGTTCGTTAGGTCTGAAAGAGAGTGTGTGTGTGTGTGTGTGTGTGTGTCCCTTTTTCTTTTTGTGTGTGGATTATCAGTGTGCTCCTTATCTTTCTAATGTAATTTGAAAGTGACATTTTTGATGTGTGCACAAAGAAGTGGGTCACATTGTATGTGCACCACCTTTTCTGCTGTCAGTATTTGAGGTTTTTCCTATATTTATGTCTTCTTATTTAATATTTTTAATATTTCTTTTTTTTTTACCATTTGTAAAAAAACAACAACAAAACATTTTCGCAATTCCTCGTCGTCACTACATCTGGCAGACATGTTTTCGTTATGTGGCCACTTTTCCCTGTTCCATCAGTTCTGACGCCACAACCGAAGAGGACATGTACTTCAAGCCCAAGGTCACCATGGTTGCGTGGGATCGCCATGACAATACGGTCATCACCGCTGTCAACAACCACCTCCTCAAAGCCTGGAACTCCTACACAGGGCAGCTACTACACATCTTAAAAGTAATGTGAAGCTAAGGGCCATGTTGTTTATTTTCATGCGCTTGTATAACATTCATGTGTACTGCTGCTGCAATGACTCATTCTGTGTATGTGAGGCTGTACTGCGTATTGTTATCCTGTTGTGACAAGTTTATTTTCAATTACAGTCTTAAAGAGCTTCACATCGGATAAGATGTGTGGTCTTACGCTTAGGCCCTCAGATTGATGAAGAAAGGGGAACATTACCTCTCAATGTTTATAGAGATTTAGTACTTATAATATCACTAATATAACCTGAGCAAGTATGCATTCTGAAGGACTTGGGACTTATTATAGTATTATGAATCTGATTGCATAATCTTTGTAAGGCTCCAACTAACGATTATTTTCATGTCAATCATTTAGTCTAGAAAATGTCAAATAATGGCAAATGCCATCACAAGTTACTAAAGTGATGTCTTAAAGTTGCTTGCTTTATTTGATATGCAGCCCAGAAAAACTGAAGTATTACTTTTATCATGATCCACGAACAAAGCAGCAAATGTTATTCCATTTTGTTCAATACATTTTCTGTCAATCAACAAATTGATTAATCAACTAATCATTGCAGCCCTAAATCCTTGTTGTTCGATGACATGGTGGGCTGGCTAGGTCTTATATGTAGGCTGTACAGTATTCAGTATTGTGAGTGCTGCCCGCTGTGGTGTTGTGCTGCAGGGCCACGAGGCAGAGGTGTTTGTCCTGGAGCCCCATCCCTTCGACCCCCGGATCATTCTCTCCGCCGGCCATGATGGCAACGTTTTCATCTGGGACCTGCAGCGAGGAGTCAAGACCCAGCACTACTTCAACATGGTAAACTGGCAGCCTTAAAGCTCACTCAGCGGTTTGAGGGAAAGGCAATAGGCTTGGTCTTGTATTTCTAGAGACTTGCAGATGGGTTCTTGTATTGTCATGTTGGTCTGTGGTCTTGGTTGGTAACGTCTGTGGTTTATTGTAATATGCACTAGCAAGTCTATTGATCCCACTATGAAAGTCACTGAACTTTGGGTCAAGCAAGT
Source organism: Merluccius polli (assembly GCA_030340625.1). NCBI lineage: Eukaryota > Metazoa > Chordata > Actinopteri > Gadiformes > Merlucciidae > Merluccius > Merluccius polli. The sequence continues at coordinate 67,942 of JAOPHQ010004327.1, read as the reverse complement.
AGCCCCAGGTGTGTGTGTGTGTGTGTGTGTGTGTGTGTGTGTGTGTGTGTGTGTGTGTGTGTGTGTGTGTGTGTGTGTGTGTGTGTGTGTGTGTGTGTGTGTGTGTGTGTGTGTGTGTGTGTGTGTGTTGATTCTCAAATACAATGTCAAGTACACTTTGCTAGTGGTTCTGTTCACCAGTTTCTATGTTGTAGAGGAGAAATTATATATAATATAATGGTTACCCTTCTTGTGTCAGGACAAATCCTCCATCAAAGGGATCATATTGGTAACCGTTTAACTGTCGTTTTTGTCATGAATTTTTGTACACTGTCTGTCTCTCATCCAGATTGAGGGCCAGGGCCATGGAGCGGTTTTCGACTGTAAATTCACCCCCGACGGCCAGCGCTTCGCTTGCACAGACTCCCACGGCCACCTGCTCATCTTCGGCTTTGGCAGCTCCAAACCCTATGAGAAGGCAAGACACACGTGGAATCATTTCTACACTTCAATGTACATCTCTGACACTGCACCAAATGCATGTCTCTGCAGATTTTTGTCTACAAAAATTATTTCGTGAAGGCTTTTCAGATTTAAGCTGGTGAAAACATATACTGGGTACAGAACACTGCCTTTCTCGTAACTCCCCATGCAAATATTATAAGTCGTGTTGTATTTGCTTAGTTATGTCTGTACTTGCAGTGTTTTGTTAGCCCACTTTCCTAATGTGTAAATTAAACGGAATGGGAGCTAGACCGCTCTGATGTGTCGGCCTTAAAATGGCACGTCTTAATGGCATCACTGTTGTAATGACATCTGTCGTCCACAGCTTCCTGAGCAGGTGTTCTTCCACACGGACTACCGGCCGCTGATCCGAGACGCTAATGGCTTCGTGCTGGACGAACAGACCCAGCAGGCGCCCCACCTGATGCCCCCACCCTTCTTGGTGGATGTGGATGGGAATCCCCACCCACCCAGGTGTGTGTGTGTGTGTGTGTGTGTGTGTGTGTGTGTGTGTGTGTGTGTGTGTGTGTGTGTGTGTGTGTGTGTGTGTGTGTGTGTGTGTGTGTGTGTGTGTGTGTGTGTGTGTGTGTGTGTGTGTGTGTGTGATCTAATGGATTGACTGTTCGGAGTTGGTGGAATTTTTTTCAATCGTTTTAAGGTCAATCATTTTAGTTATTAGTAGTATTCTGGGTCAGATTAAACTGGGCTAGCATGGTCTAGTTTGTGTATTTTATTTTAGATTTTAAAGGTCCTGTAGACAACGTTTTTGCTTTAACGTATCGATATGAGGTAAATGTTGATTGCACAGTGTAATGGCTACAGAATAATGACACCATCGGCATTTAGATTGGTTCCCTTAGCTTCCCTATAAGCCTCACTTTCGCTATGCAGCTCTGTCTGCCACCGGGTACGATCTCCTGGGAAAAATGACGGCTCCATTTACGGCAAAAGGCAATGCACCATTTCTAGTGTTGCACCGATACCGATACTAGTATCGGGAGGGGCCCCGATACCGCGCTAAAATGCTGGCATCGGTATCGGCGAGTACGAACAAATAATGCGCCGATGCCATTTACATATACTAATATGAAACTTGGAACGCAGCGCTTTGCGTCTTTCTCTCCCTTCACTCACTGCTGCGTGTGATCACACGTGTTCAGTGCATGCCGTGCCAAGCAGCTATCCTATTGGCCCACTCCGGCCGCCCGGCCGCGCATGTTGACCGACCGACAAGCGACGACGACAAAGTACCAAAAAAAAGAAAGAAAAAAAAGCACCGGAGACGCGGAGGGCGCGCGGTTCAGCCGCGCGGCGCACAGAAAAGTTGCTCCGCCTGCGGACGCGCCGGTGCGGGGAAACTCAGTGAGCGGGTCCGCCTGCCGGTGCAACGCACCCGGTCACCACCCATGCCCCCCCCCCCCCCCCCCCGCTCCCCGGGGTGCCATGCGGACACAAACAAGGAGAAGAGGGGAAAAAGCAGGCGAGAGAGGGAGACGCGTCTTGCTCACAGGCGGGAGATCGCTCAAATGGACAGACAGTGACCGCATCACAGACGACGAGTTAAGCTGTAATCGGCTTCTCCCCGATTCCCCCCCCCCCCCCCCCCCCCCCCCCCGCTACATACTAGTAATTATCTCTAGTTATACTATATTATCTAATTATACTAGTAATTAAGCCATGATAGCAATGATTTTACATCCAAGTGAGTATGCAGTTCTTTAGTATTAGAAGAAAAAAAGCTTGTGTATATATATATATATATATATATATATATATATATATATATATATATATATATATATATATATATATATATATATATATATTATTATTATTATTATTTTTTTTTCCGGCGTGGTATCGGTATGGTATCGGTATCGGCCGATACTGCACAGCCGGGTATCGGTATCGGTATCGGGGGCCAAAAAATGGTATCGGTGCAACACTAACCATTTCGCATGCAACCAAACCAGGAGGAATAACGTTTTTGTTTACCCGGTAGCTATCCCCAGTAGTGGAAATGGCGGACGGTGGAACAACCGAAGTAAAGCCAATCTGATAACACTCCTTATATCTGCGTATGCTACATTTTTGTATTGAGTATACTACCTGAATAAACCTTATGTCGCAACTCGCCAGGCGATTCAGTCAGGCTACCAACCCGGTTTGCTTTTCTCAACACATACTAAATATTTTTTATCTGCTTTCATGTCTCCATTATAGACTAAATAATTTGAACCGTTTTTCCAAACAAATGCACGTCTTGTGGTGTTTGTGGTTGCTAGGCTTTAAGGAAACGGAAAGCGATCCGTTTTGTCTTTGTGACAGCTGCGCAAAAATAATAAATAATACCAGTTTGAAACGCTAGGGTGGGAAAAGTTGAAAAGTTGTCTACAGCCCCTTCAAGTCTTTTTCGGCCTTAGCTTAATTTACGTTCATCTTCATTCATATGCATCAATGCATGCATATCTAATACTAAGGCCACAGCAGTGCAAGTATCACATTAACCCAGGATGAAAGATGTCAAAAGAGTCACATCAGTCACATTCTTCTGCACCTCGACCCCCAGGTTCCAGCGGCTGGTCCCAGGGAGGGAGAACATTTCAGCCGAGCATCTGGTGCCCCAGTTGGGCTACGTCGCCACCAGTAAGAACCAAATAAAACGTTCAAAATGTTGTCGATGAAATTTCCCCAGCCGCAGATGAATATGTACAGCACACGCTTCGTGATGGAAAGAAGAAAAAAGTTTTGTATACAACCAGAAAATCCTACACAGCCCAATGACTTGACCATTTTCTCACAGCAACGTCAATTAAAGTCAGCAACTACTGTGTAGTGTTGGTGTCATTATTCTTTATACTGAATAATAACCCGTCTCCTAGGTGATGGCGAGGTGGTGGAGCAGGTCATCAGCCAGCAGACGGCGGATCACGTGGAGACGGCGGCGAGACGCAGCGCTCTGGACGAGGCCATCCGCCAGCTGCAGCAGCAGCAGGATCAGCGTGGTGGTGGTGGCGGCGGCAGCGAAGGTGGAGCCCAGGCAGGGGCAGCAAGACCACCGGTGGTGAGGCAGGCTTCTGCAGCTGAAGACCAGGCTCTAATGCCAGCACCGGCTGCCGTGGCACCGAGCACGCCACGCAGAGGTATTTTGTTTGTGTGTGTGTGTTTGTGTGTGGGTGGCAGGGCCCACCATGCTCCTTTCCAGTGCCACTGTGTAATATTTCAACATGGGGCTGTCGCGATGCGGACATCGAGTCGATGTCACTTCACCCCCTGTTCAATTTCCGAAAAATTGGGTTAAAATGCGATTTAAAAAAATATATATTTTTTTATACAAAAAGCAAAACTACAATAGCATGAGTAAGTGCTGTGTGGGCTTTCGGATCTACTCTCGGGTCAGACTCGGTTATGACGATTCGCGGTTATGGCGATGCACACGACGCAGTACTGGAAGTTATAGCGGGGCTGTATGGCGGCACCGGTGTGAGCGCTCTCATTGGAAACAGGCCCACTATAAGTTCCCATTAAGACACACAGCTTTGAATGTATGGGGGTACTTATAATGATAGTAAAACCAAAAATGTTATACATTAGGCAACGTTTTGGTGAAATTGCACTGCAGCACTAGCGCTATTCAAGAGCATGTGAAGAAAAAACACACATGCACCATTCTGGATGATGGATCGCCAGAAAAGGAAAAAAAAAACACAGTCACTGGAGACTATTACCTTATGACCAGCCTGTTATTAGTAGCTAAACATTGAAATAAATACCCCCTCCCCCTGTGACTGTGTTGCCTTAGTGCAGGGATTCCCTAAGTGTGGTGCCCCCCAGGGGTGCGCGAGCTGCCACCAGGGGGTGCGCGAGAGGAAAAATGTAATGGCGGTCTGGTGTAATATTACACAATTACAGTGCAGTTTTTTAAGTGGGATTTTTCCATACAATAAAAAAACATGAACAGTAAACATTTCCTTTGTAATCCCTTTTATTTTAAATAAAAAAACTATAATTTCTTAGTTTTTGATAGAAACGTAGAAGAAGGCAGCTGCTGTCTTCTTCTTCTTCTTTTCCTCCGCGGCGGTGCGCCACGACCGGCTCTGGGTCGGCTTGGAAGGGTTCGGGGGCGAAGGTGGCCGGTGGCTTCGGCCTCTGGCTTTACAGCGTCCCCCCGCTCCGACCTCGCCGCTTCCCGGGGCCGTGGACGCAGTATCTCGCTGCGCCTTCCTCCCCCCTCACGGGGGTCGGGGACGGGGCCCCCTCGCCCCCGGCGTGACTGTCGACCCAACCGCGTCGCGTCGTTCAGGGCGGGGATCCGGCTCACGTACAACTGGCGCAAGGGGTCGGCGGCGATGTCGGCTACCCACCCGACCCGTCTTGAAACACGGACCAAGGAGTCTAACGCACGCGCGAGTCAGAGGGTCCTACGAAACCCCGCGGCGCAATGAAAGTGAGGGGCGGCGCGCGCCGGCCGAGGTGGGATCCCGGCCCCCTGTTTATCTGTTTCGGAGCCTATTCTCTTAATGTTGCGGATCGTTTGTAACTTCATTGCAATTTAATTCAATGTACTGTCTCCATAACCGTTGTGTTATAATGATGCAAGGTCCACGGTCATTTAATAGGCCTATTGCTGCAATTTTTCTTTTACGCGGCTGAAAATAACTGTAGGCCTACTTTCTGTCACTGAGCCGTGTCTGTCACTCATCCTCTTAAAAGTGGAAGCTTGTGCGTAGCTTTGTTGCATTATATTGAAACTTTGCTCATGTTGTTATTGTCATGCGTGTTCTGGTTATTTGCGCATGATTAAACATGAGTCTTTATATGGCGATAAAACAAAGCTTTGTTGCGTTTTTTTTTTTTTTAAAGTGGGGATTGGGGGTGCGCCAACCCGGTTGGGATGTAGAAGGGGGTGCGCAGGAAAAAAAGTTTGGGAACCGCTGCCTTAGTGGGTGGGAGCGCCTGCACCACCATGTGGCCAGGGTGTCTACAGGACCTCCACAATGTTGTCTTCTCATGAATTCAAGCTTACTAGTCGGTAGTTTGACTACAACATGGACACTATGTTGAAATGTTTTCAAATGAAACCACATCACTGGAGCATAAGTAAGCTACCTTTTTAAAAGTCAGAGTTTGTGGTTTCCAGTTTGTGGTTTCTAGTTGTCTTGAGTGTTGCATCACATGACAACTAGAAAGCATATTTTTGAAGTTGCTTTTGTGTCTCTCAGGATTTTGTGCACCCTAAGAGACACATAAAATGGTCTATTTTAATGGTAACCATGCTCACACACGTCCCCAAAAATATATTATTTGACATTTATAGGGCTGCCCCCTAATAGTCGACCAACACTTAGTCGATCGACAGAGGCTTAGTCGAATAAGTTTTCATTGGTCGTGAAAAAAGTAAAACAAAAAAGTAAAATAACGCGCCACAAGTGTCAACCAAATACATCTGTGGTTGCAACAATCCCTGATTTTACTCATCGCTGCATCTTGCATTGCTGCAGAAATATTGACCAAACGATGGCTCTATAGAGAGTGCTGCTGCCCGACCGTCTCCTCGGTAGCTATACACCTGGGCAGGTATACACGTAGGTAGACACCGCTAGACACACGGGACTAATGCCGGTGATCGCTTCTTTAGTTCCCCGTGTCTGATCGCTGTAGTTTGATTATCTGTTGAATATCTAATATCTTTCTAACTTTAAAAAACACTTTTGTTTATTTTAAGACAAGACGATAGTCGCACATCCCTAGTAACTACACCCGCAAAGTTTAACCCTCCAGGACACCGCTATTAACATGAACCGCTCCCCCGAAGGAGCGCCACGCATCCATACGAACCAGACACGAAAATACCAACAAACATTTTTTCCATTTGCTTGCTTTTAAATAAAGTTGTGTGCAGTTATACGGTGTAGAAATACTGTGTAATAATATCAAGTGTTCAATATCTCCTTCCTGGTTATTCCGACAACCTTCAGTACTGCTTTTTCCATGCCGTTATAGGCAGCCCACTTTGTGTGTGCACTTGTAATAATTGTATTTTAAAGGCTGACTATTACGGTATTGTATTATCTGTAAAGTAGCACAAGGTTAACAGTGTTTCTTTTATAACGCTCTCGCCCTGGAAATCATCTCGCCCAAATCATTTTCTGATGCCCCAAAAAATAAATCGAAAGAATTACTGATTAAGAATTAAAAGTGCAACGGTTAGTCGACCATCGGCTTGAAATGGCGAGTAAGAGTTGACTAAGAAAATCTTTGGTCAGGGGCAGCCCTAGACATTTGGTTAGTAGACTAAATACATCTATGTGGCACTTGTTTCTTCTCGCAGTGTCTGTGAACGACCGAGCAGATGTGCAGTCGCCCCCCAGCGTGGGGCTGCGTCGCAGCGGGCAGGTGGAGGGCGTCCGCCAGATGCACCAGAACGCCCCACGCAGCCAGATGGCCACGGAGAGGGACCTGCAGGCCTGGAGACACCGGGTGGTGGTGCCTGAACTCCAGCCCAGTGGCTACAGGTAAGGGCCTCCCCCCCCCCCGGTGGTCATGTGTTTGAATGGGGCTTTTTTTTTTTTCTTTCCCCAAGTCCGTTGTGTACATTTTCTCAAGGGAAAAAAAGACGAGAGTATTTCAAATCCGTACAATGATGGAATTAAGCAATAGAACAGCTAGGGGGAGTTGTTGGGCACGACGCGTAAAACGGTTAACTTAGACGGTTACTATAGGCTACCTAATAAGATTTCACAAAATAAACACACAGCAACACAAAATGCGATCATTTATTGAAAACAAATCATCATTCTTCTACCAGGCAATATACTTCCCCAAGACAGCAAAATGGCTAGCATGCCGGCTTTAGCATACAGGCATACATGAATTGTGCGGTCGCATGTGTTTTATAGTATTTTACAACGGCTTCAAGCCAATCAGAATCAAGGATCAAAACTGTCCGTTTTATAACTAAATGGAACATTATCATAAACATTGAGGATTTCTGGCCTGTTCATTTTTTGTTGTGTGTAGCTATGCGTATCAAACACCTATGCTTTGTATGGATATAAACGTTCATGTAGGCATCAATGTAATTATTTATTCCTCATTCATGCCATGTTCTTTTTCTTCCTATTTAAAATGTATTGTTTTTTAACATGCATGTGTAAAAACAATTTTCAGGAACCAGGAGCACTTCAGGACAGCCAAAGGAGAAGAAGAGATTGTTTTGTACAACGCCAAGAAGAGAAGGGTGTTCTATGGCAGCTGTCGGGTGAGCTTATTATGATGGAGCAAGGCAAAACGATTTTAATTCCATTTACTCTCATTTTACTCCCTACTTGCCTCCAGTTGTAGTTCCTACTACTGTTTCTGAATTGCGTTTCCTTCCTTCCTTGCCTTCCAGGATGACTCTGAAGACGAGCTGCCCTCTGTGAAGCGAGCGCAGGCCCGCAAGAAGCAGAGGCACCAGGCCATCTTCGGCTCGGACAGTCCTGACCGGGCGGAGGCCTTCCTGGACCTGTCCTGCGAGGAAGGAGAGGAGACTGCCAGCTCAGAGGTAGATGTCTGTCTTGCATCACAGTCAAATGTGGTGGTGGTTAACATGTTTTCACTAAAGATCGCCATTCGATGGAGCTTACTATGGCCTTTTAGCCTAGAAATCTAGATGCCCCTAGCGGCAGCAAATTTAATTTGCAGCCAGGGGGTCGAGCCCTTCGTTGTCGTTTTTCGGTGCTGGAAACAGAAAATCTGTCAGGCCAATCACAGCGTGAGGGGCGGAGTCAGAAGCCGGGCTACCATGACGGCAGAGTTGCGACGGTTCTGTGTTAGAGGGAAACAATGGCTGCTGCTGCTGCTGCTGGTGAACAGCTGTCTTTCGACTCGGCTTTGGCCGCGACTCAAGACTTGAGGTTAACATTTTCTTTGAGAAAAGAACAAAGAACGGCACTGAGGTCTTTCCTCGAAAAGAAATATGTATTCGGAGTTTTGATTAATTACGTAGTCAGAGCCGTCGCTCTGTCACCTTCTTCGTTGCTCTGATTGGTTGTAGCGCTATCCTATTGCGTGCAGAGGGAACTTGAAAGACAAGCGTTTATCCCGCCCACACTGCCAATGGAGCAATGCCAGACCCTACATCTTTCTGATGTGGGTCTGGCTTGCCAGGCTAATGGCCTTTAACTTGTATAACAGTCTGTATACTTTTAACCTATTGAAACTATTACATAGATGTGTTTTTTGGGATGGATTTACTTGAAAATCAAATGAAAATGAAAATCGAGGGCAAATGCAGACACTTTTTTTAACACCTTTTTATTTTATTTTTTGCAATGTATTGCCCTAAGAAGAACTATCATTGTCATTCGTTCATAATTGGCAGTTGATTTGCAAAAAAAGCAACTGTGTTCTGTCTGTGTTGCATACCCACTAGTAAAGTAGATTTTGTGTGATTTGCCAACAAATCAAACCTAAACCCAAGATGCCTTCTCCTTTATTAAATCTCAAACAGATCTTAAACCCTATTGAATCTTAAAAATGCATGTTGACCTTTTCTCTAGGACAATGAATTTGAAGGCAGTGCACTGGATACATCCAATGACGAGGAGGAGTGGCACAGCGAGAGCCCAAGGTAGGAAACGTCCTCACATGTACAGGTTCCTCAAAAGTGGAATTACAGGTTAGCCGTATTGAGTTGGAATTCCAGGGAATCCAACATTTTGGCTTCATATACAAAGATTGAAAAGTACACTGTTAAGAGGCCAGTGCTCTGAACCCAACACTTGCATAATGTTAACCCCACCTATCTATGCCTACAGTAAAGAGTCTTTTCATTCCTTATTGTCTACCGTGACAACATTCTTAAACCATACATTTTAATCATGGATTTTAACTTGCATAGTTCTATACTTTACACAAAATAACGCTTGCAACACATACAATATGACTTTTATTGCCCTTTGTATAACCTGCGACTTTTATATTGGATTTTTAAAGAAATCTGCAATGAATTACTTTAATTACAGGCCCTTGCCTGGCTGTATTAAATTGCTCATGGCTTCTCTCTGTCGCAATCTAGAATCAATCTCATTTTACACTGTGATTGATGCCTGCACTTTTCAGACTCAACCTGTTGGAGTCAACATCATTTTCCAGATTGCACTAACTGTAAATCATCAGTCCAGGTTTCCCTATCCTACTTGTTGGAACAGATCCCATGTCTCTTACCTAATAATAAACACTTTAAAACAAGTTAAAGTGGCAATCCCGAAGATTTCCATTTTGACTTATGGCGATAAGCGGTAATTGCAGGTGTGTTTTTGACTTCACTTCCATGGCTTCCCAGACATCCCAACAGTGACGCCTGTGTGACGTTGGCAGCTGGCAGGCAGTTGGCATGTCTCTGCTGAAAAAACTGTCTACCCTCTCTGGCGGAACTACCACTGTTGGGTGAAAACGCGTCACTACCTGTGCGCCACTTGTGATTTTATGCGGGAAAGTCGCCACCGACGCCCAGTTCCTAACCTTCATAATACTGCAAATGCAAGGGCTTTCATCAGTGGGCCATAGGCTCAATCTCCATTGTTTCCTTATTCGGCGATAGATAGTAACTCAACAGACATTTATTTACATGAAAATCTCAGATTGCCACTTTGAAATAAGTCTATAGGTTAAAGAAAGAGTTTTCGACCTCATGTCATTGTCTTTGCATTCCTATTGCATTAAAACCGCCATTTCTGTGTGTGGGCACACAGCCACACGTCCAGCGACTACTCGGACTGGACCGCAGATGCCGGAATCAACTTGCAGCCCTCAACCCCCCTGTCGTCACGGAAACGGGCGCGGCGGCAGCTGAGCAGCTCGGAGGAGGAGGATGACGTGGCGGAGGAAGAGGAGAAACGGCAGAGTGATGAGGAGGAGCCGACGGGAGTGAAGAAGAGCAAGCAGAAGGCCAAGAAGCCCAAGAAGTCCAAAAGCAAGACGCCACGGGTAGGTTCCCTCGTCGCTTCTGTTTGTGGCATGCCGTGTTGCTTTGTTGCTACAACATTATTGGGTCAATGTTACTAATTTGTAAATGGTAAATGGTAAATGGACTGCATTTATATAGCGCTTTCTCAGAGGTATGACCAAAGCGCTTTACAATTATTGCCTCACATTCACCCATTCATACAGACATTCATACTCCGACGGCGGGTCAGCCATGCAAGGCGACAGCCAGCTCGCCGGGAGCAGTTAGGGTTAGGTGTCTTGCTCAGGGACACCTCGGCACTTAGCTAGGAGTAGCCGGGAAGCGAACTAGCAACCTTCCGATTACTAGGCAACCCGCTCTACCTCCTGCGCCACTGCCGCCCCTAATGGTAGTTCTGAGATGAAATGAAAACTGCAGGATCATTTGTGTTCACTCATGGCTTTTCCACTCGATGAAAATTTTCAAGTCAAGTGAATTCTTTGCGAGTTGAATGCACAAATTTGTGCGAGTTGAATGCACAAATTTGTGTCTGGCAGTGGACCCTACCACACAGCACCTAAGTGGCTTTGCTGGGCTCCTCTGGCACAGGTAGATGGTGTATACATCCGTTTATTGGAGATGGAAATATGGTACACACCATAGCGTGTGTGTGTGTGTGTGTGTGTGTGTGTTGATGGCTGGTTTATCTTGGGTGCCATGATTACTCGTGCACCACAGTTGTGCAGCCCCACCCAGCCCCAGAGTCTAATCAGGTTGACTCAGACCAGGTGAGGCTGCTTAAACCAGCCAGCAACCACACACGCTATTCACTCTATTGTCTATTTGCGTCTTTGCATTGACTTTGTATGGAATCACGCTTTGCGTTTGGTGTGAACACGGCATAACAATGAAAATGTTGTGCAGCGCCCCAAACCCAGGCCATCGATCAACAGAGAGGTGTCCAACGAGTTCAGACCCTCTCTATGGATCACTGATGTCATTCCCCGGAAGTCTCCCTTTGTTCCCCAAATGGGTGATGAGGTTAGTAGTGATATTTAACGATGGTTTGATAACGTTAAAGGTGCACCATTTGGGTTGTTCATGGTTCTAGAAGATAGTAACTGAGCTAATCTCTGGATGTCCCTGCTCACTCTCTCTCACACACAACACACACACACGCACACACACACACACACACACACACACACACACACACACAGGTGATCTACTTCCGACAGGGCCACGAGGCCTATGTGGAGGCGGTGAATCGGAACGAACTGTACCCAATTAACCTGGAGAAGCAGCCCTGGAAGAAGATGGTGCTGCGGGTAAGACCCAACGATGCATAAACACATGCATTTATAGCATAGGATGAATAGAATGTGTTTTTAAATATTGGGCAATACATTCCTTTATAAAGGAAGTACCACGTACTTGACGTGTGTGGTTCATATTGCACAGTAGGGCTGGGCGATTTGACAAAGTATTTTCACGATATTTATTACAAGATATCGAAATTTTACAACAGATCGATAAATATCACGATATGCTTATGTGTTCAAAATGCCATTCTAAGCTGTCTGACGGTCATTACATTGAAGTATATAAAGATTACTAGTACTAGTTTTCCTTTCGCTCTGACGTTTCAAACCTCATATTTTGATCATTTTACGGGCACATCTTCTCATGGTAATTAATTTAGACATATCACGATATTTCAAACATCTTCATGACAATACAATACCATTCAAATACGATAACGATAATATTGAGTTATTGCCCAGCCTTGGTGTCTGGTTTATTATGTACAGTATAAGAATGTGTGGACTTTGTTTCTAGGACCAGGAGTTTGTGAAAATCACGGGGATCAAATACGAAGTGTGTCCTCCCACTCTGTGCTGCTTAAAGCTCACTCTGATCGACCACGGCACGGGCAAGATCTCAGACAAGTCCTTCTCTGTCAAGTAAGTCGATGCAAGCTCCTCTGTGGATGGTGTCCTTACTTGGTATGCCTCAGATTGTCATCTTTAATTTGGCAATAATGGACCACGATAACAAAACTTAACATTATGATTTTATGCAAACATAACAGTCATATAAACATATTAATGACATTTAATCATTTAGTCTAGAAAATGTCATAAGTAATAGCAAATGCCGTCACAAGTTACCAAAGTCTTAAATTTGCTTTGATCTGACAAGCAGCCAAGAAAAACTAAAGAATACATTTTATAATGATCCATGAACCAAACTTTTGAATTTCTTAAGCATCGAGCAGCAACTGTTTGGTATTTGTACTTGATAACAATGACCTAAACGTTTAATGGATTATACAAATTTGATAGATTAATAGATGGATTAGGTAGATGAATAGATTAAAAAACTTCTGTCAATCGACTAATCGTTGCAGCCCTAATACTAATACATGTTTGTGGTCTTCAAGGTATCATGACATGCCGGATGTGATAGATTTTCTTGTGCTGAGGCAGAACTATGACGAAGCTCTGAGAAGAAACTGGCAACCAAGTGAGTTTATATACAATCCCCCTGCAGCAGGAGGGGTCAACTGTATGTCTACATAGATACATGCATACAATATCAGTCAGCATAAACAGTAAAATGTAGTTAGGGAAACATACTCTATGGGCTTCACACACTAATTCAAAGGTTCTCATAACGTACACTACATGTACAATAATGTTATGGGGGTATAATGTACTTTAGTGTATTCTATTAGTGCTACCTTGCATCATTTTCTCCATTCATTTTGGCTTCATCCCTACAACCTTGACAACAAAATATTGTTGACCTTGGTTGTATATTCTGTGATGTGCCCATTGCCTCCTCTCCAAAACTTGTGTTGTCGTCCCCTGCTCAGACGAGCGGTTCCGCTCGGTGATAGACGACGCCTGGTGGTTTGGGACCATCGTGTGTCAGGAGCCTTATCAGGCACAGTACCCCTGACAGCCACTTCCAGTGTTTCAAAGTTCGGTAAGGGAAAGAAACCTGTTTTTTTATTTTGTGATACTAAAATACTTGTATGTAAGGTCCTAAAATATTAAGATCTAAAACCCCAATGCCTTTCTCATGGTTATGTACAGTGTTACAAATACTGTGGAAAAATAAAGTGCCATTAAAAAGAGTCTGGAAAGTGTCTTACTTGTCTGGCTATCTTGTAATTGATATCAATTGGACAAACCAAGTGGCACTAATAAGGAAATGGAATATCTTTTTTTTCCAGATGGGACAATGGAGAAACTGAGAAGCTGAGCCCTTGGGATGTAGAGCCGCTCTCTGATAGTGGTAATTATAAGTTGGAACATTACTATATTATCAGTATGGTATTTATCTACTGGCAAAGCAGCAGAGCTAAATCAGAGCTTTGGGTTTAACCTCAAGTAATTTGACATTCAAAAACATGACCTTATTTAGTTTTATTTTTTGCCAACTCCATGCTTGTGCTTTGCTGAGTGAAACATCCTCCGCACAAACGTGTTGAATTCAGAACGTCAAACCATTTACAACAATTGCTCATATCTGGCGCTGTGGCTTCAAGACCTTGAGAATTTCTTTGCTTTTAGGTGTATAGTGGTGCTAGGTTTCTGCTGGAAGCTTGAGTCAGCCGTGCGCAGTGGAGACCGGTGGTAATGCACCTGGAAGATGTTTTAGATTTTTTATTTTATTTACTTTATTTAGGTGAGCGCCATTGAGATTACAAAATCTCTTTTTCGAGGGAGCCCTGGCCAAAGTAGCAGCAATACAGTGTTTTAAACAACATACAAGCAAACATTTAGCAACTCACAGAATCATATGCCTCAAAAGACGGACTGGAGGACTAGGGAAGCGATTACAAGTTCCAATTGAATTCACCTCCAAACCCTTCACTACATTTTCAAATGCCCTAATCGGGATCAGCTCATCGAACCTAGTAGTGCCCCTAGACTTGCGTGATCCTGGGAAGATGTCAGCCCCCATATTGCAGGATTTTGTGGCGTCACTGAGCAAATCAAATTGACGGGCCACCATTTCTGTCCATGCGTCTACATTGTCTACTTCTTTTTTTTAAGTCTCTGGTCACTACAGGTGATGCTAAGCCAACCTTTGTTTTGGTTCTCCTCATATAGTCCAGCAGCCTGAGATGGAGGGCGGGGGCATCCCGGTGACGGCGGAGGAGATGAGCGAGCTCATGTACAAGCCGCTGCCCGGGGAGTGGGGTGACCGCTGCAGGGATGAGGAGTGTGAGCGCATCATCGTCGCCATCAACCATCTCATCACCGTTGGTGTGTAACACACACACACACACACACACACACACACACACACACACACACACACACACACACACACACACACACACACACACACACACACACACACACACACATATATACACACACAGTATGAATGTCTTTATCAATGTGTGTGACAGAGATCGCCGCTCCCTTCTCCGGCCCGGTGGACATAGTTCAGTACCCCACCTACTGCACGGTGATCGCCTACCCGACGGATCTGGGCACCATCAGTCTCCGGCTCATCAACCGGTTCTACAGGTCCGTCCCACAAACCTTTCCCCCTGAAAATGCCTGTGTATAAATGGTTCCACTCAATGCTTTAGCCAAAATGTTGTCTGCAGAAATAATTAGGGATTGGCATTTCAAGCAAAAATACTATTCGGTATTCAATGGAACTATTCAACCATTTTTTGAATGTCTTTTTTTTTGTGGTGCAATGCTTGTCTGAATGAGCTACAATCCACAACATAATCTAACCCTATAAAACACACAGTATAATGAACTGTGCTCCTTCCCCATAAAACACACAAACAGAAATGGATAATTTCTCTTCCACAGGACACCATACAGGTTATATAGGTTGATTTTAATGTATTCTTGTACAGTGTCCTTGAGTGACCTGAAAGGCGCTTTTTTAAATAAAATCCATTATTATTATTATTATTATTATTATTATTATTATATGGAATCAGGAAATTGTACAACTCGGTATGTTTTAGGGATGCAATAAATACCCCAAAAATCGATCGAATACAAATACACAGTCCAAATCTCAACGAGTACATGTTGACTCGTTTTGTAGGTGTTTTTTTTTTGTGTCCGCGATAGTTTCCACTAATGTACACATCGAAAGTCAGTTCAACCTGTATTTTATACAGACCATGTGCGTTACATTCACACCGTAGCTCCACTGGCCACGCAGTTTTTTCCTGCTTTTTACTGTTGTAGAGCTAGCGGGATACACTTCGATTTTTATGTCATATCCATTGGGAACATTTTGAAACGTTAGATGTATCCGGTTTAATTGCACTTTAATTAGGCTATTGTTAAGGACAGGGTACTTTGTAATTCGCCAATTTTGGAGAAATATTGAACAAATGATGGCTCTATCTCAGCAGGTATACTGTACATACATCTGGGCACACCGATAGACATACAGGACTCATACCGGTGATTGTGTCTTTAGTTCCCCCCCCCCATCAGATCGCTGTAATTCAGAGTGTGAATATCTGTTGAATATCTATTATCTTTCTAATTTTCTAAAATGCATTTGTATTTTCTATGTATGTATGCGTAGTTAAACACGCTGGGGCTGGGGCAGCTATAACACCTAGCTGCTAGGTGTTATAGCTTTAACAATAAATTAATAGAAAACAATCAACCATTTTTGTTTGAATCTCCTAGGTCTTAGCTGACTACAACAAAATGGTTTAACCAGATTTTATATTGTATGGTATTCCGTTGCATCAACAGCATGGGAACGCTGTACAGAAATGTGAGCCATAAGATCCATATGTGCCAGCGACACATGTTAACTCTCCTGTGCTAAACTCTTAACGGCAACTCCACAGACGGCTCTCTGCGTTGATCTGGGACGCCAGGTACATCGCTCACAACGCCCGCACCTTCAACGAGCCGCGCAGCAAGATCGCCCACTCTGCAAAACTCATCACCAATGTCCTCCAGAAGTTTGTCAAGTGCGTTAGGGTCACATTTTTTTGCTATTGTCTGGTTCCGCAGAGGCTTGCAGGACGATTAACTCGTATCCACATGAAGTGTAAAATTGATTAATTATATTTATAGTTGTAGTAGTTATTCTAGATTGTATTCTACACTTGTATAATTACTTTTTCTCACCCTGATTTCCTCAGTGACCCAAGTTGCACAGATATCATGGAGATTTACAATGCATTGGAGGAAATGGATGATGACGATGAGGTAAAACAAAGCTTTAATAAACCAATTAGTAACAGATAAGCCAAACCAACAGATTAACCAATTAATAACAGATAAGCCAAGCCAACATATAAAACAATGAATAACAGACATTTTTGGATACAAAAGTTTATAATTCAATAATATAATTTCTGAGAATGATCAATAAGAGTATGGGAATTTCCCCAGAGGGTTTCTGGTTTGCAGAACCGGAATTAAGCCAACCGACTCCCAACATTTCCAGAAAATGCTGAAGGGTCACACTCTTTCTAACTCCCAGAGGCTGTGACTTCATTCATGTATTTCTCTAACTATAAACCTTTTCTCTCTCTCTCCAGGACGATGAAGCAGAGGCACCTGGCACTTCTACTGGAAATAGATTGCGTCAGGTAAATAGAAAGTTGTCTAGATAAATGATAAAAAACCCTCAAACCCAGTTTAAACCGTCTTGTTTCCACAAACATACCTCAGAGGAATCATTAAAAGTCTTAATGAGATGAGATTTAATATTCCAATGAGATTGGAATATTAAAAAAAAAACGGGAAGGAAAATAAAAATATCACTGACTGAAATAGTATTTCAAGGGTTAAAGTGGTGAACACGTGTGATCACACAGTCCCCGTGTTCAACGTTCAGTAGTTGGACATGGCTCTGATGTTGTCTCCCGCTCCTCTCTGACCAAGCGCTCGGTGGAGGTGTTGCCGGACCGAGATGCCTGGAAGGGGCAGTGCAGGAAGCTGATCAGCTACATCTTAGACTGTGAGGACTCTGAGCCCTTCAGACAGCCCGTCAACCCCAACAGCTATCCAGTAAGTCTACAGTCAGTCTAATGTCTAAACCAGTAACCCCAGTGTTTTCCACATTATTTTTCTTGGTTGTTTTCGTGAAGCCAATTGTTATGTTATCCCAACATTACTAGCAGTTGTGCAGTTAGGTAATACAAAATTGTGGCTAAATATGAAGGCGGTGCCTGAATAATAACATGACGTATTCCCCTCCAGGACTACTTGGATATCATCGATGCCCCCATGGACTTTGGCACAGTGCACAGGACACTGGAGGACGACGGCTACGACAATCCCATTGAGCTCTGCAAGGACACCCGGCTCATCTTCGCCAACGCCAAAGCCTACACTCCCAACAAGCGATCCAAGGTACGGAGGGATGCTTCATATTAGGCAGGCTGGGCGATAAAATGGAATATCACAATAATCATGGGGAATTTTACACAATATCGATAAATATCATGATATGCTTGAATATGAATTCAAAATGACATTCTGAACCGTCTAGCTAAGGGTCCTTGCTTTGAAGTACGATATCACACTAAAACTAGTTTTCCCTTCTCTCGATGATGTTTCAAACCTCATATTTTGATAATTTAAGGGCATATATTGTCGTAATTAATTTACTGTAAAACGGGGTATCACAATAAGTTGATATCTTCACTCCAACAAAATTAAATGCCATTCGAAGACAATAAGCGATAATATTTAATATTGCCCAACCCTTCTTCATATGGTCTAGGCAGCATCAGAATCCCTCTCGGAATGCCATCAATCCAGTGTTTTTCCATTTTCCGTAATATCAATAATCCATTATTTGCTTGGACATGCATGATGGTACGCTGATCTCTCCATGACCCCATCACTGTTCCGCCTCTAGATTTACAGCATGACCCTGCGTCTGTCGGCCTTCTTCGAGGAGAGCATCAGGAGGATCACGTCAGAGTACAAGACTGCCGTGAAGAGCAGCGAGAGGCTGCGGCGCAGCCAGCGGTTCCGAAAGAAGGTCCAACAAGGGGAGCCGTCGAGCACCAGCGCCTCCAGCAGGTCCGTTGCAGCAGCCATCTTGAATTTGCCACCTAAATCCTGTTCGTAGTGCATGGCCTTCTATAGCCAATGCTGTCGTTTATGAAGTTGTACGTGTCTATGTGATAACTTGCGCCACTGAGCCTCAACACCTATATATATATTTTTTAGACAGTGTAGATTGACAGTAAAAGGAAGGTGGATGCAGTATAGTACAGTCTTTAAAGTCTATTAATTGATATATGCTGCGTTTGGGTCAAGTTCATATCCCACACATTACAAGTCCTCTTATTTCTTTTCACTCTCTCTTGCAGTCAGAAGAAGGCTGCCATGAAAACTCAGGAAAAAGTGGAGTCGATGTCTGTGACCAAACCTACCTCAGCCAAAGTGTCTGCTCCAGAGCGGGCCAAGAGGCGGAGCCGCAACTGCTCCTCAGACTCTAAAGCAGCTTCCTCATCACCAGGTGGGAACAAACCCTGGGTCTTCACGATGTCCACACAACGGATACACATGGAGTTGTGTATATCCTAGATGTGCAGAAGCACCAGACTCATGATTTGTTCACCTGGAGTTTACCTGGATGCTGCATAGCCTCCTTCATCTACCTACCCCCCCCCCCCCCCCCCCCCCCCCCGCCCAAAAGAAAAAACCTCTTATTCACTTATTGTATGTTCGTACGTCCTGGCAATTCAATAGTAATTGGCATCATATAGCATCTTACCTAGCAATCCATGCTGTATAGCAGAAGGGATGGCTAAACCTAGCAATTATGGTTTACCTAGACACTTGTTCTGTTGACGTCCTTGCTATAACGATGTGATTATATTGTTGTTTTACTTTCTACCGACAAATGTACGCTTTGGACAAAACTGTCTATTTCAAATCTTTGAAGTAGGGTAAAACTAACCTGTCTCACGACGGTCTAATCCCAGCTCACGTTCCCTATTAGTGCGATACACTACAGCAAAAATATGGAATATTTTTATTTGTATTAATATCTTAATATTATATTATATTTTTCTACTTCAGCCTCTGAAAGTGAGCCCGAGTCGGAGGTGGAAAAGCGACCTGGTTCTTCGAGACACCAGAGAGAGACCAGAGGGAAAGCGCGCGACAGAAGAAACCACAAGCTCAAAAAGAGGAAAAGAGGTAGGGGGGGCTTAAAAAAAACAAAAAACAATAGGCAATTCAATATTCTAGGCCACACAGTAGTCTATAGGAGGTAAATGGAGTTTAGCTTCACTTTGCTCAACAACGGAAATCAAACTGGTGTGGCTCCCTAGCTTACAACATGAATAATCCATCACAATTACAGTGTCAGTCTTGACGATTGTCCCTAAACAACCCCAATGATAAACGTATACGGTTTCATTCACGGTCAGTTGCAGAAAGCGAGAGTGATGAGGAAGAGGATGATGACGAGGAGGAGGAGGAGGAGGAGGCTGCCTTCTCCAGTGAACCCGAGGAGAGTGAAGACGGGGACAGGGTGGCGTCGTCTCACTCTTCCCGCCGCCGCTACCCGAGCAGGTCCAAGACCAGCAAGAGTACGCGCTTGACCAGGAACATCACTGCCGCGGACAGAAGAAGACCAGGTACATAAAGACCATTACTTGGATAATTCGTGCGCAGGACAAATATTTTACATTGATCTAATATGATGGAAACAATCTTTTCCCTGTTAACATTTTGAAAACATGGTGCAACCTGCATTGCAGGGCTCCAGAGTGCGACCATTTTGGTTGCACGTGCGACCAAAAAGTGCGACAAAACATTTTCATTGGTCGCACCTGTGCGCCTGACATTAATCTGCCTCTGATTGGCTCTGACCCTGATATTCTTTTTCGGTGAATGGGGGTGGGGGAAAAAATAAGGCATGTGTGTAGGGATGTCCCAATCCGATCTCAAAGACTCGGACTCGGGCTGTTCAAAGCATTTTTTTACTGATCGGTAACGGCTATATTGAGCACGAACCTAAGCCCTATCCTTCGTTTTGTCAGCTGTTCCACGTGTCGTAAACAGAGAGCACAATTTGTGACAGGACGCGATGTCTGCAGTGTAACTAAGTTCTATAAGAATCTCTGTGTGTCTGCCGTCTGTGATAATCTCGTCCATTATCTAGACGGCCGTTCGTCGCACTCTGCAGATGTATTGGGACCCAGGAAAGTACAGTGCTGAATTTGGACACATGACACGTTCAATATATTAAAACTACACTTTGAATAGATGACTAGCGAACACCGGCAGTTGACGTCACACCGTGTGGACTGTGGGTAATGTAGTCTTCTACGTACGCAACAGCCAGCCATGGGGAGCTACCTTTTACTAAATTTAAGTCCCAGATCATCCTTATGAAAAAGAACGGGTTAAATGTAAATCCGCTTTGAAAAAAAAGATGTCTGTTCAAGGCAGTGCACACTTTTAAGTTTTTAATTTGAGTTTGATTTATTTATTTGAGTTTGTTAAAGGGACACTAAGTAGTTTTTTCCCCCATCTAGTGGTCAAATTGTATTTTGCATTCAAATGAATTTATGCTCTCTAGCGCCTTGCGTTTTCGAACTACGGCAAGCGGTATTAGTCAAGATTCAAGGAGCTATGACAACATGATAACAACATGTCTTCAAACACCACTTCATCAAGTTTTGTTTCGGATGATGAGGTACGTTCAGTGCTCGAAGTGGAAAAAAATAAGTGCCGGTACGGTACTCCCTTATTCACATATAAGCGGGGGGGGATATTAACCCACCCCGGACCTACGACCGACGGGGGGTGGGGGGGGGCGCGATCGTAACCCACCGCGGACCTACGACCGCAGCCTGTGACGAGTGCCGGTACACAAGAAAAAGTGCCGGTACGCTAAAGGGTAAAATGTAGAAGTGCCGGCACTACCGGCCCACTTCGAGCACTGGGTACGTTATTCCAAACAAACTTCAAACTGCATTGAATCATTAGTGTGAGCATGTATGAGTAATTACTCCTCGAGCAAGATAGTGAATTATGTTCTCATGTTTATATCGTTTTTTAAGTGACAAGCGCGTCTCGCTAAGCTCCTTCTCTGTTCCACAGTCACGCTGGCTCTGAGTGAAAACGCGTTTAGCCTTACCTGTACCACGTAGTGCATTTTTGTCCCTCTCGGCAGTTCATAGACCGGAAGGACATGGAAGCCTCCATAGAGCTTGCCCGTCCTATGTCAATTCTGATAAGTGATTCTTCACTCAGGAGGATAAGTGAGATTGTTGACAGAGATAATTGTACACCAATGGGGACTTATTTATGAATGAAGACGTTGATTTGAGGTAATAAATTACTAAAAAAACTACTTAGTGTCCCTTTAAGCACTTTAAACATCACAATTGAGGTTATTGTGATTTCTTGTTTGTACAGTGATTTAAATTTAAAAAAACTTATCTGCACCTTTATTCCTGTTTACAATAATTTACATAATGTGTTAAGAAATTACCAATGTGTATAGAACTGACAAAACGCTTAAAATGTATTTTTGCGGAGGCAAAAGGCGTGGTGAACATTTTTGGGTGCACCTAAATTATGTGCTGGTGCACCTAAATGAAAAAGTTAGGCGCACCAGGGCAACCAATGTAAAAAGTTAGTCTGGAGCCCTGCTGCCCTGCTTTGCATGATCGGGTGCCATTGACATGTTCAGGGCGAGTAACTTTTTGATCCAGTCATTTAAAATATACCGTTGGATTACTGAGCAGAGAATACGCAGGTGAACTGGTCATTAGCTTCATACATTAGCCATCCATCCATGCCAGCCATGCATAATCATCATACATACCAGGCTGTACTTACATTGCCATATTTTATGACCGCAGTTCCCCCACAAGTTTAAATGAATCACCAGCTAGTGACAAAAGACCTGCAACAGCCCGTGTAAATTTTTCCCTACTGATCATGTTTAACTTGTCGTCCCTTTTCTCCCAGCAGCCAGGACTCATATGAACGGCCACAGCAGCAGGTCATCTCGCCAAGACAAGTCTCGACGGCATGACGACGACGACAGCCAAGCGTCGTCCCAGGGCTCGGAGGAGGCGGAGGAGGATGTTGCCGGGCACCGCTTGCTGAAAAGAAAGACCGCCCGTGCCGCCATCGACAAAATGAAGCTCCTGGATGCCTCGGATGAGGAGGATGAAGAGGAGGAGAAGCTAAAGAGGAGCAGTGGTAGCCGCCTGAGACAGACAACCCGGGCCGGGAAGCGCACCGCTGTGATCCAGAGCAGCTCTGACTCAGAGGACGCATCCTCTGCACAGGGTAGGAAGTCATTTTTAACAGGCATACACCAGCATACAGAAAGTAACTGCGACGATTACAAAAAATGCGAATGTGAGATTTTTTTTAGGTTGTGCTTGAAGCTGTATTACTGGATTTAAAAGCATTGGAGGACAGAGATAATTCTCTCCCCTTGGCATTATGGCACCCATTGCACTCCTATCCATCCCTGGAAGGAGGGATCCCTCACTCTGCATTCCTTCTCAAGGTTTATTCCTTGAAAATTAAAGGAGTTTTTCTAGGGTTAGGGGGGTGCCATGAAATGTGGCCTGTGACACTCTTTGAGACTAACTGTGATTGAGGGGTATACAAATAAAATTGGCATTTAATTTGGTGCTTTGTCACTTTGATTAAGATTGAAGAATAGACATAGCTGCTGGTGGGCCACAGTTGTTGCGAGTAAAGACTGCACTTCTGCTTTTTTCTGCGAGCCTCCACCACACTAGTATACTATATGTATGCTGACTTGTTCTTTTTGTTTGTCAGCTTCTCAAACCAAAGAGGAGTCGACGGCTGATTCCAAGGACGAGGAGAGCGACGCCAGCACCTCCCCAAAGCACCAACAGAATGGAGACGATGGCCCCAGTAGACATAAGTCAAAGAATCAAGCATCCAGGACAGAAGGAGGTAAGAAATAACTGTTTCCATGATCCTCTTGCAGATAAGGCACTGTGATCACTATTTACTCCTTTCATTTTTAATAGATCCATTTTCTTTTCTTTGTTTTTCAATGAAAACCTCTTTCTGTTGCAATTTCCAGAAGCCTTGTCTCGAGTGAACGGTCATAGTGCAAAAAATCAGAAGACGGACGGTGACTCTGACCAACAGGACGAGGGCTCCAGTGAGGAGGAGGAGGAAGAGGAGGAGGAGGATGAAGACGAGGAGGAGAAGAAGGAGTCTAAAGCAGTGGCGGCCGTGTCTCAGACGCTTTCTAAGAGCAAGGCGGCAGCATCAGCCAGGAAAATTAAGAGCGCTTTGGTTGCAAGTGAGGAGGATGAGGTTGCGGAAACTAAAAGCAGGCCGGTGAGATGCAGGCCTGCTGTGGACTCTGACTCTGACTCGGATTCCGACTCCGACTCCGACTCTGACTCTGACAAGGACGAGGACTATGTTCCCCAGAAGCACTTGTCTCACCAAAACGGGAGCCGAGCAGCGAGGGAAGACCACAGGGACCACTCTGGCAGAAAGGGTAAAGTGGCGTCCCAGCGCCGTCAAGTACAACTGCCTGCCTCAACCATCAAACCGGACGATGCAGAGTCAGAGGATCTCAGTGACGCTCCCAAAAGTTGGAGAGATCGCCGGAGGAAAACCGAGTCGGACAAAGACGCTGGGAGTAATTATTCGGACGAAAGCCCTAAAAGGAAGCCGAGGCACAAGAGCAAATCCAAACGGCCGCGCGGCACCTCCCCTTCAGAGAGCTCCGAGCAGGAATACAAACCCAGGAAGATGCCGAGGAGGAAACGCTGGTCAGGGTCGTCCGACGAAAAGTCTGCAAAAGAGCTGGACAGGCGGCCATGCACCCGAGCCGTGCCCAAAAAGAAATACATCAGCGAGGAGTCTGAAGAAGACTCTGCCTCTAAGAATCGTGTTAAACAAAGAAACGGTAAAAACAACGCCCCCACCAGCTCCGGCGAAGACGGACACGTGCGCAAGTCCTCAAGGAACTCACCCGATGACAACACACGGCAGCCATCTTTAAAGAGGAAGTGCACCTCGGACACCTCGGACTCGGAAGATGGAGACAAAGAGCCGTTGCCCAAGATCAATAGGAACTCCAAGGAGACCAGTGCGAGGTCGCGCTCCTCCAAGCAACCCCAAAGGGAAACTCGTGGGAAACCCAAACCAGAACCCAGCAACAGTCGGGAACAATCCTTTTCTCAATTTGCATCGGACAACGAGAAGGAAGACGCCGGCCGCTCGCGGCGGGGGAAGAAAGATGTGCGGCCACCGAAATGCAAGCAGAAGGACGGCTACAGAAGCCACAGCTCCGCCTCGGGGAGCGAGGAGCAGTCCTCTGCCTCTGAACACTCGTTCTCACTCAGCTCAGGGTCCCACAGCAGCCCCAAGAGGCGGGGTCACAAGCGGCCGCCTACAGGCAGCAAGAGGACGGCGCGCCGCCAGTTGCGGGAGCCGGGCCGCCGAGCCGCCGCCGCCGCCGCAAAGGAAGCGGAGAGCGACGAGTCTTACAGCAATCCACAGCGGCGGACGCGCGTCACCACGCGGAACCGCGGCAAGCAGATGGTCACGTACAACGACAGTGAATGACGTGGAGGCTTTGGGCTGAAGAGAAAAAGGACACTAACTGGAGATCTTGAAGACACTTGACGGCCACAAAATGGTAGTAGCACTGGAGTCCTCTAGAAATTACTGTGAATTTTTTTCATTCAGGGATATTTATAATTTCTATGAAAAACAAAAACAAAACGAAAAACATGTTTATAAATGTAAGAATTGAACCATTTGAACTGCTGCTGGTTTTCACAAGGACACAGAGCAAGTCCTCCTCCTCCTCCTCCTCCTCCCATAATGCTTTTTGTGATTTAGCCAGCAGGGGTAACCATTCTGAGGAATATTGTCCGCTTGGGTGCTATCTAATATACCTCTGTTTAATCAAGCATATTGCTGGCTTGCACTAAGATACACTGTAATGAGGTATTTCATACACTAGTTTTGCATTAGAAACTCAGGGGTCAACTAAGTTTACTGTAGTCTCAGACATGCAGTTGTTTTGTTTTTTTTGTAAAGTGACTGGCAAGAGGAAGGACAAGAAGCGGGTGTTAAGACGGGAGCTGTCCAAGCACATTCACTGGGACAACAATGACTCACAATCTTGACTAGAGCACTCCTTTGTAAACCCACAAAAAACGTATGCTTGATGCTATTGTGACCTGTTCATATGAGCCAAAATGTACAATAATTGAATTCTACTCTTCCCTAAATTTGAGTACATTTTGTTATGTTCTAGTCAATAAATGTAAATATGAGATTGAGAATGAACGTCAAATGATTGTTATAATCATACAGTAGCAAGGTGTTAATTTAAAAATTGAGCATTAACTTTTGTATGACAGTTGAGTGCATTGACTTGCCATACGTCACAAATTGGTACTGTTTTGCCAAGTACAAGATCCTTAAATGTATTTGCAGCAAAATACTGAGATTTCTCATATTGGGAAGACTTTTATTGTTGTCCTGACTCCTGTGTTAACTACTTTCAGTATTAAATTCTTTTTTTTAGAGTTGATTTAAAACATTTTGCCAGTCACCTGGGTTAGTTTAATTTTAGGGGAGGTTTCCAAATGGAGTTGCATTATGAACTTTTGTTAATTTTTTTCCTACTACACGTTTAATAAACAGTTTTCACATGAATTCCTATAACTCATAGGTTGTGAAGCGCAATCAGAGTTATTTCTCTGGTAAATAAAATCATTTCACAGCTTATTCCATGTTTGTTTCACTTTTTGATTTAGTTTTTATTGCAAATGTAACCATTTATAAAATATCAGCAGTAACAAGTTTAGCAGGTTGGATCAAACAATGATTCAGATTCAGATTCATTCTTTATTGTCCTCAGTGGAGGAAATTTGTTTTCACAGTCTGTACAAATAGCGCCTTCAAGTTCTACAGACAAAACTACACATAGTACATATATACAATATACTGATACACATATAACACGGGAGTGACATCGTTAGTCCGTCTGTGAATTTAACGCTCTTACAGCGCAGGGTACAACACTTTTTCCGAAGGGTGCTTTGTTGCAGAGCAGCTGTCTGTCTACGGCGGATGGGAGACGTGGAGTGAGGTGAGAGGAGTGAGGTGAGAGGAGGAGTGAGGTGAGAGGGAGGATTGTGTATATGGTGTTTGCTCTCCGAGCAGTGGCGGTATTAATGAGGGCTGGTAGGTTGGGAGTGGGAAGACCTATTATTTTCGAGGAAGTGTTGGTGATTTTAAGAAGCTTATTCCTTATTGTGAGAGAGAGCATGGTGAAGTAGCACAGTACAAGAGGATGGGTTCACTGATGCTGCGGTACCGGAGAAGCAGCAGGTGTGGTTTGACAGTCCTGAGTTTGCGAATGACAACATGGACGGGTATTGTAGCACTACACACCTAGAGGTCCCTCTGTCCCAACTACAAAATACTGCAATTCAAGAATGACAATTGTATTGACTTATTTTATTTGAATGATCAGCTTTTCATGGGAATACTCCTCCTGTATAGCTGCACCATGGACGTATAGGTAACACTGTGGATGTACCATCACCACATCCATGACCATCGTATTGTCGTTATGCATAGTACATACACCGCCAAGGCAATGTAGTTGGCATCAAACCAGAAGTGCAAATGTGTTACTTGCAGATATACAGGAAATCTAAGTGCTACAACACAGTAATGCTGCGTAGTGATGGACAGTGGAGAGGTATACAAGAGTGCAAATGTAAGGTTGTACAGTATGATCATGGGATGTTATGTTTACTACGATAAGCACTTCTCATAACAATCCTTACGCTACATCTAGGCAATATAAAGCTGCAGACATTGATGTATTGTCACACAACCACTTGTATGACCCTTTTTTTCCCTTACATGTCTGTCGTATTATAATTTTTGTCGTGTTTTTGTCATAACTTGTCTTAACATTAACATATCAATGTACTGAGTGCTCCGATGTATATTTCATTAGGCATCGAAATAGTTAAATATAACAAAACGGAAGAAAAGGTTGCAGCAGGCAAAGTCGCCTCCTCATGACGCAATCGCAATCGCGACACATTTAACCACTATTCGCACTTTCGACACACTTTCGAAAAATACAATGTGTCAATTGCGGTAGCATTTCACTGATCGATTTTAAATACAGCGAATTTACGTAATACTAAAACCTTTTCTAAAATCCACCATTTAGCTTAAACATTGGCGACTTGTATTAAAAAAATACGAAAATGCCAAGTGAAATAATCCCGTGACGCTTCCAGTATGACTGATAAACAAGTTCAATGTGGACGCTGGTCTCCTCAATGGACTGCCATGCTTTATATAACTGCTTCAAAAGGGCCGTGGTAGCGTTCATTGACAGTCGTACGTCGTAGCTGCTGTATGTCATAGGTTTGCTTTGTTTCTGTTTGTTTGTTTGTTTGTTTGTTTTTTAACAGTCAAATCCTCCATAGCATGGTTTCTCTCCGTCCACCGCTACATTAACCGCCGACCCTAAGCTAGGACTTCTGCAGGTCCGCCATGTCTGCGTGTAAGCGGTTGCTGTGTCTGGTGAAGCCCAGGGGAGGATGGACGTTGGCCCGCAGGAAGGTCACGACGTGGTCACCCGTCGGGGCTGCGTTCAACACCAAGCCCTACAGGAGACTGGACCAGTTGGACACAATGTGGTATGTGGTCTGGTCATCGTTACGTATTAGGACTATGCACGATATTGATTGGTGTTATACTGTAATCTGACCTCGGGGATCATTTGATCTATCTGTTAGTGCTGCTGCGTAAATCCTCTGTCCATGATGCATGATCACGACTGGTAATTGATTCATAATTGATTCTCATAATGTCATGCGTCATGAACAGAGCATTTATGCAACAGCACTTACGCTATCTCTATATCTGTGTCACCCACTCACCTACTCACTCACTCACCCACTCACCCACTCACTCACCCACTCACTCACTCACCCACCCACTCACTCACTCACTCACTCACCTACTCACTCACTCACCCACTCACCCTACTCACTCACCTCACTCACCCACTGTGTCATTGTGCTGTATTGAAATGTATGTCTGACTTGTGCTTGGTCCCAGGGTTTGTTTGGTGTGCCGGAGCTGAGCTGTCCTGCAGGCTTTGAGGTCGCCACCCAAAGGGCCCTGAAGGACACCCGGCGGCTGGTGGACCAGACGTGCAGCAGCCCCCCAGGGGCCGCCACCGTGGAGTACTTTGACCAGCTCTCGGATGGCTTGTGCAAAGTGGCCGACCTTGTAGGTCCTCGCTTCGGCGATGCCGCCTGCCCTTAACTCCCTGAAAATGTCTTATAACTTCCCACTGTTGTCACACCGTTAGTGTGTACAAAGTTGTGCTTTGCTTTGGGTGTATGTTGGACAATATTGTTTTGTGCTTGTCCAAATGACTTGAGTTTAAATGCGGTTTCTCTCCGTGACCAGGCGGACTTTGTTAAAGTAGCCCATCCTGATCCGGCTTTCCGGGAGGCTGCAGAGAAGACATGTATGGAGATTGGCACTGTCGTAGAGAAGTAAGGCTCCTGTAATAGAAATACAACTCTATTATGTTCATTCAGAATAAACCATTCAGTAAGGATACACAGACCTCTATCGCAGGGTCTTTACCACGGCCCTGCTCTGAATGTACTATTTGTTTCTTGCAGGTTAAATACGAATGTTGAATTATCCTCTAGCCTAAAAAATCTGCTGAACAACCCTGAGATCCTGACCCAGCTGGACCATGATACAAGGTCATCTGAGTCCTGGACATACAGTCTTTGTGAAGATGCCCTCTGCACTGAATAATATTAATGCATTCTTCTGTGCACTTCAGCACCAAACACATGTAAACACCACACAAGTAAATAATGAGTAATCTGTGTTGTTCCTAGGCGAGTGGCAGAGCTCTTCATGTTTGACTTTGAGATCAGTGGAATTCATCTGGAGGAGAAACTGGTACGATGGTCAATAATCTATTCATCTCTTTAGCCATGCTTGTTTTTGCTGTCACCTTGAACTATACTACTAGCATGTTGCATCTGGGGTCTAATTTAGTGCCGATTTCAATTCCAAGTTTAAACTAGGTAGTGGTTATTACATTATTGAATGTCAAAAATTCACACTATTGATTATCCTTTTCTTTGCTTGCTGTATCTCTTCCAATTCGTCTCATATATTCTATTCAATTCGTCTTATATTCTAACTAAATATAAATAGGTTTTGTAACTAAAAGTATAAAGTATGTTGTATGTCCTTCAGTACACTTAACAGTAAACTTGTCATGTTTGTGCTCTGCAGAGAAAGGAGGCTGTGGCTCTTCACGTGAAGCTTCTGGATCTGAACAATGAGTTCTTAATGGGCTCCCACATACCCAACAGGATTGCCAAGTCTGCAATTCCTGAGCATCTACATTTGCACTTTGCAAAAGAGGGCAGTTTCATCCAGATTGGGGGGCTACACGCAGACTCCCCTGATGACTTGGTATGTATGTTTGCATCTGAAGCTGTAGGACAGTTCTTCATATTGGTCAGCAGGGGGCGCCTTTGTCCCAAAAGTAAATCAGGATTAAACCAGATGGTTGTTATACTCTTATAAATTATAGGCAGGTTAAAACGAAGGGAGCACAAGCCTCTCCTATCCTGATCACGAAACAAGCCCTAGCACTGGCATCCAGTTAGCATTTGTTATCAAGTTATTATCAAGTTCCATACAATACAAAGTGTCTCTTGTTATCAACATTAAATATTTTAACTGTAAAATGATGCGACCCTTAAAACTATTATAATAGTTAAATAACACGTCCCTTGTTGTTCAATTATGAAAATGTACTGAAAAATTCTAACATTGACGAATAGCTCTATTGTATTGATCGCGTCAGGAAGGAACACGTTGCAAGGCAAGGCTGTTACAGGATGTTGATCTCATTGTCCTAACCGTTCCTCTGTTGTCAGCTGCGGGAGATCGCCTACAGGATCTACCTCTATCCCAACAGCCAGCTACTGGAGTGCCTGGAGGAGCTGCTGAAATGCAGGAACAAACTGGCCAAGCTGGTGGGCTACGAGTCGTACGCACACAGGGCCCTAAAGGGCACCATGGCCAAAAGCCCAAGTGGGTTCCCACTTTTTTTTCATTTCAATTGTAACTAAATGAACCAAATAGACTCTATGTATCTATGTGTTGAATTCCATTGTCCCAACTTTATTTAGTGGTCTGTGTGAATCCATTATATACACAATTGAATGCCTTGCTCTGAGACGCCTCTACAAACCTTGTTTTTATAATTTCATGCAGAAACTGTGATGGACTTTCTCCAGCTTCTAACGGACAAGCTGTCAGACAGGTAATTGTTCACTATTTGAATCACAACTAAGACTCATTTTGCATACAGGAGAGCGCAATGGCTGTGATTTAGTGTAAGGCTGTACATTTATTTGTCAAAGTTGTTTAAGGCAATCTAAGGTATAATCAATTATTGATCAGAGAGTTTAGCATCCATCAGAAAATCATTGTGCATTGTGTAATGTGTAAAGAACTGAGTCAAATACTTATTGACTAATCTTTGCAGTCACATTGCATTGAGCAACAAGAAGTTGTTATTATACTGCCACATAAATTACTGTGTGTGTGTGTGTGTGTGTGTGTGTGTGTGTGTGTGTGTGTTTACAATAGTGATAGTGAATTACATTAGTAGTTATAATTCGTCAACGCCTTATTAGCCAAGACATGTCTAATCTGTTATCTGTTTTGTCTACCTCTTTTCAATTAGCCATGTCTTTGCATTGTGGTTTTGTCATCATTTAGGACAGCAAAAGACTTTGCAATGATGACGGACATGAAGAAAAAGCTCAACCCTCGTCACTCTGTGAGTATATGCTCATCTTTGCTACCACTGAACCTGACGGACCTTTGATGTGATGAATTAAGACTTCTATTTCTCAATAAATTGCCTTGCAAGTTTAGTCAATAACTGTATTTCTGTAAGTCTTAACAATAAAAATTGTGGGCAACATGGACCCCTCTACAGCTAGTGAACATCTATTAAGTACCAATGCGGTCCGCTGTGCTGTATTCCTGGCACATGCGTATGATCACGGCAAATAAACCTACATCTAATAATAATAACTACGTACATTTCCAGCCATTCTGATTGGTCCTACTATACACCTTGGCAACAGCAAATTAAACCATGTGTGTCATTTCTCAGTGATTGAATATATTGAATCCATATGGAAATATTCAAGGCTCAGTCCCTATCTCTGCTGACCCACAGGAGCTAATGCCATGGGATCATCCCTACTTCAGTGGCGTCTTGCGTGCTGAAAGGTGAGCAGTTGGGGTGGGGGGGGCATTCCATGAATCTTTTCCTTTTTTTTTTTCTTTCTCTACAGTTGTGATATATGGAGCCAACTCAATGTTCAATGTCTGCGGTTAAAGCTGGTTGTGACTCCGCAGCACAATGAGGGATCGCATACTAGTGGGTCCTCGCTCTTTCTCGTGTGTCAGATGATACAAAAGGTGTCACTGGAGACGCATGGGACTGTGGAATCGCATGTGTCCACCACGCTGCTTTGGGTGAACGTCTAGCTTCAGTTTCACATCCATGCTCCACTTGGGTCAGGGCTGTGGTTGCACAATTTGTTTTTGTTTTTTTTCATGACTACTCTGTCATATAAAAAACAATAAAAACCGATAATTGGATATTTGATCTTTTTTTATTTTTATTTAAATGAATTGGTCAACTCATCTAACATACACTGGCAATTAGTGTATTGTTCATTTACTTACTAATGATTCATTTATTTATTACGTTTTCCGATCCAGGAACCAGCAGCATTGCTGGGACCTTTTTAAAGTAATAATTACACCTCTAGGTAATCACTCAAGGCCAAGCGCCATATAACACTTTGTAACGAGAGAAACAGCCGATCCCATTGAGTTTCCGCATGTCTGTTATTCCCTCCCTTTGCCTTTTTACATTTAGCCTGTTATTAATGAACTGCTAACTTCCTTACCAGCGCCCAGCAAGGGCCAATAAAAGCCATGGCTTGGTGAAGTACTATCACAGACATTTCACATTCTTGCTCTGAACTAAAGCTTATTTTCGTGTGTGTGTGTGTGTGTGTGTGTGTGTGTGTGTGTGTGTGTGTGTGTGTGTGTGTGTGTGTGTGTGTGTGTGTGTGTGTGTGTGTGTGTGTGTGTGTGTGTGTGTGTGTGTGTGTGCGCTCTAACATTAGCCCTTTGGCTGGGTCTCCAACTTGACTGCTCTCTCGAATGCTGTCTCATCGTTCTGATTAAAATTGAAACATCTTTGCTCCTGCCGTCAAGTTGATTTGAATCTCTCTCGTGCCCTTTGGTGTATTGCATAGCGGTATCTGGTGTCTCACCGGGGGAACTGAGTGTAGAAAGTGTGACGGCATTAAAGCAGGGCTTGATGCCAGGAGCTGCTGTTGCTGCTGCTCCCGAGGCTTGTGGTCTCTGCTACTCGCAGACTTCAAAAACCAAGTCTCTTGTTTTTGCATCCCCTGTCGAGTCTTTCTCACGTTTCCAGTATGTGGCCTCGAAATAGCCTAGCCTAATATTTAGGGCTGTCGGCCTTTCAACTAAATCCAATTGGCTCGGCTCTGTTCATCTAAATTGCTCGACAGTGCAATAAGCATATCATGCATCACTCTATGAGCCCACTGGAGAATCAGCGCAGCCTGCAGCTAAACATGCCCATAACCGCAGTGTCCGGTGTTCTCCAATAGGGTGGCCAACGCTCTTCACAGTGAGTCACGTTCATAGACCCAAGGAGCATTCCCATCGCCCTCTAATTAACGCCAAGATTAGATGATGTATGAACTTGGCCCCCAGGCCTTACACCACTAGAGGTTTCCAATAATGTTTGATTTAAAGACAGACAGCAACGGTGTCAAGGTTTGTCGTTTTTTTGACTCATCTGGTCCATACTTACGAATCCCCTTGTCTTTACAAGGAAACTACCCAGAGGATTTTATTTTTCTAGCTGGCTATTACATTTGAAGTTGATTTAAAAGTAGTTATTTTATTGCACTTGTCTAGTTTATTTTAAACTGAAATTGCAGATGATGTTTCCAGTGATCATGCAATAGCCGCTCATTCTTTAGCTAATGATAATAATAACTATATACAGCCTGACTGGATGTTTTTAAACAACGACTGAAAACACACCTTTTTTTATCTGTTTTTCTTTAAATTATTTATTCTTTAACTTGCATAATCTTCTTTGTTTTGCCCCTTGGATTGTGTGGTTTATTCGTGTATTTATTTTGATCATTTTTCTTGTTTTTTGTTTTATTTTTGCTTAAGTTTTAAAGTACTTTGCGCTGCATTCTCTGTACGAAAAGTGCTGTACAATAAAGTGTATTATCATTATTACTGGTCCTCTTACTCTGGTCTCCATGTTTGGCTGCAGATTCAACATTGAGCCCAGTCTGTACAGTCCCTACTTCTCCCTGGGGGCATGCATGGAGGGCCTGAACAACCTCTTCTCTCAGCTCTTCGGCGTCTCCCTCATGTCTGAACACCCCAGTGCAGGAGAGGTCTGGAGCGACGACGTCCGCAAACTGGTACCACACATGGGCAATTTCACTGACCATTTTTTTGTATTCCAAAACCAACTGGAGAGAAATAAGTATTGCAATGATTGCAGTTGATTTGGTTGTGTCTGTGTTTCCAAGGCTGTGGTGCACGAGACAGAGGGGCTGCTGGGATACATTTACTGTGATTTCTTTCACCGCACAGATAAACCTCACCAGGTAAATGCTCTATGACCACAGATAAACCTCACCGGGTAAACACTCTATGACCAGGCTAGACCAATGACATCAGTTTGGAAGTACCTTACAGGCCACTGTAGCTTCTCCTATGTCGTTTGAAGTGTGTGTGTGTGTGTGTGTGTGTGTGTGTGTGTGTGTGTGTGCGTGTGCGTGTGCGTGTGCGCGCGCGCGCGTGTGTGTGTGTGTTATTCAGTTGGTTGCAACCTGTAAACTCACCGCTAGATGCCACTAAATCCTACACACTGCACCTTTAATCTCAACTAACTGACCTAAGCCAATGGAAATGCCAAGCTGGATAGAAACCAGAATGATAAACGTAAAAATAAGAACAACAACCATGATGAATCCCAGCAGTCGGTCCTATTAACCATTCCAATCACCACCACCACCACCGCAGGACTGCCACTTTACCATCAGGGGCGGGCGGCGTTGCCAGGCAACGGGCGAGTACCAGCTGCCGGTAGTGGTGTTGATGCTGAGCCTGCCGCATCCCACTCAGAGCGCTCCCACACTGCTCACGCCGGGCATGATGGAGAACCTCTTCCACGAGATGGGGCACGCCATGCACTCCATGCTGGGACGAACGCGCTATCAGCATGTCACCGGTGAGTCTGGGCGTCTGCGCTTGCAAGTTCCTTGTCATCCTTAAGGATTCAGCAAACTCTAGCCTGGTGGTTTGTGCACAAACCCCTTTTTGGTTTTGTTGTAACACACGCGCGCACGCATACACACACATGCACACACGCGTTTACCTGGCGGTTGCTCCAGGGGAGAAATTGCAGTCTTGCTGTCTGCAAGTTGATCGGGGCTTGGGACGTTTTTGGGTTCTTCGGTTACATTTTGGAATGGAGCTGTTGTATATTGTTTGCTGCAGGGTTAAATTTATGCTTGTTTTTATATTGTAGCAGCCTGACAATTTAAAGTAAATGCAATTTAAAGCTTGGGTCTCAACAATGTCCGTTTATCCCTCCTGGTTATTTCAGCTGTCATTTAAGACTTTTTTTGCTTCTCAAAGTTCATGGACACACCCATGCCATTATATCCAGGCTGCTTAAGAGCTTCATTTCTGGCAAATGGCATCATCCAGATTGCAAGATGGTGATATGATATGAAAACCTGAGACTTTTTTTTTTTTTTTTCAGTTGACACTTTTTTGACTTGCCCAGCGTTATTCAGTACTGCTCTGATCGATGACTCATTTGCACTGAGCTCTATGTCTACAGCGAGTTCTCGTGCGAGTATTCATATGTCTCTCCTCTCTAATAGCACAGGAATCTGCTTTTCTCCTCCAGGAACCAGATGTGCCACAGACTTTGCTGAAGTCCCCTCCATCCTCATGGAGTACTTTGCTAACGACTATAGAGTGGTCAGCCAGTTTGCTCGCCACTATCAAACTGGACAGGTACTGTGGATCTGCTCTCATGTTGCAGTAATGCTATTTACTTTGTCCAAGACACCACCTGTTTTTATTTGTTAAACGTCACACAAGATTAAAGTCATCATTTTGGTATGGAAAGATTTGGTGTCTCATGTGTATACTTCAGCTCACTGTTCCGCTCACTGTGGTCTCCTTTCATTCTTAGTCTCTGCCTCAAAGTATGGTGGCTCGTCTGTGTGAGTCCAAAAAGGTGTGTGGCGCTGCCGACACACAGCTACAGGTACAGTCACTCCTTTATTACACATTTGCCCAAATGAAGTGTAAGAGAGAGTGCAATAACTGTTTTAAGTTGTATGTGTAAATACATATTTTTTATATGATGTATTTACTGTTGCCATTAATTAAAAAAATGGATGTTGCCGGCAGCCATACCAGTTAGTGTAAGTACATTTTGCTAAACTAGTAAAACATTTTATGACCAAGTGTGTTAGTGGCCACTTTTTAATGGCCTGCTGTTGCTGTCTAACTGAAAACCTGTGTGCAGTGGGGATGAAGTGGTTTTGTAGCTGTGAAATGGGACACTTAATGATAAATAAATGTATGTTTTTGGTTACGTGAAGGTGTTCTACGCAGCCTTGGACCAGGTCTACCACGGCAAGCCCCAAAACCGCTCGACCACAGAGCTCTTGAAGGACATGCAGCACCAGTTCTATGGGTTGCCTTACACACCCAGCACGGTATGTGCTTTTAAATGTACACCAGGCAGTTCCCTTGAACTTTCAATTGGATAAGGAATTAATACTCCAGTGCTGGGTTGTATTGCATGTAGTAGACCACTATAAAACTATTAAAAAAATGTACACCCCTATAAAACTATATGTGGAGATGACATGATGGTATACGTCGAGCAGACGGTATGCTGCCATGACAGTGGCAGCATATACCATCTGCTCTCCTGAGTGTGTGTGGTGATAGCTGGTTTATCCTGGGTGCAATGATTGCTCTGCACCACAGGTGTAAAGCCCCACCCAGCCCCAGAGTCTAATCAGTCTGACTCAGGCAAGGTGAGGCTGTAAACCAGCTATCCACCACGCACACTCCACATCCACTCCACACTATACTATATATTTGTTTAGAGGTAAAACATAAACCTAATCTGAATTAGTTGTAGGCTAGCGCTCCCTACGCTGTCTCTCTCTCTATCTGGTTTGATATCATTTACGGCAAAGCACCATTTAAGGGATTAAAGCTTTTATACTTTTTTTGGATGGCCCTGCTGAAATAAAAAAGGTATACATTTAATGAGCAGTCCCTGGGGGTAATGTATCGAAAACTCTTTCCCCTTCGTCCCTTAAAGAATAAAACCTAAACTATAAAGCCAGGAAGCAACACCAAATTTCGAGTGCAGTCATAAAAGCATTCATCATGCGCTCTAATTATGCTGGTACCGTCAGGGATATTCTTCTCATCTTTAATATGCTGGCCTTTTTATCCCCTCCCCTTTTACAGATGCCGTCCCACTCCTTCCTGTTGTGCCTTGTCTTTCAGCTGTAGCTACACTCTTGGGAACAGGGTTTATGGTATACATTTTACCCTGCCGTCGCAGTCAAACGTGAATGTTTTCACAGACGTGCAGCCCCGCATTGTAGCGGGCCGAGCGCCAACCCACGCTTGGATCGCTTTCCTAACTGGAAGTCTTCCGTAAACATTTCTAAACTATGCCGGACAGCCCTTTTTAAAAGTGTACGCCATGGTGGGATCAGAGCAAGTCAAAAGAGATGTGTTTAGACAATATCGTGATCTTTCTGGTTCCTCTCTGTCCCTCGACTCATCCTCACCTTAATGGTGTGCAGCAATCTTTACAAAGGCTTATGTGTGATTGGCTAATAGGTTAGAGAGAGCCGGGGCGTGTAAACAACGTGGTGGCGGAGATGTGGATAGTTTACAGACCGTGGCTGTCTGCTCCCTCTGTGTGCATACAGGCTGACAATCAGGTGCTATTAACATGCACCACATGGACGACATCCTTGGGCAGAAGATGTTTGGAAAAGAAAATGGCAGCAGAATGAAAGCTGCCATTCTGTGTATTTTTTTAAATTGTATATGAAATATTTTGGCATCCGCTATTTTTTTTCCCTTCTTTCCTGGAAACAAAATGCTCTGTGGGCCTTGCCCACAACATATAGGTCCCCCGCTCCACAGTGAAAACTCGGTGTCGGTGCCTTAGTGCCGCGAACAAAGGCCCACCAGCCGAGTTTTGGAGAGAACAAAAATGTCTTTTATCTGGTGATCAAGTGGAGCAGAGTGAAAGCCCTGCACTGACTTTGTCTGCCTTTTGTATGCAAGGATCAAAAGCATACTTAGCTGGCATGTGACCCACTCAAGAATCTCTTTAAAATAGTTGACATTAATCATTTCATGTGAGGGGCACAGATTAAAAACTAAAAGATCCTGTTTGGTTTTATAATCATTTTATGCATTTTGAATGCTTTTTTTTTAAGGCCTGTGTAGACTAATGGCGTACCAAGCCATTTGTCAATGGCCACCTTTGCTTATCTGTCGCGTATATATAAGGGGCAGGACAGTCTAGTGGTTAAGGCGTTTGACTCTCAGCCAAAAGGTCCTGGGTTTGAACCCCATTATCTGCAGTCTACTTGTAGACATCCTTGACATAGTTTAACTCCTAACATGTATCTATAAAAATGATGTATGTCGCTTTGGATAAAGCTGTTAATCTGTAAGTTCCATATTACATATTACAAGTTACTAACAATACAACAACTCCCTCTGTACATCTGCCAAGACTAGGCGGTTATTTATTACTTAGCCAAACTTGTAACAAAACAAATGTGGCTTAAAGTGTGTGTGTGTGTGTGTGTGTGTGTGTGTGTATATATGTGTGCGTGTGCATGTGCGTGCGTGCGCGTCTTGAGGAAAGGAGAGGAGGCATTTTGGTGGCAGGTTTGTCTCACCAAGTGAACTCTGTCACCCTCGACTGTCTGTGGCTGTGCACTTCCCAGCTCCACTCGTCAGAAGGTCTCGTTCCCCCTTATTAAAGTCATTAGAACACAGATGGGTCTCGTCAAGCAGACAACTTGAATGTTAAGCCTATTACACAGCGCAGGACCGACCCATAGTGATCTCCCCCCTCCAACCACACATAGGGTTAAGCCCGCTTGAAGCCCGCCACCAATGTGCTTTGGGGCGTCATATTTACATTTACATTTACGCTTTTGTCCAAAGCGACTTACAATAAGTACATTTCTTAGAAGAAAGTGCAACAGTAAATCGCTATCAGTAGAGTAAGTATTTCACAAGAACGAGTTTCAAGCACACCTAGTTGCTAAGTTAACTGATTGCTAGTATACAACAGAGATAAGTGCGAACATAGTAAGCACAGAATATAAGTAAGAGCCAGGGCATACAAACATAGAATAATTGCTTTTTTATTTTTTTTTATTTGTGTGTGTGTGTGGGGGGGGGGGGGGTAGTAGAGGAAGGATGCTAAGCGGGGTCCAGGTGAACTCTGAACAGGTGGGTCTTGAGTCTGTTGCGGAAGCAGGTGGTTGACTCTGCGGTCCTCACGTCAGCAGGGAGGTCCTTCCACCATAGCGGCGCCAAGACAGAGAAGACCTTTGCTTGCTCTCAGGGATGGCGGTACCAGCCGGCCGGCCGAGGTAGTTGTGTAGAGGGCTCTAGCCGGGGCGTGGGGTCTGACTAGTGCTTGGAGGTAGGTCGGGGCGGTTCCGTCGACGGCCTTGTAGGTCAGTACCATCGCCTTGAATTTGATACGAGCTGCTACAGGGAGCCAGTGGAGGTTGCGGAAGAGAGGGGTCACGTGGGAGAACTTCGGCAGGTTGTACACGAGTCGTGCTGTCGCGTCTGTGTAGCAGTGATGGGGGAAACCATGCAAAGTGATTACAGAGCCTAAAGATCTAGTGTATAGGGAGAACAGAAGCGGTCCTAATACTGAGCCTTGAGGTGTCAACGGAACAGGGGTGAGAAGAGAACATGGAAAACAGTTTCCTAGGGTTGGAGACAGAGGAGTTGATCTTTGTGCGGTAGAAGGTAGATTTGGCTGCTGACACAGTAGAGGCGAAGTCTGAGAGGAGTTGAAGGTAGTGAGAGAGGTCCTCCAAACAGTCTGATCTCTCCCACTTTCTCGCAGCTGCACGTAGCTCTGTCCTACAAGCCCGCAGAGATTCGAACCGCCAAGGGGGAGGGGGAGAAGATCATGCTGGTCTGGAGGAAAAGGGACAGAGGGAGACCAAGGAGGATGAGAGGGAGGATAGCAGGGTCGAGGAGGCTTCCTCGGTGGACAGAAGAGAGAATTTTTTCAGGAGATGGTAGAGAAGAGAGAACAGATGAGGCGAGAGTAGAGGGAGAGAGAGATTTCAGGTTACGACGGG
Source organism: Merluccius polli (assembly GCA_030340625.1). NCBI lineage: Eukaryota > Metazoa > Chordata > Actinopteri > Gadiformes > Merlucciidae > Merluccius > Merluccius polli. Next base: position 27,899 of record JAOPHQ010004327.1, on the reverse strand, counting down.
AGGTGACAATATGAGGAGTAGGGGGAAGGGAGGTGGAGGACTTCAAGGGGAGAGAGAAAGCAACGAAGTGATGGTCAGACACGGGGAGCGGGGTAACAGAGAGGGCCGAGGTACAGCAGGACCTTGTGAAGACGAGGTCGAGTTGGTTCCCAGCCCTGTGGGTAGGTCATATCTTGAGACAAATGTTTCAGAGAGTCATAGGCCTTTGTTGAACTTAGGGCTTCCTCTGGGGTTTAATATATGTGCCGTCTAGGGAGAAGGCAGTGTAGAGACGGGGTCTGCTTCAAATGCAACAATGTTCTCAGCACCCATCTGGAACATACATGAATAGACCCCAAGTTGTTTGTGTACCTACACACTTAGTTTACTTTCTTAAGTTGGCACCTAATTAAGGTTTCCAAAATCTGGACATATTCAATGGTGGAAACTTTCCATGGGAATTATTGGGAACACGTACAATAATCCCACCCAGGGTGATGCACCTCCCGGAGATATTTTTGGTATTACTTTGAATGTTAAAATATATTCATTTAAGCTTTATCAAACCCGGTGTGTGTGTGTGTGTGTGTGTGTGTGTGTGTGTGTGTGTGTGTGTGTGTGTGTGTGTGTGTGTGTGTGTGTGTGTGTGTGTGTGTGTGTGTGTGTGTGTGTGTGTGTGTGTGTGTGTAATTTAATCTAAAGAATAGAAGATTGTAGAACGAGTGAAGTTGCAGCTGCAGTGTCTTTAACTGCCTGCCTGTTTGAGTGTTTGCCAGCTGAATTTCCCTTGCCTCCCCATTTACAACACCATTAAAGAGCTCGTCCTCATAGTTATGGAGAGGAACCCCTCAGGCAGCAAAAGGGCGAAGGGGGCTTTCAACCATTTAGGGATTTCCATATCTTTGTCCTTTTTAGAAGAAGCAAATGGCACATTTTCAAAGCATTTTTGTAATGGAGATTCAGGGAAGGAAAGCTGTGTTTACGATGACAATGGAAATTAAATAAAAGCGGTAAAGCAGTATTTAGTGATACATACTGTATATTCCAGCGTACTTTCCCTATGCATTTCACTAAAACACAATGCTTCAAATTAACTTAACACTCAAAACACCAAAAATTACTTTTAAGGTTATTTAGCTTGTATTGTAATATATTAATAGTATATTAATATTTCAGGGTATTTTTAATTAGGTTGTATTGGTCTCTTGAATATAATGAGTCTTACTTATAACTTTGCTTTTGCTGAAGGTTAACTATTGCTCATTCGCTATGACAACCATACAGTTGGCCTCCTCTGTCCTCTCAGCACGTTTTACGAGTGGAACACTTAAGCCTTTCAAGGCTATGTTGGCTCCCCTTTAACACGCTTACCACAAACACACCGTTTTAACAAACCATTACATGTTTTATTTTGACGAAATTAATACGCTGTATCAAAGGATAATTGCACGATCCCCTTTTGTTGTTTATAGTTCATGCAAGCCATAATTTTGCTTAATGGAGTGTACTAACCCAACCCCCCCCCCGATTACAAACAAGAAATAACTAATGGTTAGTTGCTGGATAGTTTGGTGCTTTTTAGTGTGTTTCTAAATGTCAGTGTTTTGGCTTGTTTATTTAATCCTGTAGGCATGGCAGCTGCGGTTCAGCCATCTGATTGGCTATGGGGCCAAGTATTATTCCTACCTCATGTCCCGGGCCGTGGCCTCCATGGTGTGGAAACAGTGTTTCCTTCAGGATCCCTTAAACAGGTAAGATGCTTTCACCAGGAGTTTAACTTTCTCCAGAAAGAAATAAGATGGATATAATAAGATAGAAATAAGAGAAGATTAGATAGAGATTAGACTTTATTAATCCCGAAGGAAGTTCTTGTGCCAGAGATTGCTAAAACATGACAACATAAGAACACAAACAATAGAGTAATACATATAAAATGTAAAATGGGAAAAAATGGGACAGAATGAAGATCAGCAGATCCTGGCTTACATTAAAACTGCACTATTTGAAAATGTTCATGTTCAGGCTGTCTTACAGGACAGTATGACACATATTACACATAGGAGTCTTAATCAAACACCTAGTTTTCTTTCAAGCATTTCAGATTATATAAATGACACTAGCAGTCAAGATGGCTTTTCCTTGCATGTAAAAGTTAGTTACATTTTATGTTAATTTTATGTTAATCATTTTGACCCAATATGTATATTCCTCATATACAGGATGAATACAATGCAAGGTATGATTTGGAAGAGATGCAGCATCTAGGCTGCAAGTGTAAACTATGTTTAATGGGCTCAGACAAATGCTTCCTGACAGGCAGCCTTCCACCCCAGTACAACTGTGAAGAGTCTTGGCCGGCTGACATTGAACATGACATTTATAGGAAACCGACACCGGCTTGGCAGGTGTCCGCTGTAATCTGCAGACAGACACCAGCATCCACAGACCCTGGCTCTCCCTTATCATTGCATTGCACAAAGGGTTTGTTTATTCACAAGGCCCCTATACAGAGGGGCTGGCTCTCCCCACCGATTGTTATTTTAGTTCCACTCGCAGTTGAGTTTTGGGATCTGTGTTCTGTCACCAGTGTATGGTGGCGACGGTTTGAGAGGTTCTGGCGGTGGTGGTGCGGGGGTGGGGGTGGGTGAGTAATGTACCGATGGGGGAAGATTTACCGGTAGATGTAACTTAATCAGGTCTACCATCTTTTCTCTCTCTCTCTCTATCCCTCTCTCTCCCTCTTTCAGGGACATGGGTGAGCGTTACCGGCGGGAGATGTTGGCTCATGGAGGAGCCAAGGAACCCATGCTTATGGTAGAAGGTAAGTTCCCCCGACTCCCAGGAATCTACCAGTTGCCTCACCCCACTGTACTCCACCTACACTAAGGAGGCACTCTGGTTATCTAGCCCATATTAACTAACCTCAGTCAATGGGTTGTCCTTAAATGCTGTTGTTTAATGGCATGCTGTAGTGTTTCTGCGTCATGCAAAATCAAGATGGATGTGCCTGTGGATGGCAGATTATGGCAACTGTCTTAACATAGCAATTTTCGGGTAGTGATATTGATTACTACTATAAGTATTTTTGGGGGAGAATGTGAAACTACCACTTTTAGAAAATTAAGACTGTTTGGAGGCTTAGCTTTTGATTGTCATTGAACAGCACTTGAGGTGAAGCGCAAGGCTTGTTGTGAGAGACTGAGACGTCAGTCCATTAGTCAGATCATAATGCTACCAGGTATTCACAGCTGCTGTTGTGGTTCAGCCCGTTCTGTGCTGCGGGCCTCACAATGGGGCATGTTTACCTCTTTTTAGCATGCCTCACAGGGCTTCTTAGGCTCTGTTTGCAGTGGTTTGCCATAACCATAGCCACAGACCAGCATGTTGCAGTAGGCTGCTCTTTATAAGCCAAACACTGGTAGGTGGGTCCTCCCGACCAATGAACCCTGAATTGCTGGTGGATTCAATACATGTTTCGTCAAATTGTTCTCTTTTCAAAGGCATAGTTGTTAATGTTGGTCCCCCCTGGCAATGGCTTGAGTTCAAAATGCCATGCTTGATATGTGACCTTTGAACTTTAATGCCAGGGGGATGCCATTTTCCTTGCAGCTGTGTTGTTGGCTTGATCGATGTCTGCCAGCCTGAAAGCAAAAAAGCGCTTGCCTCCTCATGCCCCCAGGACCTCCTCATCCCTTCATCCTGCCAGTGCTTCCTCCTTTCCTTTTCTCTACTCCTCCACCCATCCTCTTCTCCTTCCCCTGCTGCCTTTTTATCTGTGATTGAGTCATGTCCAGACATGATGACAAACAGTAGCACAGCCGCTTGCAGGCCAGGCTCTGTTCAGCGAGCGAGGGAGGGGTAAAGAAGAAGAAGAAAGGGATGGAGAATAGTAGTATCGGGTGACCACTGGTAGTGTACTGTAAATCTCACCCTCAGGGTCACCTTCTCCCTTTCCTCCTCTTCCTCCTCCTCCGAATTGTCCTCCTGACGACTCCGAGCAGGGCTTAGCCTGGCCTCTCAGATGACAGCCACCAGGAGACCAGCTCTCTGTCATTAGAGCTGCTGTTCTGTGATAGGCTGTTAGACTGACGTTATTTACAAGTTACACTTTGACACAGTTTTGAGTCTGTTGCGCTAGGTTGCGCATCGACCAAATCATTCCCTTACCTTTCGATTAGCTTGTGAAGACAAAGGAATTAATTACAGGAAAGACGAGCCAGATCGAGAAGAATCCAATTAGATTTACATTTGGCTTTTAATCCAGACATTTAAAGGCAGGAGTCGAGCATTCTTTATCAATACTGGGATATGGCTTTATTGTCTGGAGAAATGCTTCTCCCGGGGCCTTTCAGCAGCAGACTGTCACCCAGCCACCTCAGAAGTATGATTGCAACATCTGCCCATAACATTTAAGCATATCATCATGAACGCATGAGCCACGGTCGTAAAAAACAAAGTACATGTGTTGAAGCATTTAGCGTTTCACTATTGTTCTCCTCCGGGTTGAGCAGTGTCCAGCAGCTGTGTCATATCTGTGAGGAAATGAGGAAAAGAGCTTGATGTTAATGCGGCATTGAGTTTTATACCCGTGTCTCTGCTAAGGCCAAATGACCACAAGGAGCACATGGAATATTGCCGTTGCGTTTCCAAGCCGTTGCATAACATCCCTTCCACGAACGCCTGGTCGATCAAGCAGTCTAAACGTTACACTTGAAGGTTCCTCCCGCCAGAGGTTGTAGAAGGACACGATGGAGACCCGGAAGCTAACCAGGCTGACCAGAAATCAGCCGATTGGCTCTCTGCCCGCCACCTGGCGTTTCCCAGGCAAGACAGTGGTGTAAATGTAACCCTGGTAATAAATCCAAAATGCTAGCCGAATTAGGAGGGGAAGAGAGGGGGAAACAAAGTGAGCCAGTGAGAGAGAATGTGAGCCAGAGAGAAAGGCGGCAGAGAGAAGGCGAGAGTGAAAGTTGATCAACAGCGGATACAGAGAGTGAACCTCTGTCTTCTGGTGCCCATGCAGCCCCCCCCCCTGCTCCTTATTAGAGAAAGAGTGCTTTTTATTGAGCCGGCCTGTTCCCATAGCCCCCTCCCTCCTGCTGCGGATCAGGAACCCACACCTGGGGATAATAGATCTGCTTCTGCAAGAAGGCTCAGCTCCCTGGACCATGGTACCTCTTTGTCAGGAAACCGCACTTTGCCTATCTGGTTCACACAAGTTCCAACGTTTCAATGACCACTTGTGTAGGACCTTTTTTGTTTTTATAATCCCCCGGTCCAAAACCATAAAGCAATCTGACAATGTCATAATTTACCAGTGTAAATCTAACACTTGCATATATGTCGGCACACTATTTAATCACTCATTGAGAAGATTGTGCGTATATTTGTTCTTCTGACTCCACCAAGCATTGTGGAGTCAATCTCAATTTCAAACTGACGTTTTCAACAGCTTTAAAAAAATGCATGACAGTTTTATTTTTCACAATAGAAGCAGAACATGGTGAATTGCGCTCTCGAAAACGCCTCTCCGTGTAGCTCTGGCTAGTTGAAACAGCAAAGAGTTGCCCAGTTGAATGTTTGTCATCATCCTAGTTCTGCGTCCCGTCTCCTGTCCTCGGTAAAGCTGTTGCTGGAGAAAAGGGAGAGGGAGGGAGGACAAAAAAAGAAACAGGCTTCCCCAACTTCAAAAGGCGTAATTATAGAGGCAGGGAACTGATGGTTTGCCTCCAGGTTCTGCGGAGGTAATTACTTTTCACACCTTGACATGTTTCAAATGGTTAACAGCAGAAGCTCTAGGGCTGTTGCAGTACTCAGAAATGTGTTTTTGAAGCGTATGATTATGAGTAGCAGCGTAACCTACCTGTGAAATGGCATTAGCTGTTTATACTTTGCAGTGCTATACATCACCGTGTCGGTTTCTGCCTCGTCTGTGATGCCAACCTTTTGCAGACATACAGTTTATTGTTTTTTTTCTCCCCCAGACAACGGCTGGAGAGACGCATAAGACATTTCAGCCAAAATTCCAACCCAAAAACCCATTGAGGCAAACCTGTCGCATGACATTTTTACAGTTGTGATTGCGTGCGGTAGGCTCATCAACTCATTTAGCCGTGCCTTTTTGCATCAGATGCTCCAGCGTTCGGGTAACGGGAGAGCTGCCTCACGCACCCTGTACAGCCCATCCATTGGCTAGAGATCAGTGACGACGGCGCATTAAGATAGGAAAATCAGTTGGTAAACACCACAATGGAACTGGTGTTCCAACTTTATAAAGCACAGCAATATGTTTTATGGAGGCTCAAATTAGTTGTCACGCTAACTAGACATGGAGAGTGGTATTTTAATAATTGCACTTGCAAAATGTTTACGAAGGAACGCCTAATGATTTTGTAAAAGGTAGGTTTTAGAGCTATTACATTGCTACTCCAAGTAGTATGTTTGTTAGTCGTGATTGTTAGTCATGATCCAATAAGATGCTACCCTACGTAAATGTAGTCTCCAGAGCTTTCATTATCAAAGGCTCAGAGCTGTTAGCCAGCCACATAGGGCATCATTTAGCAGATACTCATCTCTCCACCACCGCCTTACTGTAAATAAACAAGTCACTATAAAGTATTCTGCTCTGAGTTCTAGGGTTTGTTTCAACTGGATTTGAATGTTTGCATTTTTCTCTTAAAGCTGATCTGAAAACGTTTTGCATCTACAGCATCTACAGTAGCCACCTTCTGACTCTATATCGCTCGCTCTAACCTTGGATCAAGGCCTATGCTTCCAATGTGTTATCTATTAGTTTTAGTTTTTGAGGTCCAAGATATGATGCATCAGACTTCAACCCTGTTTGTGTTGTTAGATAGGTTGTAAGATGTGTGGTGAATAATTAGTGTGGTGAAAACCTGTGTGGTGAACTGCTTTGAACCCAAGCAGTCCGGGATTGTTGCTTATCAACTCATTCTATCAAAGACAACCAATCCCCTTCCACAGTGGTCCTCAACTGGTCTAGCCTCAGGACCCACATGTGTCAATAGTCATTAAGTCAGAAGCCAAAAATAAACATGTATTTACCAATATTACAGTAATCAACAATGCTTTCATGTACTACTACTACTACTATTACTACTACTACTACACTATAAATCTCAAGCATGACAATGCTACAATGAAATGACAATGAAATGTGTGTAAAAGCTGTTAATTTTTTGTAGGCAATCAATGCTGTGTGTGACACTACTACTAACCACTACTAAGCTAGTTGGCTGCAAATGGCAGCATGTGTAATAACATGTATCGGATCTAAGGCCCTGCTGCTCCCTGGCTGTGCCAGTGTCTTCTCCAAACGCAACAGATGAGTCATGATGGCTTAGCCTCTATCCCAGGGCTGTCTTGCCACAAAGCATTCAAAGAAGAGTCTTGCCTGGTTGGATGGCTTCACTTTTTCCTCTGAGGGCAGCCAAGGCGGTCTCTGATGCTACCAGGCCCAGAGAGACTCATAGCAATGTAACATTGTTCTCTGTGACGCTACCAGGCTCCCGAGAGCCTCGTAAGCGTCGCAATGATTTAGCTGGGATGCAGAATGACCTTTGTGGTCCTGGCGTAGTTAAATGATCACTTTGTCATCTGATCTTTTAATAGTAAAATGGCTTTGTTTTTAAATGCCTCAACCTTTAGTTTACCATGTAGCAAAACATGTTTTATATGCTATAAATGTTTCAGTGTAAACCCATATACTTACTTACTTAGTGTACTTACAGTACAGTACAGTTCAGCCCTCTGCATGGAATGCAGGCATTAGGGCTGTCCAGCTTGTAGTGTACAGACAAGTTGCTAACAATACAACAACTCCCTCTGTACATCTGCCAAGATTAGGCGGTTATTTATTACTTAGCCAAAAAATGTAACAACAAACAAATGCTAAATGGATTTGGCTTAAAGTGTGTGCGTGTGCATGCGTGCATGTGTGCGTGCATGTGTGCACGCACAGCGTCCCTCATCAGATATCTCCTAGAGACTTGTTATGGCTTCCAGGTTATCTGAACATTCCTCTCCGAAGGGAACTGGACTAAAGGGAGACCAACTCCACATGTCTTCATGGTGGAGCCTCTCCTCTTCTTCCCTCTCCTGCTGTTTCTTTTTCTTCTTCTTCGGCTTGTAGCGTTACTGGTGCTGCGGCGGGTCAAGGTTTCAGATGCTCTCCTGTAGGCACTCAGGAAGTGGGTGTCATTTGGAGAAATCGGAGGCCAGGCAGTAGCCAAGCCCCCCCCCCCCTGCTCCGGCTGCACATTAGAAGCAGCATCAAGATAAGCACAGCGTTTTTTTTTTCTTTTTCTCTCACAGTGTTGTTTATCTGTATGCCTGTTGGTTGGTTATTTGGGCGGCAGTGGCTTGGCAGTATGCCAAGAGACTCATTTCTGACCCTATGACATTAAAGAGAGAGAGATACTTTTTTTTGTGTTTTTTTTTACTCTTTGCTCTGTTCACGTGGATGCTGAATGTGAAAAGGTTTCGACCTTGCTTTTAACTTGTTAAAAGTCTTTAAATTGCGAGGTAGTTAAGCCTCTTCAACTGCAGTGCTGTATGCAGGGCTCGCAATCATGGTGAGCTTGGCGAGTTGATGACCAATGGCCATTCAGTGCGATATGGCTACTGTGTAGACAAGTCTTCCAGATCATGGTGACAGTCAGTAGCGTTTGGGGCTGTACCAAGAGCCAAAAAACATTGAAATGTCAATTGTCAATGCCTTGTATTCACAAACATTCTTTGTTCATCATACACCCCAGCAACGTTTACAGAAATCCTTAAAGACACGTGATACGAGCGCAGTTGGTATGCACGTTTTTTTAATGTTATTCACCGACCCCCGCGTTGTGGACTTCAGTAGGCTCAGCCCGACATCTCGGGCTCATGTCCGCGGCGGTGACAGCGGCGCTATCGCGTGGCGTTTTAATTAGCGCCGTCCCGACTGCTCGGAGAGCTCCACTTTGATGTGGCCGTCTGGTGCTTCGGGGATCGGCGGGGCCTGCGCGCCCGCAGTGGCACCGGGGACCCGCAGCACGTCGGTATCATGTCATAGCCGGGGGCCGGGGTGCGACCAGTGGGTAAGGGGAGACCCTGATCCCCGCCGGGGCTCCTGCATCATGGGAGGTAGTGTGGTTCACGGTGGGCCCAACCGGGGCTCATCTTCCACATGCTCAGCCTGTTCCATGAAAGCAGGTTCTCTCTAGCTCTATCTCCCTCTCTCCCTTTCTCTCTCCCTCCCCCTGTGTGTGTGTCCCCCGTGCTGCAGGGGTGTGTGCGAGTTGTACTTATTTACATTGGCAGCTCCGCAAGGGGAAATGAACTGACTTCAAAGTAGAAATGCAGTGGGGTTGTAAAGCGAGCAAGGGAACTCGCTCTCCACGCATTAGGTAGCAGACAAGCTTTCACAACACAGACAGATACACACACACACAAGACTCCTTGATTCACATATGCTTTTGCAGTGTCTATGCCTGTATACCTACCACTCGACTGTTTACATTCAAATCTTTTTTTTCGTTTCGTTGGCCTGTGTGTGCGTGCACGACAAAGGAGAGGCATTGTTTAACTTTTGAATCTTCTTCCTTTGCGCAACAGGAATGCTGCAGAGACGGCCCACCATGGAAGACTTTGTGGATGCGCTGGTGTCGGATCTTAATCCAAACTTTGAGACCTTCCTCATGGACTCTGAGAGCTGAGCCTGTTACGAAAGACGCGTCGGCGCGTCTTCACTGTGGAAGGGTGAATATCTGTCGCAGGCAAGGCTGGATCACTGTACAACACGGGTGTGACACACTTGCAGTTGTCTGACTGCTCTCAAAGAGTTTTACAGATTACATTTAATTAATGCACTTGCAACTTCAAAACAAATTTAAAATAACTGTATTTAATGCAGGTGTGCCAGGTGGCATTGTTTGCTGGACAGGTGTACAGTTGAAAGGAATTTTGACACATTTTTGTTTTGTACGTTTCTTTTAGATTTTACTCTGTTAAGAATTGTGATTTGACATATGGCGAAGATGGTAACTGCTAATAAAACAACTGCAAAGTAAAGCTTTGTATTTCCATTATTTCAATTACAAAAAGTTTAGACACTTTTTTATGCAAGCTTGCCAAACTGTTATAACATAATTGACTGCGTTCTCAGGGGAAGGCTGCTGTCACAATGTTTAAGGATCACGTTTCAGCCCGCGTAGCAACATCAGATTGTTATTTCCTGATTGAATCAGAGTAAGGAAGAATACCAAATCTGTTCTTCCTGTCATCTGGCCAGTGTTATGACGTTAAACTAATACTGCAGCTTCTGTTTTGTCTAAGAGCCTCTCCCAGTGGGTGGCCAGAGGGGGTGACCTGGTAAAGACAAACCTGGAGGTGGGAGCATGATTCGGAGCTAGCGCTGCGAACATGCTTCAGGAGGGCTAGGAGGGCTAGACTGCAGGGAGGCCTCCTCCGTACGTCGCATGTGTTTCAACAGATTCAAAGCACACTGTAATTATCAGGAGCTGAGGTTACAGCTGTTCCCACAACAATGTTCACACTCTCTGCCAGGAGTGAGATTACGAGCTGGTGGTTAAAATCAGTGGGTTTGTAACTTTAACTTTTTTTGTTAAACCTGAGATTACTGTGATTAATAGCCTTGAATAATCATTTGTGTTGGATTTCACACATGCAAAGAATTATTTGTATGGTTTTTATTTACAAATATGTAAAATTATATCAAACGGTGGTGTCTTGGCACAACCACCAGCACGCCAACTTCAAGGGGAAAAATGCAATAATACAGTATTGTCAGTAACTTCAGTGTTACAAAAATATTAAACTATTCACTAATGTACAGTATCTACAACAAACACTTTGATCACAAACATTCCTCATTGTCTTGACTTGTTCAGTATGATCTAAATGGTCTTCAGTATCACGTTTGGAAAAACAAAAAAACCCTGAAACAAACGAACAAAACAAACTAAAGCTTCATAAGCAAGGCTGCTAGTTTCGTGGCGCTGTTGCTCTTCTACATGTGAAGGTGCGAGACTTTTCTCAAAGCCAATCAGAATCCACCCCCCCCCGCCCCCCCCGCCCTCCAACGCACAGGTGCGACTCGCTTGTATTCATATTCATAAACGGCACACTACAACAACAACAACCAAAAAAAAAAAGCGTCATTCAAGTCTCTCATTATTTCAACTTCATTCAAATCACCACCTGGAGCATTTTTGCGGCTCACATTTTTCCCATCATGCCTTTTTTTTTTTTTTTGGTTTGTTTGTCTTTCTTTCTTCTTTTGAATCTATTGACCGTTGCCCCGGGTGCTGTCCTCACAGGTTGCGTTGCGTATGTACATATCCCTGGGCGCTCGCTGCATGGGCTCCTGTGATGAAAGCGACCAGGGGGTCAGCTGCAGCCGCTCTGGGAGAGGCAGGGTGACCTCAGTCGCAGGACTGGCTGGTGCAATCTGTGGGAACTCTCGACAATGTGGATCTGAAACAGGATCTGGCTGCGGCTGTTGTGTCCAGTCCAGGGTGCTTCAAGGGTGGGACACCAGCCAGAGGAACCCATGTCATCCTGCAAAGGGAGAGTGTGAGCGGAGGGGTGCGCGCGGGCACACACACACACACACACACACACACACACACACACACACACACACACACACACACACACACACACACACACACACACACACACACACACACACACACACACACACACACACACACACAATAGTTAGTAACAGATCTCACCCCAGTAGAGTTAAAACAGTGTCCTATTGTACCAAGATCAAAGAACTTGGCTTGGACACTGCCAGTCCCTTCCTCCGCCCCCCGCCCCCAACTTCCACTTTTCATGGACATACTCCACACTTCAAAGCTGAGAGTTACAGCAGCATTGCGCAAACAAAAAACTACAACTTTAGGTGTGTGTGTGTAAAGCCCTGGCGGTGAGATCTTGCTGCTTGGATACGGGCTCTCTGTCTTTGAGGCCAATCTCTTCAGGAAGGCGGCGCTTTAGCCCCCGAAACTCAATGTGCCTTGTACAAATAATGATCTTACCAACCTGTTACATCACTTAACAAGGTTCTACGGTTTTGTTGATACGGGTGTGTTTGTGTATGTGGAAATAAGTGTGTGTGTTTGTGTAATTTATAGTATTGCAGTACTATATTTTTTTGCCTGTAGTTTACTGTCTGGATGTAATGATGTTTATTGTCAATTTGATTTCCTTGTTTGGTACTAATACAAATCAGGCTAAATCCCTCAATCCCTCAATAGTTTTATAGTATTATATCACTGAAATATGTAATAAATATGGATACTCTTATATAATAATATAATGACCCTGATTCTATTTTTTTAATTTCCCTTCTTGGGAATAATTCATTAATAACTGAACTTGCCTTCCAAAGATGAGTGGTCAGGTGAACTCATCTGTGCGTCCTCGCCCGCCCTGGATCGTGCCTCCTCCTCCTCCTCCTCCTCCTCCTCCTCTGCTGTTTCAAAACGTTCCTCCCCTGACGCCTCCCTCCTCACCGCCATGTCAGGACTGCGTTGCGGCGTTACAAGGCTCTCGGAGCACTCTGGCGACCAGGTCTCCGCTGAAGCGGACTCCGGTCGAGGTTCTGATCCGGTGTGGGTCTGGGCGCCTCCTTGGTCCTGGTCCTGGTCCTGCTCGTGGTTCGAGGTCCTGTGGAGGTTTGACGTGAACACGTTGAGTCTCTCAACTGTTGCGTGTAGAGACGTAGCCTGAGGCCTTGTTCTAGTCCTAAGTTGGTAATGTTTTTTCTACTTTGTATTGATTTATGTTTTTACTAAAAGCATATACATCACAGATAGTAATATAAGTCATACAAACGTGTGAATCTAATGTATAATGACCTGAAGGGACAGGACTATGCCTTCATAAATTAGTGGTTAGCATCCTTGAAATCCATGAATAAATGTTTGTTTTAGCGATATAGAAAGGCTGTTGTTGATCTTGTATGCCAATTCGTTCAACTTCCACATATTTGTATTATTTTCTTTATGACGCACTGTCCCACCGATCTGTGACAGTGCCTCAGTGTCTGATATGCTCTGCTCACCCGTCGGTCAGGCTCATCTGGGAGTGGAAGGCGCTGTGTCCTCGGCTGTCCCGGCCCAGACTGCAGCTCTCGTCCCAGCAGAGAGACGGGATCAGGTGGACCGGACCTGAAGGACCAGCGCACAGGGGGCCAAACCACCACCAGACCGTTAGACCACCGTCACACAACCAGGACCCAATGGCTGCTGCCTAATATAACTTGACTTTGGACATTGTGAAAGTATTCTATAGTCTCTGAGTGGAGAAGCAGGCATAATAATAGATAACATGTTTAGATTACAATACACGGATACATGTGCAATATTACCTTTTAATATCATGGGCAATATTACTTTTTCATTACCTTTTTCACTACTTGCTTTGGTATTCTATTAGGCACTGGTGCATTTGCTCCTTATACATTTTATATTTATTACGCTATTGTTTTTATTCTTATGTTGTCATTTTTTAGCAATCTGGCACAAGAATTTCCTTTCCTACCTTATCTTATCTTATCTTACTTGATAGAAACCACTATAGACATACAAGTAGAAAGTATAGACAAACTCAACAGCCGAAGTCCCCTACTTCCTGGGGTCGGCGCCTACGTACCGCAGGTGTGTCCGGGGCCCAGGTGACACTGGCAGCAGGGGGGGTCTGGGAAGTCGTGGAGCCAGCGGCGGTCGAGACACGACAGCTCCGCCCCGCTGTACGGCCCGTCCTGCAACCTCATGGAGGCTGGAAACACACACACACACACACACACACACACTCAGAAGTCAAATCAGAGGTCCGTCTACTTGCTAGCATTTCCGTCTCCCTGTCCAACCCTCCGTCTGTCCATCTACTCGCAAGCCTGCCCCCTAGTCTGCAGTGCCCACCCCCCCACCTGTCCGTCCGCCTATCCACCTGTCTGTCTTAGCGCTCACCTCCGGGCTTCTTCTCCAGCAGCTGTCTCTTGCAGTAGATGACGCAGAGAACCAGCAGGGCGAGCAGCACGGTGGCCAGGGCGCTGCAGATGACCGCCGCCAGGGCCATGTCCCTGGGGCTGGTGGCCTCCGAGGGCAGGGGCACCCGGTTCACGCGCCCGCTGCCTGCACACAGGAGCACATATCTGGATTTAGCACATAACTGGATTTGCACGTAATTGGATTTTGGATTTTGTATATAATTGGATCTAGTTTATTGTGGCAGTTTGTGCTATTACCCTGTTATATACGTGCGTATTGCTTTCTTGTATATTTATATTTTAGTATATTATGCCGGTGACTTGAAGAATTTCAGTGCCCAGTCTGACTCTGTGTTGTTCTGTGCATCTGACAATAAAAGACATGAACTTCAACTTGAAAAGCATCAAGCAGAGGATTATAGCGCGATTGAGACTATACATACATATCCTTAAAGGGTCAGTAAACCCCCATTTTAGCAGCAGACCTTCCACCTGCAAGTTTAAAGAAAATGCAATCTGAGTAGTCGTGACAGTCGTATGGGTTTTACATTTTGGAGGTTTTAGAAAAAATGGACACTTAATAATTAGTAAGTATTAAGTTTTTTAATAATGTTAGGCGTTATGAATATTTTTTAGGTTTCCGTTGGAGTCGGCCTTTATGTTATGTTATTGATGCATTTAACATTACCAGGTGCAGTCATTTGGGGGAAAAATGCACTCTGTGGCTTGCGAGTCAATGAGAATGGAGCAGTAACCCCGGGTCAAGGGTATAATGAATGGCTGTGGTTGAGGCGGGTGGAGACAGTAGTTCAAAGAAAAAGTGCCTATGGTGGATTCTCTCTCTCTCTCTCTCGCTCCCTCTCTCTTTTACAGATATAATTCCCTCCCTTGCCTGCAGGCTTCACACCCACGCATGCTAGTCACACATAGCTCTTAACATAATTGTCAATATTTCTTTTGATTGACGGTATTTACAGGGGTTATTTTGATATGCACTTATGTGTTGTTTGTGACCTGGTTCACACATGTATGAGCGAGACAGTAGTTTCAGTGTGAGAAAGACAGACGGGAGAGAACAGAAATGGAGAGATACATGTTTAATGTGTGTGTGTACACACACACACACACACACACACACACACGTACACACACAAAACCTTTTGACCTAACAAAAAAAGCCTCATTATAATACAAAATATCAGTAGTAAGATTTAGGGTTTAATCTCAACATAACTTCGAACCACGTCTCCTGCTACCCTCAATCATCACCATATTCCTTCCACAAACATCAGAGAAGAGTAAAAAAGTTAATCTGGAAATATTTTGGTTGAGAGCATAGGGCACTTCATTTGCATATGGTATAGCAGGTTTTCTCATGTTGATGGCAAGCTGCTCTAAATTGGAGAACCAGTGAGACTTTGTCTCATTGTTTAGATGCTAGAAAATGTATGATGTGTATTTATTCTATGAATAAAACAAGCAATGGAACCAACATCTCCAGTGATATGAATGCCAGTTTAAATTAAGTTGTGGTTTAAGTTATATACAGTATATATATATATATATATATATATATATATATATATATATATATATATATATATATATATATATATATATATATATATATATATATATATATATATATATATAATTGAGACAACTAAATCTAGTTTTAAATTTAGTCGTGTCTGGTATCGGCTGCCTAGATAGCAGAAATCTGGACTGAAGAGTGCACTGTCTAACTCTGCTTTAATTATGTGTTCTTGTTTTTTATATATATATATATATATATATATATATATATATATATATATATATATATATATATGTTATTTGTTGAGAAATCCTCAAGAGATATCAATAAAATATCAGAGTGACTTTCCTGCAGATAGCGATTAAATCAAAAATAATGACCCACTATCATTATCAGTTATCAACTATAAGTGTGTTATACTTGAAAAGATCAATGCCCTTGCAACATAATGTGTGTGGGTTTATTCTGAACAAACAAGCTTAACCAGAAATGGTAGTACACCAAAGCTGCTGCGTGAAGATTATTGACTACATGGCCACAATCAAGACCAAAATTATAAACACGGGTGATAGGTTAAATGCATGGTAAATACAATCAAGATGATTGACTGTGTGGTCCCTATCAAGCCCCACCCCCTTTCTATTGCTGTTTACTTTTCCGGTACATTAATCATAAAGGAGCTGAGCAGTTCACATCTATACGCTCTCTTTATGCAATGTAAACATTACTTTAGCTCTGGGAAGCGTTTTTATGCATGTTTTATGTTCCCCCGATAGGGGAAGAGGGTATTTTACTTTTCTGAACTTTTCTACGGGTGCTCCGAAGAATTGTTTGACCCAGAGGGCACCATAACAAAAATGGTTGTGTCTGTAATGCAAAAGTCTGTATTTGATAGTTGAGTGACCATTTATGTAAAATATTATAAAGTATATAAAGTAATAAAACATGAATCCTGAATATGAATGTCCTAACCCTCTGACGATGAATAATACTAAAGTTGTTATATTTACATTTACATTTTGACGTATTTGCTGCATCTCTTTAGAACCACGATCAAGGAATAAACTAGAATAGCTAAAGGGGTAAAGACAGGCAGATATCTGTATCAAAAAAACAAAACGAAACAAACTTGTAGACTGATTTTCGCAGTTGTCGCAGCACAACCTTACGCGCTATCAACTGATTGCCGCTTATCATCGTATATATTCCTTAGCAATTTTTCCTGATCAATTACTTCTGCTGTGATGAAAACAATGCTGCTTTGGTTTCACTGCCGAAGTATTTTAATTAATTCATTCCCAGTTTAGCACCTGGGGGCAAAGGACCATGTATCGAATCGGCAACAGAATCATTAGAATCTGATATCTATCGACCGAAACAACAAAACAACAACCTCTGCTAGACACACCCACACCCACCCACACCCACACACACACACCTGCGCACACACACACACACACACACACACACACCACAACAACGACAACAACCACAAAGTCGGCCTGTTATCACGGCCCAAACAGCTGCGGCGCACACAGACACACTGAGGCCCATTGAAGCCACCTCACCTGCTGATGTTATCTGCTGAACCGCACTCCACCGATAAAACCACAGCCTTCGCTAAGCTCCCTGCCTGCCTGTCCAGCTCAGGGGGACGCCCCCCCCCCCCCCCCCCCCCCCCCCCCCCCGCCTCTGGGCTGAAAGAGGCACCGCTCCGCACCTCTAACCCTGCCGGGGCCCGACATTGTCTAAACGTAGACGGCCCTCTCTGAAGAGCCCCTGACACAATCGCACACAAACCCCGCCGCACACTTACGACATCAAAATGTGTTTACAGAGACGTCACATTGCGAGCACATGTCAGTGCAGGATCACCTGGACACGATTGTCCAAGTTCTGTTAATGTGTGTTTCTGTGTGTGTGTGTGTGTGTGTGCGTACGTGTGCGTGTGTGTGTGTTTCCACTGCTGCAGGCTGTGGGAGATCAGATATGAACCGTGGCTGTGAAAGATCTCAGCAGATGAAACGCATTACAGAGCCCCAAGGAGCCCATAAAACACACACACAAGAAAACCATTCTGAGAAAAAAGCACAGGCGGTGCGTGCGCACATGTGTGTGTGTGTGTGTGCGTGCGTGTGTGCGCGGGCGTGTGTGTGCATGTCCATGCATGCGTGTCTGCGAGTGAGTTAGTGGGGTGATTTACAGCGCCACCCCGATGGCCCTGGCCTCCCCCTGCACAGCTGCAGCGTCGCACCCTAACCCCCCCACCACCACCACCACCCCCACCCCCACCCACTCCAACATGGCCCCATTTGAAGCCTCTGCCCCTTAAGATATCACCACCCTACTCCACCAGATATCAGCCAGGAGGGAGGGAGGGATGGGAGGGAGGGATGGGATAGGATGGGAGGGCCCGGTGGCCTTGGACCAACCCCACCGCCATCACCGGATATACACACCAGGAGGACACAATGTCCGCTTCCGGTTCCCCAAAAGACCCCCCGGTACGGTCGCCGAGAGCAGCGCCCCTCAGGTGGACCGACCCACGACACGGAGGAGGGGTGACAATGTCAGAGCGCCCCCCGGTCCGCTACTCACACACACACCCCGCCGCCGCGTGAAACCGCCTCCGCCGATTAAACAATAATATATATATATATATATATTAGTGATGGGCCGATAACGGCGTTATCGGCGGTATTAACGCGAGATTTTTCATCGCCGATAATATTTTTATCGCCGATATTATCGCGAACCGAAATCCTCCGGTAGCACCCCCCCCCGCTCAACAATCGCGCAGACCCACTTTTAGTCATTATTTAGGTAATATAAGTCATTATTTAGGTAGCAAACACATATTACGGACACCTTCGACATCATTCAAAGGAGCCACTTTAATCTAGATTAACCTAGATTCATTTCAAGATTACCATTAGATTAATCTAGATTAAATATTTTAATCTATGCCCATCTCTAATATATATACACCAAACACTCGGACGGGGGCCGGAGAGAACGCAGCGGACGGCAGCGAGGAAAACGAGGGAAAAAAAAAAAAAAAAAGAAACGACCCAACACCCAAACACTCTCAACACAACCGCGGACAGCTCGACAAAATATTTACATCTGGGGAGATATCTGTGCTAAACGTAAATATATCCGGTTTTCTCTCGTTTTTTTTTCTTTTATCCTTTGCGCTGGCCCCGATACTCGCCATCTGTCTGCGTCTCTGCGGTCTAACGGGGTGTTGGATCTGAGCCGGGGCGCGGTCAGGGATGCTCTCTGGCCGCCAGAGAGGCTCTTAAAAACAGCTGCGGACGCCGCCGCTACGAGGAAGTCGCACTCAATTACCCAAAGGTGTGTGTTCACAGGCCCCCGTTCGCTTTATATGGAAATCCTCAAGTTACTTGACTACTCGTATACGACATGCCCCCCCCCCCCCCCCCCCCCCCCACACACCGTAGATGATAATGTGCACGCATGATGCAATGCGCTGTAATGATGTGGTAAGTAATGAGATATTGAAACGCTTTTTTTATTTTTAGGATTGGGAAACGTCCAATTCAAGGTCCGACGTTCTCCATTTAGTCCGAGGCGGCGATAGCCACGGTGATACGGACACGGCCGTGAGTTGAAAAAGACCAGCTGCTATATTCTGCTATATTCTTGAACCGCTTTCTGTTTTAACGCTCGTAAAAAAAACGAAATGAAATGTTTGGCTGGTGATTTGGACATAAGGTCTTGGGTCGTCTGCTGCTGTTATGGGACCCGGTGAATAAGACATTCAGATAAGCACCCGCACGCCCACTCTGGTTACTCCTGATGACCTTGTACCAGCATGTTGTATCGCAACAACAAAAAAGGAAAGAAAGAAAAGTGATGCGCTTTGTTGTGGCATAACTGCCTGCAACCCCCCCCCCACACACACACACACCCTCAGTTTAGTCAATAACACTGAATGGTGGGCAGCAGTTATGGGAGCTTTGCTTTCAGTCCTTTGTGTTTACCTTTTTTCTTTTTTTTTTGTATTCATCATCTGAAAACATCACAGGTGAGCGTGCTTTCTTTTCTTTCTTTCTTTTTTTTTCTTTCTCCATGCCTGCCCTATGAAAGGGCCGTGCTTATGGGAACACAAGGGAAGGCCGAGAGATTCCCACAGATGTGAAGCCAGCTGTGTTGGAGAGGAGAGTAGCGGGGGAAACAAAGGGGTGTGCTTACAGTGAGGCTCGTAGGGCGGAGGAGGGTCTCCGCACGGGATGCACCCCATGTCCTGGAAGCCGCTCAGCTTGGTCTTCCTGTAGTATCTGTTGGGACATTTCAAGAGCACACAGGTCTGTTACTGAACTGAACTGAACTGTACAAAAACATTTTTTAACCCAACCACATGTTTTCCTGCCAATATCCATTGTGTTACAAGTATAATTCATAATATAGTAAATATAATAAATAATAATAATAAATAATTCAATGGTATGCGTATGGAACAACGATGTGGGTGTGTAGTATAATTGTCTGTCTGTTTGTTTGTTTGTTTCTTTAACACTTTGATATTGTCTTTATAGTGCTCATACAATGTAATGTAATTATAATGTATTACTTTTGTATTATTATTATATTAAAACCATATAAAAATAACTGAAATACAATTAAACTGTTTTCTATTCTATTCAAGGGCTGCAGCGATTAGTTGATTAATCGATTAGTCGATCGACAGAAAATGTATCAAATCTAATTTTTCTAATCGATTAATCGGTTGGATCATTTATCAAGTACATCAAGTACAAATACCAAACATTTGCTGCTTGATGCTTCAGAAATCCAATTATTTGGTTCATGGATCATTTTAAAATGAATACTTTCATTTTTCTTGGCTGCTTGTCAGCTAAATAAAGCAACTGTAAGACATCACTTTGGACGCCGGTAACTTTTGATGGCATTTTCTAGTCCAAACGATGAATCGATGAGTCGACAAAATGATGAGTGAAGGGTGAGTGTGCCCTGAGCCCCAGCCGCCCCCCCTCACCCAGACAGACAGTCTCCACACATGGCGTTGCGGGTGGCCGAGCAGTTGGCCTTCTGGGAGCGGTTGACGAGGCTGCAGTCCAGGCAGGGCTTGCACTTCTGCAGCCCGCGGTCCTCCTTGAAGCGGCCGCTCCGGCAGCCCACGCACCGGGCATCCTCCCCATAACCGAAGCCACATTCCTAGGGGGGATTAACGGGACAAGTGGCCTGGGTAAGACTTTGTGTTTTTGTGAGTGGATGGCTTGGACCAAGATTGGTGGTGGTGGTGATGGTGTGTAGAGGATGGGGGTGGAGAGTGAGAAGGGGTGGGGGGGGTGTCTGCTTTTGAAAAGGGGGTCTGAATGTGTACGACCAGGGGTTCCCCTGGGATCAGCAGGAACAATGGCAGGACTCTTTTGAGAGTCCATTTTACACTGGCAATAATCTCCCTGACTCTGTGTGTGTGTGTGTGTGTGTGTGTGTGTGTGTGTGTGTGTGTGTGTGTGTGTGTGTGTGTGTGTGTGTGTGTGTGTGTGTGTGTGTGTGTGTGTGTGTGTGTGTGTGTGTGTGTGAATGAGCAGCAGAATGGACCGGGACCATTTGAATAATAGAGGACCTAGAGGGCGACACCCACTGTTGTATTATAGCCAAGTTTATTGCCTCGCTGATTCAGTGGCCGGTGTAAAAAGCCAGTGCTCCAGTCTGTAAAGGGAAGAGGATTAGAGAGAAGTATATGGGCAAAATAAGATTGCATTCATCTCATTTTTTTAGCCCCTACAATTCAAAATGTACTTAAAAAGCACCATGTGTGTGTGTGTGTGTGTGTGACTGATCTAATGCTAAACTAGCTTCGGCAAGCTAAAACCCACAAAAAACGCCACCTATCACAGACGACCAAGAAATCTCTTGGTCAGGGCAGGCTTGTATGCAGGTAAATGATTTGTAGGTTGAATATTTCAGACGGATGTATAAGACATTATCAGCGATTTAGTTTTACCGTTAAAAATAAAAAGGATGTTTGCGCTTAGATCACCAACCCTTTCCCTTTCCCACCCCAAGCGATTCTCCACCAATCGCCGTTTCACTTGATCTACTGTACACTGGTGCTGTAGAAACCCGATGACCTTGAGAAGTTTGTGAGACATGGAGACTGCTTGTTGATTGGTCATGTGACGGGGTGCACTGTCCCGAGTCCAACTCCCCAGTGGGCATGACATCATTCATTGTATCGACTACACACCAGCTGTTCTCCTGTAGTCTGTCGGTCACCCACTCAGGCCAGACTGCATTCCCAAGCCAAGCTTGGATGATGGATTGTGTGTGTGTGTGTGTGTGTGTGTGTGTGTGTGTGTGTGCTCGCAAAGGGCCGGGGGGGGGGGGATGATCATATGTCATTAAAGTGAAGGTCAGCTTCAAACAGGACTCTCTCTCCCCCTCTCTCTGGTTGTCTCTCTCTCTCTCCCCCACTCTCTCTCTTGGTCGCTCTCTCTCTGTCTCTGTCTCTGTGTCTCTCCCTCTCCCTCTCGCCGTCTCCCTCTCCCTTCTCGCCCCGTGTCCCATTACACCGCCTGGGCATGCAGTCGTGCCGGAATGTGGGCACGAGAGTGGTGTGGGTGGGTGGCGGTGGAATGGTGTGTGTGTATCTAGGAAGGATGGGGAGGGGGGGGGGGGTGGTGACATTACTGAAGTAGGTTGGCAAGGAAAACAAAAAGAAATGGACACACACACACATGGCACCGCAGAGTCGGGGGGGAAGGAGGAGGAGGAGGAGGAGGAGGAGGAGGAGGAGGAGGAGGAGGAGGAGAAGAAGAAGAAGAAGAAGAAGAAGAAGAAGAAGAAGAAGAAGAAGAAGAAGAAGAAGAATTATTTCCTCCCTCCTCCCAGCCAACCACATGAGCCTGACATTGAGCCCGGGGCCAGGCCTGTCCGGAGGAGCACCAGCTCCAGCTGGACGGCTGCAGCTGTTGTTGTGAGCTCTCCTTATAGGGAGAGGATCTCCCACTGCGCAGCACAACGCAGAGAGAGAGAGAGAGCGAGAGGGCACGCGAGAGAGAGAGACAGACAGACATACAGAGAGAGAAACCTTGGCTGCTAAGAGCCATGCTCTTGCCTTCCTGTTGAGATAATCAAACGCAGAGCGTCTGAAGGGGAGGGGGACCAAGAGGAAGCGAGCCGTACTCCGAGAACCCCCCAGCCTCGTCGTGGGTCTGTGGATCAGCCGCATCCGCATGGGCTGTCCACCAGCGTCCACTGCTTGCAAACAGAGCAAACACACTTCCAGAAGGAAGGGACTTGGGCCTAGGGATGGAGGGACACACTCCCCCCCCCCCCCCCCAGTCACCCCCCCCCCCCAGGCCCACCAAAGCCCACTGGCACATGTTCTGTCCATGTGGCAACACGCTGGCTGGAGCCGGGGCCCAGTGCCACGTACACAGAGCCTCCCAGAGCAGGGTGGGCTGTGGAAAAACCTGAGCCAAGATGCACCCTTCCACCCCCCCCCCCCCCACTCACACACACTACCCCTACCCCTACCCTCCCGGCTCTACAATGTCTTTCACCACCACACTGCTTTGTCCCCCCGGGGACACAAAACAGTCACCAGATTAGCCATCATCCAGGCCTGACCAAGCGTGGTGGAAGCCCACCTCCATGGGCCTCCCTTCATCAGCCGTGTGGAAAAGTAGAGGCGGGGAGATGAGCAATATGGGATTTAATTGCCGGTGTTTATACAAATGTATATCACTATCGCTAGATCTTCCATGAGTCAAGACAAGCACTCCGCGATCTGTAATATCCCGACTTTCTGAAAATGGGAGCATCAAAGGACATGGAAATGCTGTGGTTTTGAAGTTCACGTCTCCTGAGGGTATCGCTTCTCCTCCCCCCCCCCCCCCAAGAAAAGAAGAAGACATTCCTGGATTATAAATGACTCCAAACTGCATCCTGTTAACAATAATAATGTAATTGTTGTAACTGAGTGTTGAGTGCGTCTTGTCATTGGTGTACATACTGTGCTTTATGCGGGTGATTTAACATGAGATTTAACATTTAACATGTCCAAAAACACTGAGGGCTGAGCACTCCCCCTCCTCCCTATCTGCTGATCTAGTTTGCCAAGCAAAACACAACTGTGGAGAGCGGAGAGAAAAGAGGGAGAGAGCAAGGGAGAGATTTATAGGGGAGATAGAGACGGGGAGAGAGAGCGAACAAGAGGCAGAGAAACAGAGACAGAGAAAAGTATGAGGACGGGAGAAGTGAGCAGAGAAAACGTTGATTTTGATGGGGGGGGGGGGGGGGGAAGTAGAGATGCAGAGAAGTTACACAGAGCAAAGGAGAAGGAGTTTAAAGAGGGAGAGAAAGCTGAGGGAGCGAGAGGAGGAAAAAAGTGAGCAGAGAAAAAAGGGGAGAGGAGTGGCAGGGAAGAGGGAGAGAAGGAGAGAGAGGTGTAGAAGGAGAGAGGGGAGAAAGAAGGAGACACATTTAGATGAAGAGAGAAGGAGAGGCAAGAGGGAGACTAGCAGAGGGAGGGACAACGAAAAAAACAAGTAGAGGGTAAAAAACAGAGGAGGAGCGAGGGAGAGGAAGAAAGAGACGGAGAGAGCGGGGTGGGGGGGGGGTAGCTGGCGGGGCCTGGAGCATGTTGAGACCCACAGATACTGGAGAGATTAGCAGAGAATCACAAGTCTCTCTCCCAGGGTGACCAGTCATCTGATCTGCTCATAAAACAACGACCAAAACAAAGCCAGTTTGTTGGAGCGCCGCGCCAACCTTGACGTGCACGCTTACCCTTTATCTCTCTCTCTCTCTCTCTCTCTCTCTCTCTCTCTCTCTCTCTCTCTCTCTCTCTCTCTCTCTCTCTCTCACTCTCTCTCACTCTCACTCTCCCACACTCTCTCTCTGGAGCCCTGCCATACACCTTGGGTACTGCTGTATTTCTGTCGATTGCAATCCTCTAAATGTAACCACTAATTTATAGAAATGTAAGGGGACATTTATTGGCTGTCATTTGTAGTTTTGTGGGTCTATTGCAAGTGTGGCAGACATTTTAGTTGATTCTACTGTAGCCATCGCTTGTTTTTTCTGAATAAATCCATCGGCTAAACCTATAATTGTCTCTCTCTCTCTCTCTGCCAACCACAAACAGTCTTTTGGGCAAGGGAAATGCCTCTGTCTTCCAACGCTGTTCACACATCAAAGGAGATCTCACCATTTTTTGCCAGTGGCTAAATTTTCTATCAGGCGCTGGAAAGCAATTGCCTCATACTCCCTCATGTCTGAAACAAGTCCAAGACACTTGAAGAAAACAAGCCATCCATGTGAAAAGGAATAATCCAAAAGAGAAGGAAAGTCGATTTTTGTTTGTGTGTGTGTGTGTGTGTGTGGGTGTGTGTGTGTGAGTGAGTGCATGCGTGTCTGTGTGTGTGAGGGCGTGTGCGTATTTTAACCAACACAAAATGGTGAGAAAAAAAAGGAAAAGAAATTAACGTTTACCAGCTCGCCTTGAAGAGGGAGAGAGACACACGGCTGACTTCCAGTACAAACTGGGCCACATTCCACCAGAATCTCTATGGTAGCCGCCACACACACACCCACACACACACACACACACACACTCACATACACACACACACACACACACACACACACACACACACACACGCACACACGCGCACACACGCACGCACACACGCACGCGCTCACGCTCACACTCACACACACACACACGCCACAGTACACCACTAACTGCCCTGTTGCCCACAAGGCCCTCTTGGAATAGAACCACTGCTCTGGTATCCGAGTTCTCTCATTCACACTCCCAACGAACGGACGCTTCTCTCCCCGTTCTGCATTCCCTCATCCAAGTCCAATCGCGACGCAGCTCACCATCTCACTACCTTCAGAGAACAAATCCGGCAGCAGCCAATGATTAACCAGGACCCCTGGGCGTCGGGCAGCATTCAGCATGCCTGCTGAGCTGGCAGAGACCCACAAGGAGTACTGGAGCGTATTACCCACCGCAGAGAGCATGTCTGTGTGTACCCAGATTAAAGGCGAGCAGCCTTTAAACGCATGTGTGCAACAGATGTCAAGGTTGATAGAGGGCCCTCTTTCAAAACCATACTTACCTTTTATGTGTGTGTGCGCGTGTGTGTGTGTGTGTGTGTGTGTGTGTGTGTGAGTGAGTGTGTGTCGGGTGAATAAGTTACAACCCCAGAGAAAAGCCTATGCTTCCCATGCGCTTGGCACACACCCTGCAGACCTGTTTGTACTATGCACACCCATACGCACATATACACACATCAAATCTGTGAGTTGAAGCAGTGAGAAAAAAGAAAGAAGAAGAAGAAGAAGAAGAAAAAAAAAAAGGAAAGAGTGTGTGACTCCTCAGCGCTCGGTGTGCAGCAAGCTTAGGCATGGCTCGCTTCAGACGGAGCAGACAATACGGTTGGACGGGGTGCATGGGGGGGGGGGGGGGGGGGGGTGAGAGAAAAACAATGGCCACCATTCAGCTCCACAAGGTCAGGAGTGTGGGTGTGACTGATTAAAGAAGGATCGGTGTAATAATGTTTTGGCTGCGCACCCCATGAAAGAGAGGAAGCAATAAATAATAATGTTCGCCTGTGTGTGCTTTTCACAAAGCTCCCCATTCTTCTCCCCAACGGGACATTTGTTTTTCTCACCAGAGGAAAAAAAAAGGTTGTGATTTATCCGAGGAAGTGGTGCACATTACGCTCACGACGTCTCCCCCATGACAGAATGACCACCGACTTATTTGTACTTCATACAAAGCTTTACTTTACTTTTTTTGATGCTGATGATGACGACCACACACACACCTTAACATAAAGTGTGGTTTTCAATGTTATCAATCAATCATGCAATCCTTTGATACCTTTGATAGCTCCTGACCCGCATCGCACGGCTTGCAGGCTTTACAGGTTCCAAGCGGGTCCCTGTACTCCTGCTCCCTGCAGTCTCTGCTCTCCTCCGCCGCTCCCACGGGAACCTGAGAGAGAGAGAGAGAGAGGGAGAGAGAGGGAGAGAGAGAGAGAGAGAGAGCGAGAGAGAGGGAGAGGGAAAGGGAAAGGGAGAAAGAGAGAGGGATAGAGGCAGAGAGAGAGGGGGGGGAAAGAGAGAGAGAGAGAGAGAGAGAGAGAGAGAGAGAGAGAGAGAGAGGGGGAGAGGGAGAGGGAGAGAGGGAGAGGGAGGGGGAGAGAGAGAGAGGGGGAGAGGGAGAGAGGGAGAGGGAGGGGGAGAGGAGGTATAGGAGGAGGGAGGGTAGGGGGGAGAATAGTTTTGGTGAAGGGCTGTTAAGGATTCCTGCGTTTCATCGCCACTTTCATCAGTACCAGATAATACATGCTGGGCTGAGCCGACCGGGTAATAATCCCTCAACAATAGTTTCAGTGTTTCCCAGCAAACCCTGGCTTCTGACCCGTCCTGGAAACAAAGTTTGATAATATTGCTGTCACTACATATGCCCCCCCCCCACCCCCCCACCCCCAAAAAATGCACCCTTAGTAAAAAACAAAAAGTGTGTATAACGTCCATGTCAAATATTAGTGGGTTCAATGGTTTCTAATGATTAAACAAATAAGATAGAAGAAAATAATATAATATTTATAGATATACTTACCAGAAGTAAGTATATGATTTGAACTGTCAATATAAATAAGGGGATGTGTCGTAGCGTCCGGGCCATTGTAATGATATACAGCAGCTATAAAACAAATAATAAATACATAAATGAATGGAAACAGTAACACCGCCAATACATGACATACAATACAACAACACAACTAAATAAACAGTGAGCGAATAGCGAGCAAATATGAAAGAAAAAAAGGAAAATAAAATAAAAGATTTCAAGCAAATTACTTAGTGGCATCGCCTAATAAACTGACCAAAGTTGTGCACATTTCTGTGTACATAAAAAAGCTGGTGCTGATATGCATATATCTGATATGCATATATGTGATATGCATATATGTGATATGCATGTGATATGCACATATCTTCAGACAGGTTATGCTTTAAGAGGTTTACAGCTAATGTAACATCTCCACAATGTTAGGCTCCTGCTGCAGAGGCCACTAAGCATGATAAACACACTCCCACTCCCTGCATCCACAGCGTCCTTTTTTACCCCATATAATGACACTGATGCGTTCAGCTCAGCATGCGGGTCAAAACCTGAACCCAAAACCCAAAACCAAAACTAAATGTCATAGTCACTAAAAGTGACTAAATGTCACCCAAACAGAGCCAAGTGTTGCTGCATCTTACCTGATATGAAGCCGTTTGTTCAAACAGAGTTCAGAGGCGCGTCTACACCAGCGGGAGCCCTTGTACTGGTGCTAT
>JAOPHQ010004326.1:30000-99796 GCA_030340625.1 Merluccius polli | reverse complement strand
GGAGCCTTTTCTGACCAATCATTAGACGAAAAATGGATGTACCTTTTAAAAAGAAAGCGCGTTTTTCGGATTCGGAGATCGAAGTGCATCTAAATGAAGTAGACCCAACGCAAGTCTATTTTGTGGCTTATTTATCAAGCTCATTATTTAAATGTTTAAGTGATACAGTTGGTCTGGCCGAGGATTGTGATTTGAAAGGGCTGTAGTGTGTTGAACATAATTTTGCTTTAATTCATATTTCATAATGGGTGCTTTTCATAAAATAAATATATAAATGAATAAATAACTCATATGTGGTGCGCAATGTGTGCGTTGGGTCCGCAAATGAGCTCCGGGGGTTACAGCATCTTCTTCTTCTTTTGGCGTTATTGGCGGTTTGCAAACACATAGTACATTACCGCCACCTTCTTCCTCTCCGGAGTTCACTGTTTGAAAAACTTTGCGGGAGCTCTACTCCAGGGTGAAAGGATGCGTAGAACTGCGCACTCTTTTCCGCAAGGTTTTTTTCCTATAAATCACGACGTTGGCGGTGAAAGATGCGTACGCACATTTCATCCCTGTTTCCGCAACATTTTCGTGCGCAGAGACCTTATAAATGACGCCCCTGGTGTCAGAGAACCGTCTGTTACACTCGCACTCATTGTGCCGTTTACAAATCAGATTTTTACATTTAGTTTCAACCATCCAATAAGTTTGTGTTCTTCTTTATCCACCTGTTAAAATGTTTGCAGGCCAAAGCCGTATTTGTACAAGACTGACCATAGATACCCTGGGCGTAATGTGACGGACGTACCGGTGGTGAACCTCTACGCCGAAATTGGAACTACAAAGTTCAGTGCCTTTCACACGTTGCTGACTGAGAAGGCGGAAGCGGGGCTCTCTAATCTACGTGCTGCGGCATTTCGTCAAGGTGAGACGCCATTTTGTTTTTAAACTTCTGTTCCTGCCACTGCTGCTCCATGACGATGCTGTTCAAAGGACACCTTAGACACACAGACCCACGCGCACAACACAAAAAACAGGTAGTCCTTTGCAAAACAAATTCCCCTCAACTATGTATGTGTATTAGCCTAGAAATCTAGACGCCCCTAGCGGCAGCAAATTTAATTTGCAGCCAGGGGGGTCTAGCACTTCTCCGTTGTTTTTTCTGTGCTGGAAACAGAAAATCTGTCAGGCCAATCACAGCGTGAGGGGCGGAGTCGGAAGCCAGCTGAACAGGCGAACAGCTGTCTTTCGACTCGGCTTTGGCCGTGACTCTTCAAGACTTGAAGTTAACATTTTATTTCACTATTCTTCCACAATCCACCATACGGAACACTTCCCCATGGACTAATTTCCGTCGCTCTGACTACGTCACCTTTTTCGTTGCTCTGATTGGTTGTAGCGCTATCCACTGGCGTAACTATCGACGGTGCAACCGGCATTGCACCGGGGCCCAGACGCCGGGGGGGGGCCCATGAAGACCCCCCCCCCCATTGCCCCCCCCCCCCCCCCCCCGTCAACAATCGCAGCACCCCCCCCCCCGTCAACAATCGCGCAGCATCCCCCCCCCCCCCCCCCCCCCCCCGTCAACAATCGCAGCACCCCCCCCCCCCCCCCCCCCTTCCCCGTCAACAACCGCGGGGGCCCTAAAATATTATTTGCACCGGGGCCCATCATCACGTTGTTACGCCAGTGGCGCTATCCTATTGCGTGCAGAGGGAACTTGAAAGACAACCGTTTATCCCGCCCACACTGCCAATGGAGCTGAGCCAGACCCTACATCTTTCTGATGTGGGTCTGGCTTGCCAGGCTATATGTGTATATGTGCCTACATAAAATACTTTCAAAATACATAATCAGTCATGCTATACTGAATGTCAAATATGTGTATATTTACAGTGTATCTGGTGTCAATAAGTCGCCTAATTATGGGGGCATTTTATTTTTATTTTTAACATATGGAGCGTATCCTAGCAACTGGCATACAGCATAAGTTTCTGTTCTCTGCTTCATCGTTTATCAATAAAGAGGGCCGGCGAACAAGACACCCGGACAGGCTAGTGCATGTGTTACTTAAGTGTTATTTAAACGCACTCCTCTTTACCATCACAGCAGGTAGGTTTGGGCCATCTCCGTGCCATTGTTGTGTTTTTTCTCATCTTCACCTGGATGAGTGAGACATATCTGCCATGCCATTGACTCTGCTGGCGCCGACAAAAGCAGAGGTCAGCCTGGTGATGGATTGCAGAGGAGGACTGAGAGTACAGCATTCAAGGGAAGCAGGTTTCAGCAGAAAACTCAGACAGAGAGCGAGAGAGCGAGAGAGCGAGAGAGAGCGAGAGAGAGCGAGAGAGAGAGAGAGAGAGAGAGCGAGAGAGAGAGAGAGAGAGAGAGAGAGAGAGAGAGAGAGACGCAGTGCATCCAGACATCCAGTGCCCTGAGTACGTTGGCAGAAGTAAGTCTTTTCAGAGATGAACAATGAATGGAATTACAGTGTAGGTGTGGGACATTTCTTTCCAGATTGTACCTTTTTGGACGTGAATAATGGGGGGGGGGGGGGGGGGCGTTGGTGTCAAGGTTGGATGACTGCATCATGGCTAAGCACACGTCACATGTCTTGTACTCCTTTTAGATGTGTTTCCGTGTCTGAATTCAATGATGATGCCGTTTATTTAGCCCGCTGTGGCAGACGATGTGATGGCTGGTTTGTGTTGTTCACCCATCAGGCTTTCTGTGGAATTAGTTATAATGAGATGCAACATGTTGCTTGCAAACGGCAGCTGTTTTCGACACTGAGTGAGCACAGAGAATATGTTCTCATGCATTGAGACAGTCTAGTGTGGAACTTCATTTAAAGTGTAGGTGAACCCCCTGTTTCATGCGGTTTGGGCTATGACTTCTAGGAAGGAGGGGGGACGTGTTATTCCCATGGTTACGACCCACACCAACTTGATCCTTTTTTTTAAGCTAGGACCGTTGTTGTGTATGAGCGTTGTAATGAGCGATGTTGTATATGAAATGTATCCACACACCATGGCGTTATATTATATGTGCCCGAGAAGCTTAGCCCTCTCTCGAATGTGGACATCATCATCAATTGCTGCCCACAAATCCACATACACCTTGCCGAAGGTGTGCCTTCGTCGTGACGTTGAAGGGACACCTTCGAGGCCACTCGACATCATGAAAAGAATGCAAGTTGAGTTGAGCAGAGTAGGACGTTCACAAACTGGTTGGCAGAGACTTGCAAAAACATAGGATTTTACACCTGTTTTATATTCTTATTTTAGTAACATGGCATAGGCATAGGTTACTATGTAAAAGATCATATTAGACAGGTTGAGAACAAAAAAAAAAAAGATTTTGAGTTCACTGACACGTTAAGCAAACAAGTCTTGCGAATCAGGACATGGAAGTCTCTTTGTGGCTTCTGAGAATGCACTTGCTCTTGAAATGCATTCGAGGCGTTTACTAACCATCCATTGTCTGCTGTTTCAAATAGCTAATGTACGTGTGTCTAATGTTCAGCTAAAGAGATTTAAAAAAATGCTAATGGGTAATTATAGCTTATGTATCAGTGATATTGTCTATGTGCTGTGGCTTTTTCGATTGCTTTAATCTGCCTGGTAGATATATTAAAAAAATACATTTTGGCAAATTTCCTTATGTTGGATATAGTGATGCAATCAAAGGTCAACACATTTAATTCCACTTGTTAACTTACCGAGCAAAAGTTAAAATATTTTGAGTAAATAGGTACAAAAAAGAGAAAGCGAATAAAAAAACACATAATATGACGATGCAAAGCTAGTGTTTGTTGTTGTTCTCCTGGTGAGTTGGACAGTGGCACACACATCCATGAAACCTTTCCAGTGTTTCCCCCTGTGTGAGGTGGAGTCACCCATCCACCTCTCAACCCTTGTCTTACCCCACCCCCCAGGATCCCCAGCCTCATAAGGTGCTGCTGTCGGGTTACGCTGTGGAGCTGGCCATCAAGAGCACTGAATACAGAGCAGTGGACGACACCCAAGTAAAAGGTCTGTCTGTCCCACCCGTTGTCTTTTCTCTGCTATATCTACCATTGTACTATATCTAGTCTCACAAATCAGACCTTAGATCAATAATCTAAAGTTTGATAGCAGACAAGCTCAAATCTGGGTGAGTGGGGCGTTTCACTTTCTTTTGCTTAATATTTGTATCGACCAATCATGTTGCTGGAGGCGGGGATCTGTAAGTGCGTAATTGGCGAACACAAAATTGGCCAGCACTAGTAAACTGTAAAAAATAGTGTCTGTAAAGGTTTCAGATCAACACAGTAGACTGGCCATCCCCTTCTCAAAGCTTCATCCACTCGTGTGAATGGTCTTCGCTGGGGTAGAATATCTCCGTAACAAAACGGGAAACAAGGCTTAACTCTGCCCCTTGCAGTTTCTGGTTTCAGGCCCAGGCTCTGTGCCGTCTCCCCCAAGAAGTTCTGCTATAACATAGTAGGACCGCTGGATCAGTAGTTCTGCTATAACATAGTAGGACCGCTGGATCAGTAGTTCTGCTATAACATAGTAGGACTGCTGGATCAGTAGTTCTGCTATAACATAGTAGGACTGCTGGATCAGTAGTTCTGCTATAACATAGTAGGACTGCTGGATCAGTAGTTCTGCTATAACATAGTAGGACCGCTGGATCAGAGATTAAACTATATCTGCTATAGCTTAGCTATAATTATATCTGCTTAAGCTTTCTGTTATATCTTCAATAAACTCAATACATTTCTTGTTTTCTAGATTCAAAGGCTGGTACAAACAGAGACGACGATGAAGATGATGAAGTCCAGGGCTTCCTCTTCGGAACATTAAAGTAGGAAAGCAAAAAGCAGAACTTTTTTTTTAATGATTTATGATTTTATGATTACCGCCAACATTGTATAGCAATACACCATAACTTGCCAAACCGTATCCTAGATGTACCATTGAAAACTGAATATTAACATTTTATGACTTGGCATTTTATTTGATAAAGAGACATCGTGTTGCCATGGTGAGATTATAATGTCCTTTATACAACATTTAGTTTCGACCAAGTCATTTGATTGGACGAGAGGCATTCTATGAGTGCTGATATTCAGTATAACAGCACTGGGACCTTTAACTATGTATCACTCTGCTTTACAGGTGCTCTTATAACCGTTAATTACATGAACCATCGTTATCTATCAACAGACTCTTGTTTCACTGGTTGCACAATAAATGGGAACATACAGATACATGTACACGATACAAAGAAGCTGACCTCCAGTAATGTGTAGACCTACACAAAGTAGCACGCTAGTGTGCAGGAAAATGTTTGTGTTGCTTGGCAACAGTCCAGTCCCAGTCCAGTTGAAGAACTCTTTGTGTTGGCGGAGCCAAATAAATGATTAAACAAACAAATCATAATCTGTTGCTTATTGGTGTCAACTAATACATCTTATAAATCTAACTAATAAATCTAACAAATAAATCTTATACATCTTATCTTCGGGACTAGGCCTGCGGCCTCGTACCTGTGACCGAATCACAGCCGTGCTCAGTGCTCAGTATAACAGCACGATCTCTCATGTGATATTGCTTGATTCTTCTTTTGCAGGAAATCCCACCCTGAGCTTCAGGGACCGCTGGGAGAGCTCCGTAAGCATCTTGTGGAGAGCAGCGATGACATGGCCCCGCTCAAAGTATGGGAGCTGCAAGGTAGCAAACTGCCCTCAAACACCATGTGTTGTTTTTAAGGCAAATGGTTACTTATATTATATTTATATTATTATGTATTGTATATAAAAAATGTTTTTACTTGTATTCATCAAGCCTAATTATTATTTGATTCTGTGATTTAAGTAAAAACACATTTAGTTAATAAGTCATAATGTTTTTAATATGTGTAACAATAATGATATCATGGCTATTATTATGATTTATTAGTCTAAATAAAAGTTATTAGTAAGAATAAATAAGGTAATTGACTCTCCACAGAGCTTAGTTTCCAAGCGTCAGTTTGATCAAGCCTTTTCATCAAGCCTAATTATAATTTGATTAATTGATTTAAGTAGAAACACATGTAGTTAATAGATCACAATGTCTTTCGATATGTGTAACGGTAATGTAATCATGGCTGTTATTATGATTTATTTGTCTAAATATTAATAATAATAAATAACGTAATAAACTCTCTCCATAGATCTTAGTTTCCAAGCGGCTGCCAAAATCCTGTCTGTGCCAAAGTTTGATGCTCTCAAGCTTATGAGAGATCTCAGTCAAAACTTTCCAAGCAAAGCCAGGTAAGAAAGCTAAGATTCAAAAACAGACTGAAACAATTTAGATTTAGCTCAGAAGGGGCTAGGGGCAGCTAGTCATGCCAAAATACACGATCCTCTTGGACTGAAACCAAATATAACATGATATAGAATATAAAATCAACCAAATCTGAGCATTCGATCTCCTTACATCTCCTGTTTAATATACGGCCGTATCTAGGCTTCTGGTTAAGCACGTGTTTCATACCGTTTTATTTTTTTTTACCTTTCATAATAAGACGGTTTCGGCAGCATCACCACCACTGTTAAATTTACACGAGTGTGCAGATTGAAGTGTGCGTGTTTCTGGCCCGGACTAGTGTTGTCTTGAATGTTCACAGAGAACATGCGGCACACGTACCGTCTTGAGGAGCCCGTAGAATTTTGGAGATTAAAAAGTGAGTTTTTACTGCCGACCGGGGATGTTGAAAAAGCGGACGGTGACTGTACATGCTTTACTGTTCCCACAGATCACTGACAAGAGTGACCATAAAGCCGGAAATGAGAAAAGAAATTGAGGAAAACCAAAAGGTGCACTATCCTAAGCAGCATCCAAGTTTGCTCCCCAGAAAGTGGTTCACTTTGTCTGATAGCATCACCGCCTTTTGCTTTTCAGTTTCATCTTTTTTGGGGGGAAAAAGTAGTTTCCTCTGTGTGACTGAACCTTGTGATATAAATGAATTCTTACTTGGTAGTTTCACCAGCACATTTTTGCGAGGGGGGGGGGACATAGACATATGGGGCTAACTAAGGGACTCTGAATCTGATGAGCATTTTTACTAACGGCCTCTTTCTTGCAGCGTCTCAGTGAGACCATAGGGGTTCGCCCAGGAGATGCAGCGCTTTTCATCAACGGGCAGAACATCGATCTGGACACGCACAACCCCTTCAGGTAGGGCATCTGGCAGGGAGGAGAACGCAGGCTGTTGCTTTCTACCAGCAGCAGGAAGCAAGAAAATTCTCATACACCCCGATCCAAGTCTACAGCCCTGCATAGCCTCAGCTGATGAGTACTAACCTATTATATATTTAAGCAATAAGCCACGAGAGGCCATGTTTTACAGTGATTTGAGAACAGCTGGCAGGGCGTTGTTAGGCACGATGCAAGCAAGGTGACTACGAACGCCCCCTAGCTGTTCTTAAATCACTTTTATAAAAATGGTTACTAAAACCGTTATTATAGTCTACCTAGTAAGATTTATAAAATGGTTACCAAAACCGTTATTATAGTCTACCTAGTAAGATTAAAAAAAAAAAAAAAACACACAGCTACATTCAAATAATTTATTGAAACCAAATCATAATTCTTCCGCCAAACAATATAGTTCCTCAAGACAGCGAAACGGTTGCCAAGTAACACACGTTAGTATACAGGCTTTTTTAGCGTACAGGCGCATTAATACTAAAAATGAATTGAAATGCGTTCACAGGTGTGAGTATTTTACGACGGCGTTGAGCCAATCAAAATCAAGGACCGCAACTATCCGTTTTACCGTTGTGTTTGTTCTGCAGCATTTTGGACCTGCTCAGAGGAGAGGCGAGGGTCCTGGAGGGTCTGCATAACCTAGGCATCACCGGGGAGCACCAGGGGAAGCTGCTGAGGCTGCCTGTGGGCGTTGTGGAGGACAGCTATGCCCTTGATATCCGACATCCAGCCATAATGGTGAGAGACTCTGGCAGGGCTGGTCCAGCAGATGCTGAATCCTCTCTCTCTCTCTCTCTCTCTCTCTCTCTCTCTCTCACTAACTCTATCTTCATCTCTCTCACTAACTCTATCTCGCTTGCTATCTCCATCTCCCTATCTCTATCGCTCTTTCTCTCTCTCTCTTTCTTTCTTTCTCTTTCCCTCTCTCTCTTTCCCTTTTTCTCTCTTTCCCACTCTCTATGTCTATCTCTATCGCTCTCTCTCTCGCATGCACGCTTTCTCGCTCTCTCTTGGCGCGGATCAGCGCTGCAGATGCTTTGTTCAGATCCCACACAGCGGGCGTGGATTAGTGGGTCTAGTAGTCATCAGACTATTGCAACAGTCCCTTGTCTGCCAGAAACCTCAATTATAAACTGGGAAGCGGGCCAATGAAAGCTATCAAATTAAAAACGTCCAAACTTTCATTTTGTCCCTATTGGCCATTTTAATATTTAAGATGCTCTGAAAATGCTGTGTGTGTGTGTGTGTGTGTGTGTGTGTGTGTGTGTGTGTGTGTGTGTGTGTGTGTGTGTGTGTGTGTGTGTGTGTGTGTGTGTGTGTGTGTGTGTGTGTGTGTGTGTGTGTGTGTGCGCGCATTTGGTACGCGCACGGCTTTTGAAAATAAGTGTTATTTTCAACAAATAATTTAACGACGTAGCTTGCTGCTCTGTCTCCCGGAAGCTAAATGAAAAGCTATCCAAGCACTGTTTCCAGGCCTTTAAGTTGAGGTGAAAGGGAAGTTGTCGTCGTGGAGTACAATATGTCACTGGTACACTTCCAGTCTCTAGTGTTAATGGCTTGAAGGAAAACCTCGTCCGATGATGATCATATGCTGCTGTCATTTGTCAAAAATTGCCTTCTTGTATTGTGCATGCGCGCGCCTGCCACCAATGTAATCAATAGCGATACAGCACTTTGGTCTGTTGAAATCACTGTGCGTCGGTCAGTACGGAGTTTGTGGACAACATGACAGTGAATGAACATACGAGTATTTTACTGTTACAGATTGGTAATGGATGTTGCATTGATGTTGGATGGATGGTTTGGATACCCGGATTGTCCTTTAACTTGTCAGGTAGTGTCTACAAAATGATCCCAATACAAACACTCGCAGCAGAAGAGAGACTAGACTTGCACTTGGTTAGAAAAGGGAATACAAGTAAAACTGCATTCCAACTGTATTTCAAGTATACCGTCTGCTTGTTATTGAATTGTTATTTTTTTTATCAATTATGTTATATATATATATATATATATATATATATATATATATATATATATATATATATTGAAAGATATCTGTGTCATAAATAAAATAAAAATGCATCATCATTGCCGTGCCCCCCCCCCCCCCCCACAGTGGATGAACGACATAGAGAGTGATCCCATGTACCGTAGCTGGCCCTCAGGCATACAAGAGCTCCTCAGAGCCACCTTTCCCGGAGTCATCCGACAGATCCGCCGCAACTTCTTTAACCTGGTAAGAAGAAGTCCCACAACGGCCTCCTGCAGGAGCACCGCACTGAAGCGATGCTGCAGAGGAAATGCTGCATAGCCATGGTGGCCATATGGTGGCCAATGTAATGCAATAGGGCTTGTACAACAGAATGCATCATGGGATCTTTTGCTGGCGATACTCATGTCATGCTGTAAAATCTGAAATCATCGTAAATATACCGTAACCTAGGCTAATGAAAACTTTGTTTTGCCACGTCTCACATGAGAAACGCTGTAACACAACAATGTCTTCCCATAATGACAAGTAATTTCCACGATTCTTTACTAAACAATGACCAAAAAAACATGACTACTCACATAACGACTAATATTCTGATGCTCCTATGTTTCCAAAATGACAGCGGCCATTGCGATGTGACGTTGGGATGTACAAGCCCTACACACAATCAATACTCAGTGGAAGTCCTAAGACAACAAACAGTTGTAGTGGGATTATGTTTTCTTATTGGGTTGCTGTCACAACACTGATACTAAACATATTGTAAAGGCTCCATACTACTATATTGTATGTTTCAGACGACATTCAATTTTGAACTGTATATGTTTTAATTGTATAATGACGGTATGAATTCATTCAAATGAACACATTGAAATGATATTATTTTTTCACATTAATTTAACAAAAAAAAAACCTAACCTTGCCCAGGGATTTAAAAAACAAAATGTTTTTCATTTAGGTTTGTTCTGAGCAGAAACTTTATTTTTCCGTTCTGTTCCAGTGTTCCAAGGCTTCTCCTCTAATTAATAACTGGTTAGACCCTTATAGGAGAATGGTTAATAACATTATTTTTAAAATGTCATTGCCTTTGCAAAATGATTTATATATCGATAATAGGATAAAATAAATAAGCATCAGAGAGACAGAAACGACAGATTATTTGCAACTGGCTGAATGAGTAACGCACCAGATTTAGGCCTACCTGCATGTAGCCTGACAGCCCCTCCCCACACTCCAAATAGACGAGGTGAAAAAAGTAATCAAAAATGGGACTCATGCAAAGAAACTATTCCAACATGCTACCGCTGCAAATGTTATTAAACAACACCAATAGGATAGGTGTGGGTGCAGGTGAAGGCTATATGCAATCTTACCACCTCACAGTTGAATGCAGGGCCGGGGAGATATGCTCATTATCTGGCGGTAACAGGCGCATAACAGGCGGTCTGGGGAATAACGTGCGGGCAACAATTACATCACTTCCGGTTGTACTTCCTTTGAAAATGGATCCGTAATAACATTTCAAGGAAAGTTAATTGGAACAAAATGTAACAAATAACGTTATTCACTGGTTATCTAAAATTGAAAATAGTGTTTTCACTCTGGAACAACTGAAATTGTTTTTGTTCCTGTTTTCGATTACGTTCATCCTAAAATTTTGTTTGTTTCCGGTTTTTGTTTTCGTTGAACCGTTTCTAATCCCTGACCTTGACACATCATATATCCTAACTCCTTATTTGTTGAAAGGTGCTGTTTCTAGATCCTGCCCAGCAGGAGACCGTGGAGCTCGTGAAACTCGCAGAACTTTTCTACAAGCACAAGATCCCTCTGAGGTTTGTAAAGCCCCTTTCGCACAAAAAACACCTACTTACATCCGGCTTTTGTCTTTAGTGGAAAAGGTTACAATCACCATTCTTTCCCCGGACAAACAACTCTGATCAGCAGCGATGGAAACATGACATCCGGGTGGAAATGCTTACTTTTGCACGATGCTTTGACAGCTATTTTGTCATCTCGGCCACAAATTCCGTCTGTCTCGTCCGAGCAGCGCACAAACGTCGTTGCTATTTTGTCAGCGCCGAATTTGAAAGTGAGACTA
This sequence comes from Merluccius polli, assembly GCA_030340625.1. Lineage (NCBI taxonomy): Eukaryota > Metazoa > Chordata > Actinopteri > Gadiformes > Merlucciidae > Merluccius > Merluccius polli. The sequence continues at coordinate 88,473 of JAOPHQ010004326.1, read as the reverse complement.
AATAAGTAACAAATATACGAAAGAAGTCACCACCGTAACATTTTCGGTGGCCTCCGTGCTGCTTTCTACTGACCCTGCGTTCCGGCGTGTTCATGACGTCGAACGTGACCCACCAGAAAAGACGCTGATTACACGCTGATTTTGGTGGAAAAGGGTGTAACTGAAGGCCCCCCCGAGGAGCCGTGGGAACATGTCTCTACTGCCTACACTGGCCTTATCGCCTCATCAGCGCCAGACGGCCGCTCTCCCCTCCGCCTGCAAATGTCTTATCTCTTCTCTTTCAGAATTGGATTCATCTTTGTCGTCAACACTGAAGACGAGGTCGATGGATTCGTGGACGTCGGGGTCGCATTTTACCGGCTCCTCAGTTACATCGCGGAGGAGTACGATTTGTCCCAGGCGCTGACGTCTGTGGTCTCGGTAAGTACAGCGTGCGATCGGATAGCTCAATAACACAGCACAGTAACTGTGTGTGTGTGTGTTTGATGCCGTGCTGCATCCCATGGGGATATAAGAAGTTATTGTTTTTAAGGTGTGTGCGTGCACATGCACGTGTGCGTGTGGTGTTGTCCCTGGCTTGTGAGAACCACCATTCCCTCAGGCATCCCTCATACACGGCCAGAGGCGATGGAGACCGGCAGGCGGTCAAACGCTGGGAGTTGAGTCTCGTTCACTTTTGCTCTCGCAGATGTACAACAAAATAGGTGTCGGAGAGTCGCTGTCTGTCGACGCCATCACCGCCTACCTAAAGCGCAAATTCCCCAAAGCCAACGCAGGAAGGATTCTCGGGCCGGATTCCGAATATGATGACAAGAGACAGGTAAAACATGAAACATAAAATGTACATGTGTGCCCAATGTAAACTCTTTGTTGGAGATGGAAATGGAGATATATCCTGTAAGTGACTTACAGCGATTTTTAGATACAGGTAATTTAAAGGGGCTATGCATAGGATTTTTGACATGCATAAATTGCTTTAAATGGCCAATATATGAACAGGCTGTAACTTAACTTGACAAATGAGACCTTCCCCCGACTCTCTCTGCATAGAACAGCCTATGGGCTGATTTCTATTTTATTTGAAAATGGCCGGTTTTGCCGGGAAAAAGGAAGTAGCCTCTTAAGCGTGGATAATGGCAAAAATGTCTGTTCTTTAATAACTTTTCTAACTTGTACAATGTGTATTTATAGTTATAACCAACATTAGTTTATGATTGTTATTGTCTCAACCCAAGGAGATTGTTTTGCATTCGATGACTCCCTCTCTAAATTAAACGCATGCTATTGCGTGCATAACCTCTGATTGGCTGATTACGGTTACCGGCGGGTTACCTGCTGGCCTTGAAACTGACCCCCCCCCCTTCACAGAAGCGGCATCGTAGGACAAATGCAGGTGTTGCTAATAAAACTAATTATGGGTCTGCCACTGCGATATATTGGTGCGTGGGTAGTAGACCAAACCAGTGAAGATAACACATTGACCATGTGGTGCTGGTGCTTCAATACATAAATAAAACACCCGCCATACCTACCCATGTTAATGTTGGGGGCTACACCTGTGTTTTCCCTGCTATGACAGCTCTGAGGAGAGGTCATGGTCAACGTGTGTCATCTTCATTCGTCTTGTCTACTACCAGTGTTGCCCTGGTGTATAAAAGTAGCAGAATTGAATTAGTGTGACAAGTGACACCTGTGTTTGTCTTACGAGGAGCTGGCAGGCCTGGCCCAGAATGACAAAGAACCTGAAAGCATTTTTTATAGCCAAGTCAAGTCAGTTTTAATTGTATAGCCCTTAATCACAGTTGCAGTCTCAAATGGCTTTACAGGCCACATATTTATGACACCCCCTAACCCCAGCCCCCCAAAGGGCAAAAAAAACCTCCTGAACTATCAAGGAAGAAACCTTGAGAAGGAACGCAGAGTGGGGGATCCCTCCTTCCAGGGATGGTTAGGAGTGCAATGGGTGCCATCATTGACATACATAGTAGTATTACACGCAAACATTTTAAGTACAATTTTACAAATGGAAAATGTTTATTGTCTATGATAGACGAGCTCAGGGGGTTTGGTACTCCCCTTTTAAGACGCCGGCAGGGGTTATTTTGCTCAAGGTCGCCCCCTCTGACTGCATGTGTCGTTGCTCCAGGCCGGTACCCGGTTCTATAAGCAGAGTGGGCTGGGTGCACTGCCTGTGGCGCTGTTCAACGGCGTTCCCCTCGACCCGGAAGAGATGGACCCGGATGAGCTGGAGACCCTGATCCTGCAGCGTATTATGGACGCCACCAGCGTCTTCCAGCGAGCCGCCTTCATGGTACGTCCTGTTTGTGCGTCATACACACCGACCCTTTCTAAATTACATTCCAGCCTCTGTTATTATGTCAAGCAGGCTACCCGCAAGGGGGTATTTAAGGTATTAAAAAAAGTCTTAAATTCAAAAATGTCAATTTAAGGCCTTAAAAGGCATTCAAATCTTAAATAGAATTTGCATAGGTCTTAATTAAGTTTTGTGACTGTCGGGAGAGGAAAGAGAATAAACCTCAAACCAATAAATGTCAATGTTTATGTGAAATAGATATTTATTTGCCTCCCGCGGCAACGCACAAGCTATGGTGACAACTGCACTGGTGCGATTATTTCATGCACTTGCAGGATACTTTTGTTGTAATACAATACAATACAATACATTAGTATACTTATCAAACAACTCCAGGTTGAGGATTGTCATTTTGCCATCATGCTGTTGGACCATGAAATGCGTATTAAAGGTTTTAAAAAGCCTTGAATTGAACTGGTTGAATTGATGTATTCTGGTGAATGGAGAGAAGGGAATGCAACATTTCAATGGCGGTCCAGTCCAGTCATACACTCCCAGTGCATGAACGGCCCCCGTTAATACTGACCCCTTGATAAATAGACTAGACACGTGATAGAAGAACCATATACAGACAATACCTCTGTGTGCAGGCGACCAAGGCTGCTGTATTCTCTACAGTAGTGATGGAAATCGGCAGGGTCCTCACGATACGATGTTACAAAGACCGAGTGCCGATATGATATCTATTGCGATTCTGTAAATAGTGCGATACGATATAAAAAAATGAATTATTTTATGTGGTTTAACGTATGGGTTTAACAGAGTTCTGGTTCTACAGGCCCCCATTGTTTTTTTATTTTACCTATAGGCAGATACACTATACCGTTCTCTGTACCATTCATTTGCCTCCACTGAGATAACATGAGGTTTCTGGCTTAATTATTGTTTTGTTTTGTTTTTTTTATACAAAAAATGGAACATGAATTGATGTCTTTCCCCCCACATCCCTAGTATAGGGTGAAGTAATCTCTAGAAACAGGTATCTGCTTGTGAATGCAGAATCTGTAGGCAAGCGAGGCATTCTGGTTTCCGTTTGTAGAACATTTGTAGTCCGAGAAGTATTGACCAATCACGTTTGAGCAGGCTTTGGTCGCATCCGGGCAAACGGTTTGTGTGGAGACGAGAAGAGGCACTGGCCAAAATGTAACCTCGGAATCCATCGGCTAGCTTTTTATTAGCTACGTGTGTAAAGGCTACTTGTCGTCTCTCAACTCCAACTCCAGTCACGTGTCTCAAGTTGCTCATCGGACTATAATGATTGGCGCACGGAAGAGGAAGTCTTGTCACAGATATCCGCTGGCTACACCGGAAGCCCCGAAACATTCGCCCTTGCCCCCAGACGCTAAATCGTGGTCAGACGATGGGTTCTGAGATTGACAGTGCAGTGACTCTTGTTGTCCCCTCCACAGGGCCAGTTGACCGAGGGCTCGGATGTGGAAGACTACCTGATGGAACAGCCCAACGTGGTTCCCAGGATCAACCCTCTGATCCTGAGCACCGACCGCAAATACCTGGACTTCACAGCCACTCCAGGTGACCAACGCTGCCGGTTATACATCTGTAACTGAATAGGGCTGGGACGTTATGCTTGTCTCCCGATTTCATACTATGCGATACTTAAGTATTAAGAATTAAGTATTAATGTGATTAATAAGTATTGCAATTCTACAAGTATTGCATATTCTATTCTATTAAGTATTAGATATTACAATTAATTTAATTTTTGTACACTTTTTTAACACTAGACCATGGGAAAAAGTTGAATCGTACACTTCTAGAGACTGTGTATCATGAGGCATTTCCAAAAAAAATGCACATCATATGTCAGTCAGGCTTTCTGACTTTTATTTCAGTATCATTGCTATACAGGGAGGGTTTAAGGGAAGGTTACACGCTACTGTTGATGTAGTGTACTTCTTGTATGCTATACTGGGAGGGTTTAAGGGAAGGTTACATGCTACTGTTGATGTAGTGTACTTCTTGTATGCTATACTATAAATATTTCTAATGAATACATTAATCATTTAGGTCATTTATCAAGTACAAATACCAAACATTTGCTGCTTGATGCTTCAGAAATTCTAATGTTTGGTTCATGGATCATGATGAAATTAATAATTTTGTTTTTTTTGGATGCTTGTCAGATTAAGCAAGCACATTTAAGATATCACTTTGGACTCTGGTAACTTGGTAATTTTCTAGACTAAATGATTAATCTGTTAAACGAAAAAATGATCGTTAGATTAATCGACTATGAAAATAATCGTTAGTTGCAGCCCTATACTGAAGACTCTCCACTTCTCGCTTCTACAGTCGTGGACGACTGGGAAGACACGACTATGTTTTCATACCTGGACTCCAGGGACAAGACTGCGGTGATGGCCAAGAGGATGAAGTACTTCACCAAGAATGGTGAGGTGTCGGCAGTCGTATTTCCCTGATTTAGTGAAACATTGAGTGGTGTTGGTACATTTGTGGAAGGGGCCTTGTCTCGATAAAAAAAAGAACAAGATTTTTTTTTGTGGTGGATCTGTGAACGTGAGAAATTGGGCTTTGGTGAGGCAGAATAGGCTGTGTCTTCAGCAGGATGATTACTGGCTCTTCTGATTGGCTCACGGCCAGCAGGCTGAATGAAGGCAAGAGCCAATCGCTTCACTCGCTGGGGCGAGAATGTCGTTAGGCTTTATGAGGCTAAGTAGGCTGATTGCTTTACTCACTGCCTTATTGCCTGGCTGACTTACTGACTGTCTGGCTGACTTACTGACTGTCTGGCAGACTTACAGACTGGCTGGCTGACTTACTGACCGTCTGGCTGACTTACTGACTGCCTGGCTGACTTACTGACTTTATGGCTGGCTGACTCAACTGGCTGGCTGACTCACTGACTGAAACAACTCATTGACTGGCTGGCTGGCTGGCTGTCTGAGTGACTGACTGACATGAAGTGACATGCTGACAGACTGCCTGTCTGTCTGAATCACTGATGGACTGACTTACCGACTGACTGACTGACTGACTGACTGACTGGACAGATGGCACAATTCTGCCCTAATATCCTGAGCTCTTTGTCAAGTCTCTGTCTCTTTTTCTCTTTCTCTCTCTCTCTCTCTCTCTCTCTCTTTCACGCTCTCTGATTCGGTCTCTCCCTCTCTCCCACACATGCAATTTCATTTCTGTCCTTCCTGCACCAGACTGTCAGTGGAAAGAGAAAAAAAAGCTTTCAAAGGATTAGACTCGACAAAAGTAAACTAAGCACTGTGATGGTGAATAGTGAAGATGTATTAAGAAATAAAAATCTATTTTCCTTTTCATGTTAGTTACCGTGGGTACAGAGTACACACAGTGTCATGTTATTTCAACCTTGTTGACTAGTGCTCAGGGGTGGCCGTGTCTCAGGAGGTAGAACGGGTTGTCTGGAAAACGAAAAGTTGCTGGTTCGATCCCCAGCTCCTCTTAGCTAAGTTTCCCTGAGCAAGACACCTCACCCTAACTGCCCCCGACAAGCTGGCTGCTGCCTTGCATGGGTGACACCACCGTTGGTGTATGAATGTGTGTGTGAATGGCTGTATAAGATTGGGCAGTGTATATGATATCATGACATGAGACTAAATGTTGTCTTAGATTTTGTATTTTGTAATATTGTGATATGGCGTACATGTTGCGTACAAGCAGTGATGCCGGTAACGCGTTAATTAGTAACGCGTTACTCTAATATGACCACGTTTTTCAGTAACGAGTAATCTAACGCGTTACTATTTCCAAACCAGTAATCAGATTAAAGTTACTTATCCAAGTCACTGTGCGTTACTATTTTTATCATTTGCCATTTTCCTTAAAAATATGCTTTCTTCTTGTGTCTCGGGGAGTGACGTTATGCATGCGGTTTCGCGGTTTTTGACGAGGTTCTGGAAAATCTCGCTGTCACCTGACACTGCCAAGCAACCAGCGGCACAAACGTCAACAACAACAATGGAGGGAGGAGAGAGATGCGCGTTTACTCGGTGGAAATATACCGTATTTTCCGCACTATAGGGCGCACTGGATTATAAGGCGCACTGTCAATGAATGGTCTATTTTCAAACTTTTTTCATATATAAAGCGCACCGGACTATAAGGCGCATTAAGCGAAACAAAACAGTCAGATAAGTCAGTCAGTCAAACTTTATTAAACACGTTCACAATAACTCTCAACATTTTCAAATGTTAATGAGCGTATTCACAATAACTCCCAACCTTGTTCAGTTGTAACACGTAAAAAAAACACAGTCTGATATCGCTAAATCAAACGTTAGCGTATTCACAATAACTCCCAACCTTGTTCAGTTGTAACACGTAAAAACACAGTCTGGTATCGCTAAATCAAACGTTAGCGTATTTACAATAACTCCCAAACTTGTCCGCGTCGTAAGCGTGTCTCTTGACAGGTGGCATTTTGGGGTCTTTATACACACACACTGTAATATTATGGTGAAGCACGTGTATTACTCCGCGACGCTCCTGACTACGGTAGCCATAACAACCAGAATTAATCCATATATAAGGCGCTCCGGATTATAAGGCGCACTGTCGTTTTTTGAGAAAATTAAAGGCTTTTAAGTGCGCCTTATAGTGCGGAAAATACGGTAGTCACTATTTTGACTTTGTGTCAATGAAAGACTAATTGTAAAGTGCTCTGGGTGATCACTGGTTAGAAAACAATTTGTTCTCTGGCGCATGGTCATCACCGCCAATGCCTTCCCCGCTGTCTTGTTGTTGTCGGCTGTGCAGACGAGGACGGGATGAGTGGCGTGACCACGTGGATCGTGGGAGACTTGGAGACGGAGGCGGGAAAACGTCTGTTGGCGGGTGCACTGAAGCACATGGTGAGACACGCACACACGCACACATCACACACACACTATCCGACGCACACACACCATCCGACATGCACACACACCATCCGACATGCACACAAACACACATTTTTTGTGACCAGCAGCGGAAAAGATGTAGCTTGATATCAGACAGAATTGTCAACTCGTTACTCTCCATTTCCATCTTCAGTCTGGCGTCGCCTCTACTCTAACCGATTTCCATGGCGGAGGGGGATTCGATGTCCCGAACCAATCAGTAGAGACCAGCCTGAATCTAACGTCATTTTATGTCGACACTGATGCAAACCCCGGTGTGGAGTGTGTATTGGGAGTGTGTGTGGTTGATAGCTGGTTTACAGCCTCACCTGGCCCGAGTCAGACTGATTAGACTCTGGGCTGCATACCTGTGGTGCATTCGCAATCAAGGCACCCAGGATAAACCAGCTATCAACACACACTCGGGAGAGAGCCACTGTCATGGCAGCACGTAATATCTGCTCAGCGTATTACATCTCACCATCGCCAGTAAATGCATTCTCAACTCAACATCTCATGTGTCCTGTGTTGGAGGGCCCCAGCAAAGGCCCCCAAGGTGGCGTAATGGCAGGAGCAACTGCCACACCCGTTTTTGCCGGGGTTTTAAGAGTGGAGCGGAGCGAAGTAAAAACAAACTACGAAACTACGAAAACATCCATATTTGGCAAATTGAGGTCACGTTTTGAATGGCCGCCTCGCAGTTGTCTATGGCCGAAAACTAATTAATATTAAATCCTGAATAGCTTTTTATTAAAATAAACCGGTCAAACAGGACCTTGCAAAGTACATGCAGAATGGCCACTGAGATTCTAACTGAACGAAGAAAAAAGTGTAGTGGCTTTATATTACGAGAATGAATAAAAATGTCTTTCCGCAGAATGTCACCCTGCATCCAACTGCTGCAAACCACCTAGAGGCCGTTAAAGGAACTACATGCTAGTCTCTACCGTGAACCACCTGAATGCTGTTAGAGGAACTACATGCTAGTCTCTACCATAGACATATATACATAGACGCCTCATGATGTGATGGAACGTAACCCAGCGTCGCCGCCATATTGGTAGGGAGTCCTCACTCTAGTCTAGCATAGGAGTCAACGGGAGAGCAAGCTGTGCCAGTATGTTGTGCAGCTTACGGCGCAGTATTGACACCAGATCGCGTGGGATTACCTTTAACAAGTAAGATTGAACAATAATTCTTACTATTTAAAAAAAAAAAAATAAATCGTCCTGTATCATAAATAAATCTCTGCCATTTGTAACAAACCAAACCGTGTGAAAATCCGGTAAAAATTCGGGGAGTTATGCTTATTATTGTAGTTGGGGATACGCCTTCCTCCATAGAAATGAATGCACTGGGGGCGCACTGGGTCCCCTGCCAAGATGGCGGCCGCGCTGCTACGTCAGCTCTAACGGGCAGCGTCAGTCTATGAGGCGTCTATGTATATGTCTATGGTCTCTACCGTGAACTACCTGAATGCTGTTAGAGGAACTACACGCTAGTCTCTACCGTAAACCACCTAGAGGCCATTAGAGGAACTACATGCTAGTCTCTACCGTAAACCACCTAGAGGCCATTAGAGGAACTACATGCTAGTCTCTACCGTGACCCACCTAGAAGGCCATTAGAGGAACTACATGCTAGTCTCTACCGTGAACCACCTGAATGCTGTTAGAGGAACTACACACTAGTCTCTACCGTGAACCACTTGAAGGCCGTTAGAACTACATGTTCATCTCTTCCACATGAGCTTCAGAAACACGAGGTCATGGCTGCCGCATCTTCAGCACATACCGAGCCGGCGTTCTCCACCACTGAAAACTCAGCTTTTTTGAAAAGGGTCTCCAAAGTTGATTAACAACATTTTGAATATGTTGGTGAAAAGCCTAGCATGGACAAAGAACTTACGGTATGGATGCAAAAACTGTGTTTTTACATTTATCTGGCATGTGGAACATCACCTCCAGAGTCTCGAAGCCTTTACGCAGCAGGTGTGTGTGGGTGTGTGTGCACGTCTGTAATGTTTACCTTTTTCAATCAATTCAAGCATCCGTATCAACAATGTAATTCAGCCGAAAGGGTCAAACTTCTTTCAGAAAATCGCCCCTTTTTCTTCACTTTGCGTCGTCACTGGTTTTTAGTAGTTCTTGTTGTTAAGCCTTTGTGTTTTCCTTTAGACACACCGGCATATTCATACATCTGCATATTATCCCGTGCACATTTATGTTCTTATTCTGTTGCCTGAAATGAATCACTGGCGTCCAATCAATGCAACGGCTGCTTTTTATGTAGTGTGTCGTCTGGAGCTGCTGGGGTTTAATTAGAAGATGCGGTGGCAAGCCTCAGAAGGAGTAAAAAACACTGTATTCACTGGGGACACTTTTCACCTTGGCCTGTCTGGCTCACGAGTGTTGCAGCTGTTAATCTCAGAGTAACAGCTACATAAATAAAGAGGAATTTAAACACTGCACACATCTAAAGTCTCACTCAGCCTGCCCACAGGGGCATCCGAGCCAAGGGTGTTGATAATGTCTTAAAATATAGTCTGTGAAAATATATAACCTATTATATTTTAAAGAGTCATGGGGGGTCATTTGTTAATGACTCACTGAATACACAAAATATATAAGCTGTTGAATATAGACGGCTATATGTTCACCTGTATATGCTCTTCCAAGATGGAAGATGAAAACAATGCATGCTCTTATAAACTATGAAATGCCATGCTGATGCTCTCTTAGTCTTTAAATATAAGATTTACAAGACAATAGTAGGAGCTGGAGCCGAGCAAACATAAACAAACAACTTCTGCTGGCAACTCTCCTCTGCCCTGCTCTGTGACAGTTACAATAATATGAGAAATGTGAAATATATCAACCCTGTGTGTTTGTGTTTGTGTACTGTGTGTACACTGTGTGTGCACGCATGTGTCCATGCACTTGTGCGTGTGCATGTGTTTACATGTATGCGTATGTATGTACGTGCGTGCGTGTGTGTGTGTGTGTGTGTGTGTGTGTGTGTGTGCATGTGTTTGTGTGCGTGTGCGTGTGCAGAAAAGGAGCCCGGGTGTCCGCGTGGGGGTGATCAATAACCCCAGCAGCAGCAGGCCGAGTGTGGAGGACACAAGGCTGTACCGGGCGGTGTGGAGCGCCCTACTCACCCACAAGAACAAGGCCGCGCTCGAGTTCACCCAGAAGCTGCTGAAGGACGAGAGCCGGGATCTGCTGCAGCATGGCGGAGCCAAGATGAAGGACCTTGTGTCGCAGGTGACTTCAGGCGGCCCCTCAGCCGTTTAGCAGAATGCGTAATACAGTCGGCTTCTCTCTCTGCGAACGTCTTGGATGTAGGGATGGGCGATAGGGCAAAATGTATTGTCACCATAATTATGGGGAATTTTCGTTACTTTCCATATCGGTACTTGATGAATTCAAAGTACCATTCTGAACCGTCTAACTGAGGGTCATTACATTGAAGTATATGGAGATTTAAAATTGGTATCAGACTAAGAACTAGTTTTCCTTTCTCTCTGATGTTTCAGACCTCGTATTTGATCATTTTAACTGCGTAACTATTAAACTGGGTATCACGATAAGTCGCTGTCTTCATTTAATGACGATACAATACTATTCAAGGACGACAAACAATAATATTGAATTATTGCCCAGTCCTACTTGGGTGTATGTGTTCTAGTATCAATGCACACTGCGTCAGTAGTAGTAGAGTTTGTGGACAAGGAAAAACCCTGTGAATCGCCATACAAGTACGTTACAAAACATCTTCTCACAAAGACTTGTGGCAGGCGCGCTGACGCTGACTCAGTCCGGTATTGTCCTTTAATGTTTCATAGCGTGAGTTTAATTTTGCCCCCCCCCCTCCCTAAAGAAAACGTGAAAATGTTGTAAGCTTCAAAGGGCTTATTGGCCGTGGCACGTTTGATGTGAGCTCACACATCCCGGGGACAATGGTGATCGATGAGCATCATCTCGCCTCATCCAGTCTCCTGAGAGAGAGAGAGAGAGAGAGAGAGAGAGGGAGAGGGAGAGAGAGAGAGAGAGAGGAGAGGAGAGGAGAGAGAGAGAGAGAGAGAGAGAGAGAGAGAGACGCCCTGTGTCATGCTCCACAGCATCTGCATGCCGAGGCAAGCGGCCTGCTCACTGTCAGTTCCACTCCATCCGTCAGGTAGTGGTGGGGGGGCGGGGGTTACATGAGAAGCTGCACACACTGGATCTTTAAGTCAGAAATGCTGGTGGTGAAACCCCATCCCCCGCCCCCCAGGGACAACCTGATGAATAGCTGATGAATCCACTACGCCGGTCACGCTTGTGTCGTTCGGTTGTGTCCGACCATGCCTGACCATCGCTCTGCCTCTCTCTCTCTCTCTCTCTCTCTCTCTCTCTCTCTCTCTCTCTCTCTCTCTCTCTCTCACTGTCACTGTCACTATCTCTCTCCTCTGTCTCCGCCCTCTTCCTCTCGCTCTCTCTCTCTGCCCACTCTCTGCTCTCTGTGTTCCTCTGTCTTTCTCTGTCTTCCTCTTTCTACTACTACCACCACCGGTGTTTACGTCTGCAGATTTTTGCTCCTCCGAGCTGTTCTACTACTCCCACACTCACACAGCAGTGTAAATAGAAAAAAAACCCACAAAATAAAATAAATAAAGCTATATATATATATATACACACAACCCTTATAAGCCAATCACCTGGCAAGATAAACCTGTCTGTCCCCTCATTAGTGACAGGAAATAGCCATTGAGCCAGCTCGCCGGGTTGGTCATATAACAAAGGTTGCGTCAGGGACAATGCCACCGGTGCCCCCCCTAAAAAAGAAAGAAAACTTGGAGGCGCTCAATTATTTCTCTGGGTAACAGTGGGCAGAGAGATTGGGCTGGAAATAACAACGGGTAGATCGGCAAGCAGTGGCTCGACGAGCTGGGACCCAGAGTCGAGGGATATGAGTTTATTATTGGCTGGCAGACAGACTTGCTGACTGAGTCGTGTTGACATTATTGGTATTTCTGCTGTTCTCCCGCGGAGGGGGAATGTCAGGAAAGTAATAACCTGAACCCCTCCACACTCTCCCACGCCTGATTTGTTATGGACAAAATGGCCAAATGTTTAATTAAATGTTTGTTAGATTAATTATGAATTGATTAATTCCCTATCATTTTATTTTTCTTCGTGTGTGCCTCGCTGACAGCCAGCGCGTCGCCTGGCTGAAATATTAATGTGCGGGAACTGGAGTGGCGCTCCGACACGGGCGAGGGGGGAGGCTTCAACGATTTCTGCAAAAATTGCGAGCGATTCTTTTCTCCCGCTGCATACATCATATTCTGTGTCGATGCTTTTGTTCGGATTCTGTTTCGGACGAGGCTGCGGGAGCGGCGGGAGGGAAAATGTCCTTGGGCCCGGTCCATTTGATCATCCATCACGTTTCCCAGATACGAGCGCGCCTGGCCACGCAATCGATACGTCCTCCTCACATCCCCAACAAACGTTTGTTCTTCCGCTCCAGGGCATGGACGCAGACGCCTTCGAGAAGACGTTCAACACCATGGAGGCGGATTTCGTCCGCAGTCAGCGGCTGTTCTGCCGTGACGTGCTGAAGCTGAGCGCTGGACAGAGGGCCGTGGTCAGCAACGGCAGGGTCAGTGGGCTTCTCTTTCCTGGACAGGGACACACACAGGGCTCACTCACAGGGTAGCTGTCACGTTGTGCACTGCCAACGGGGATGGCTAGGCTCAAGTTTCTTTTACATTGAACGCGATTGTTTGTTTACGATTTTTAACTTTTTTTTTTCCTGTGTCAATAACATAACACAAAATCATGGCACCGAATGGAGCTGTTCACATATGACGTGATTTCCGTTTTGCAAAATAGCAACATTAATTTTAATCGCACCAAGGTTGATTTTTGAAAGGTCTAGTCTGCGAAAAAATCGGTTTTACTGATCACAATCAGGGGTCCGTTTCACAAAGCAGGTTTAGTGAAAACCCTGAGTTTATTAACCCTGAAATGAGGGAAACTCTGAGTTTTCCGTTTCACAAAGGGAGGTAACTCAAACCAGAGAAAGAGGGGTAACTCTAGCCTGTTTCACAGAGATAACTTAAGCTCTCGGTCAGTTACCGTAGTAACAGACTCTATGAACTTAACCTGGTCGGGACCAGGTTTTTCTCAATGGACCTAGAGTTTCTCTCTGTCTCCGCCCTCTTTCAGCCACACACGTCAGTCAGCAGGTGAGTTTTGGCGTAGCCGTCTGTCAAAAATCATTTAAAAAATCAGAGTCAGTCCATTAGGCACAGTAGGAGGCGACTTTTTTCATGAACATGTCCTTTTGACCAGCGCTCGAAGTGGAAAAAAATAAGTGCCGGTACTCCCTTATTCACATATAAGCGACGGGGGGGGGGGGGGGGCGGCGCGCCCGGTGAGTACCGGCCCACTTCGAGCACTGCTTTTGACAACGATCCCGTGGATGAAGGTGCAGCATTACTGCGCAGAGAATTAAATATTCGTCGGGAGAAGGTTATCAGACCGCGCATAGATGTAGCAGCCTTTCCAGACAATTATCATTTCCAGACAATTATCTTTTTCAGCGGTACCGTTTCACGTCACAGTCCATCATTTACATACACAACCTAATCCGTCCTTACATTTGCAACATTACCAACCGTAGTCTGCTCTCACATCCCAGCAGATATTGTGTGTTGCACTGCGTTTCTTTGCAAATGGAAGTTTTTTGTACAATGTCGGAGATGCAGAGCACTTGAGCAAGGCAACTGTATACAGTCAAATAGCCACTTAATATTTACTTTACAGTGTAAAACATGATCAAAATGATCATGCCGAGGTCTTATCTGTTTGAACAATGTTTTTATGTCATCTTAAGCTGCTGCCAAGTGCGCTTCTCCCCCGCGGGATTGCACCTAAATAAAATAAATGAATAGTTACCATTCAAGCAGTTTTCCCCTGTAATATTATTGTGATTGCAAAGGACTACATTTAAACTTACGCAGCAGTGTTGCACTTCTTTCTAAAAACGTGTTGAAACTCGCCATATGAGCGCATTAGGATTTCCAATTCGAGGTTGGTGAAAAACGTAGACCTCTTCTTCCCCGTTGCCATGGTGAGTCGTCGAATCGGGGCTCCATTGATGCTGGCTTTTTGTAGTTGTGGTGCACGTGCTTAACCCTAGGTGAAACTACTCTGAGTTGATTAAATTAACTCAAATCCACTGTTCTGGAACCGAAAACTCAGAGTTTTCTATCTCAGTGTAGATCAACTCAGCGTTTAGGATTAGACTCAGAGGTTGTTGAACCTGCTTTGTGAAACGGACCCCAGGTATCTTTGTCATTGTCACCATGGTTACTGAAGGCTTACGTGTTGTAGGAAAATGCGGATGTAGTTAATAGACTACCTATTTAATAGTCCTCTTATTGCTTCCGTAGTGGTGAACTACATTCATAGACCTAGAATTATCACTATATGTTATATGTATTGATCATTAATCTTTATAGCAGTCGGCGCAACAAGCCAATGTTTACTTGCACTGTGGTACGTGAATATAGGCTGCGTTTGATAACATTACGGTGTGCAGTTATTTCGCAACCGTTTCATGTTGGATACCAACTTTCTCCAAAAGACTGATAGCCTACTTTTAGTTATCGAACAGGGAAACAATCTCAAAAACTAACGTCTCCAAGTAGTGGATGTATTAAAGAGTGCTTCAAATGCACACCGAGACACACCCACTTATCATAATCCTCCTCATCCCCCAACTGCCATTCGTTACACTATTTTACACTTGGATTAAAAATTGAATCTCCATTCTAATTGAATCCTCTAAATACAGATAATTAGATATTTAGGTGGAAGGACGGAGTGTAAGCACGTCTTCACTAGGCTATATGAGGTTGAGGTCTGAATCCATCCGTCTTTTTCACCGGCGTGAGAAAATGCGCCATTTTTACATCATAACAGATTTTTCGGGCTTTTTCGTGATGTTTATTTGTTACAGTCCTCACGTAAAAGGACCTTAACAAGGCACGTTTTACGTTTGGTCATGTGTTGATAAAGTTGGTACAGAAGAGTGTTTCTGTTAGATATGCCTTATCATTTTCTCTTCTCCTTGAAGGTCAAAGGGTCACACGGTGAAGGGCAACATCATAATGCAATCTCACCTAAACACACACGCCTGTGTTTGAGCATGCGTGCATTTAGGCATGTTTGCATTACCTTGTTTGTGCTCATCGGCGTGCGAGTGTCGGTTGGGTCTGTCTAGTGTTAATTTCGTTAACGAAAACTAAACGAAAATATGTTCGTCAACGCACATTTTTCGGACGAAAGTCTAGTCTAGTTTTCGGACGAAAACTAGACTAGACGAGACTGAAACCCCCATTAATAAACAATACACCCCCCCCCCCCCCTCCCGTCAACAATCGCGAACACCCCCCCCGTCAACAATCGCTCACGCATCATTCCCACCTTTTTCACCCCGAGACAGTTTGCATGCCTGAGACTTACTTTTAGTAAATAATTTTTGATTAGATGGAAATGTTCTATATTATCTGCTGACAAAAAGAGTAAAAGGGTAAAATAATTGTCCTGACTAAAACTAGACTAAAATGTTGACAGTTTTTGTTGACTAAAACTAGACGAATAAAATTATGTTTTCTTGGACTAAGATAAAGACTAAAATGCTCGACTTATAGTCGACTAAAACTTGAATAAATAAAAACAGGATGAGGTTGACTAAATGTGATTAAAAACTAACAAGGGCGATTGAAACTGGACTAAAACTGAGACTAAATTTAAAAATGGCTGATAAAATTAACACTAGGTCTGTCAGTCCATAATGCTTTATTACGTGCTCGGTATGCGCGCGTTATCGTCAAACAGCCGCTGATGATGAGCGATGCCTCGGCAGACGAAGCGGCGATCCCTGCAGTGCGTGAGCCGGCCGACCCCCAGCGATGGCACTAACAATTAATATCATCACACATTGCCGAGGAAGCAGCCCACACACACACATACACACACACACACATACGAACACACACACACACACAAACAGGGACAAGGCTGTCCTCCAGAAACAGGCAGGGGCGGGAAGGGGGGCGGCAGCGTCTCCAAAGACAACAAAACAAAGTGACACTAAATGGATGTAACAATGTGTTCCATTTACATTAGGCCTTACAGGCCGCATGACAAGGCGCTGAATAATGCATTGTGGATAAAGAACTAATGAGAACGGACGTGAACCCTTTTGTTCCCTGTGCCGTTAGATCATCGGGCCGTTGGAGGACCTGGAGGAGGAGTTCACCGTGGAGGACTTCCAGCTGCTGGAGAAGATGGCGTTGAGCGCCTCCGCGGAGAAAGTCAAAGCCAAAGTCAAACAGATGGGGATGAAGGGCAAACAGTACGCTACGCTGCGCTACGCGTTCCCAGCACTTGTCTTCTGCCACCCTACATTTCCTCTTTTCCCTCATTATCGCTTTATTGGGACATCGCAGGATACATTCTCGGTTACCGGCGTTCACATTTTGCGGAACATTACAACGTATTTAGCAAAACAGTAACAGATTTGTTTTGTGTGCATGCATATTACAGTGGATGTGTAAATATTGACATACCATTTCTAATAAGACGCTTGGTTGCCTAGAAATTCAATTATGGTAAGTCAAAGCTGGTGTTCTACAGTTTCTCTTTTGTAATTTCTTCTAAGTGTTTCAGTCCGATAGATGACACTTTCCTTTTTTTTTTGTATTTCTCTCCACTACAAAGCTGATACGTCTCTCATTCCTCTCTTTCTCTGTCTGTTTTCCTTCCGCGTACCTCTCATTATTGATCTACTTTTTTGTTCACATTTCAAAACGTTTTTTTATCTATGAAAGACTGTTGACTGTTCCTCCTGAACACAGGCTGACGCTACCATTTCACTGACTTCCGGCCTGAGATAAATTGCAGTCACATGATATTACCAACTAGTCATATTAATGATACGCGATCGACTGAGCCTACTTGCGCCCCCCCCCCACCCCAGCAAATCCTCTCCCTTTCTGTCTCAACAGAGCCAGTGACCTGATCATGAAGGTGGATGCCCTCCTCGCCGCGGCCCCAAAAGGAGAGTCCAGGAAGGACGTTCACTTTGCCAAAGACGTCCACAGGTGAGGAGAAACATCCTCCTCTGAGTTCCTGCTAGCTGCTCCCCTCTGTCTCCTTCCTTAATGGAGCTGAGCATCGCCACATTCATCATGTGAAGGAACAGGGGCAAGAGCTCAGAGAACCCTTTTTTAATACACCCCCCCCCCCCCCCCCGCCCCGCTGACTAAGCACTATGTAACCCTCTGTCGCTCTCTCTCCCCTCTCTCCTGCTCTCGCTCGCTCTCTCTCCACACTCCTCTCTTTTGTATTTCTCCCTTTCTCTCACCCCTCTTCATCTCTTTTCTTAATCTCTTCTCTCTTCCCCTTTCTTTCTTTCCCCCCTCTGTCACTCTCTCTCTCTCTTCCCCCCTCTCTCTCCCCCTCCCCTTCTCCCCCCTCTCCCTTCTCTCTCTTCCCCCTTCTATCTCCCTCTCCTCTCTCATCCCTCTCTCTCCCCCTCCCTGTCTCTCACCCCCCCTCTCTCCTCTCTCTCTTCTCCCTCTTTCCCCTCTCTCTCTCCCTCCTTCTCTCGCTCCCTCTTCCCTCTCCTTCCTCTCTCTCCCCCTTTCCCCCCCTCTCCCCTCCCTCTCCTCCCTCCCTCTTTCTTTTTCTCTCCCTCCTTATCCACCCTCTCTCTCTCCGCCCCTTTTCTCTCATCCCCCTCTTTCCTCTCTCTTTCCCCCTCTCTCTCTCTGTCCTCTCTCCCTCTTCCCTCTCCTCCCTCTCACTCCCCTCTTTTTCCATCTTTTCTCTCCCTCTTCCCTCTCCCCTCTCTCCCCTCTTTCTCTTCCCCCTTCTCTCACTCCCTCTCCCCCCTCCCCCCCCCCCCCCCTACTCTCCTTTCTCCCTTTCTTTCTCCCCCCCTTTCTCTCCTCCACCCTCCCCTCTCTCCCCTCTCCCTGCCCTCTCTCTCCCCTTCCAGTGTGTTGGAGCTTTCTCCGCGTGAGAACGAGGTGGTGTATGATGCGGTGGCCATCGTCGACCCTGTCAGCAGGGAGGCTCAGAAGCTGTCATCGCTGCTGATTGTAAGCCTGTGGTTTTTTTTCTCTCGCCCTCTCCCTCCTCTCTCTCCCCTTCTCTCTCTTCCTCTCCATCTCGCGCATACCCTCTCTCTCTCTCTCTCCGTCTCCATCTCTGTCTCTGTCTCTCTCTCTCTCTCGCTCTCTCTCTCTGCTCTGCTCTGCTCTGACAAGGACACCTCAATAATCCTTTTCACAGCAAGGAAGGAAGGAGAAATGCAATGTTTATTTTTTATTTTTGTAAGGTTCAAAATGTCCATACACGTATTTACACACAATATGTTTTGGTACATGCTAGCTCGCACTTCCGCGCACATTCAAGGGGTGACCTTATAGCAGTGAGGCGCCATTTACCGACTTTGGAAATGTAAAAGGCACAGTCTTTTCAGAACGCCGGCTTTCACGCCGACTTTCTGCACTTCCTCTGCACAATGGCCGAACAAACTAAAGGGACTCAGATATGTGTTTGTAAAGAAGACTTTCTCCATCGTTTTGGCTTTTAGGAATGTTCTCTGTATAGATAGATTTTATGTGAAATGTTATTTGAACGTATACTCGTATTCAGAGTAATGCACACTTTCTCCCCTCTCTTTCCTTCTCTCTCTCTCTCCCCCCCACCACCCCACCCTCTCTCCCCCCCCACCCCACCCTCTCCCCCCCCCCCCCCCTGTGTCTATTGTCATTTTCCTTCTGTGTAGAGTTTGTTTTGCTCAGAGCACTCTAACGCACGTCTCATCTCAACCCCCCCCCCCCCTCTCTGCCCTCCCTTGCAGGTGCTCAGTCAAGTGGTCAATGTGAAACTGCAGGTGTTTATGAACTGCCGGGCCAAGTTGTCCGAAATGCCACTCAAGAGGTACGGCTGGGCTTCCTCCACAGTAATTAAAGCTGCTTCTCTGGGCCGTCCACGCGCATCCTTGGACAGTCCCTGGCGCTCATGCTAGCTTTGAAGTCTCTCTCTCTCGCTCTCTGTCTCGCTCTATCTCTCTCTCTCTCTCTCTATCTCCATCTATATATCTCTCTCTCTGTTTATCTCTCTCTTTCTCTCTCTTTCTCTCTTTCTCTCTCTTTTGCTGTCATTCTCTCTCTCTCTCTCTCTCTCTCGCTCGCTCACTGTTCTACAGTTGTAGCGCAGCAGATCCGCAATCTGCTTAATAACAGCACCTTATTGCTTTGGGCCTCCCCGTGCATCTCAGAGCAAATTGCTTCCAGAGTGCACTGTAGGGGTTCAAAACATTGCGGTAGAAAAAAAAACAAATGAAAGATTTGAAAATGGTTTGATTAACAATCTGGAGCATCACTGGCTGAATGTAATTTGATTGTGTTCAACTGTTTTTACCTTAGCATTAGTAAATGAATGGCATGATTGCTTAGGCGGCGTAATGGATGGACTCATTTGTTGTAGCTGTATTCTGTAATGCATCAGGAACACTTGGTTATTATTTTCTTATTGCAGCCAGGCAGAATTTGTCAAGGGGATTTTATTTTTATTTTTTTCCTCCTTCTATTGGAAGCGAACGCACCTACACCTCGCCAGGCAGAACATTTTAAGAAAAGAGGGTTATTATTTCCATCTCGATCCTGAGCAGCCTAATCACAAAGGAGCGGTTTCGGAGCCCTGGCGGTTCTGGAAACAGCAAATCGGTTGAATAAACACGTGTAGCACACGCCTGCTGAGTCTCGTCTCCGAACACGCAGCCACAGGATGGGCAACGGCTGTGCTCACACCTGGCTACGTCGCTCGCGCCTAACTACGTCGCTCGCGCCTAGCTACGTCGCTCGCACCTGGCTACGTCGCTCACTCAGCGTCGGCCACATGTGGAGGATTATATTTGCCGTGGATGTGAATCATTACGCTAATTGTTGTACTTTGTTACTAAGCATCGGGAGGAGACGTGGTGGTGGTGGTGGTGGTGGTGGTGGTGTGGAAGCTGCCTGCTTCTCTTGTCTTTTTCCCCTTGTCTTTATTCTCGTTTCTTTCTCACTGTAGAGAATTGGTTCTCTCTTTCAGACGAGGGACCGATCCAATAAAGGGAGAGTGTTTCCTCCGGTGACTGGGTTATGCCTCAGTAATTTAATCCTCTGTCTCTCTTGTCCCTCCTTTTGTATCTTCATAAGCAGCAGTTTGCAATCCTCTCTCTCTCTCTCTCTCTCTCTCTCTCTCTCTCTCTCTCTCTCTCACTCTCTCGCTCTCTTTATGGATGGGTGTCTCTCTCTGCCCCAGAGAACACACTGCGCTCCTTCAACCTAGCGATCTTCTCCCAGAAGATGGATTGACTGTCGCTTTTCCTGAAATTAACTTGCAACCAAAAAAAAAAAAAAATTCCACGTGACAATGCCTTGGTTGTACCTTTAGGCATCGGGGAGTAAAAATTGTGTTTTAAGTGCAAAGGAAAGCTGGTGGAGATATTGATCGTTTGATACGTTACACACGTTCATTAGCGCTGTGCGGCGTCAGAGCGCTCGCAGGCAAAATTAATAATTTGCATGAAGATTAGCCGCGAGCTCACCTCTGTGTAATAATGGTGAAAATGACTAGCAAAGTCTACTGTAGATCTGCCTGTTATTGCCTGAGCGGAAATGCTTGCAATAAGAGTGCTAGATCCCCCCCCCCCCCCCCCCCCCCCCCCACTGCTCTCTGAAAAGATTGTGTATCTCCCGCTCTCTCAATAGGACCCCTCTGCCCTAGAAAGGGAACCATTGCTCAATGTGTCATCATTTTAGTGCTTCCTAAAGAGGAGAGCTTTTTGTTTGATGGAACTGCTGTCTCGACCCACGGGGGGGGGGGGCGGTGTCCGGTTGGCCTGGTTCTGCTGGGTCTCTCAAGTGTCTGTAAACCGGCTGCAGGTCAGCCCCGGTGTGTTTCGACTCACAGGTCTTAACTGGTACCTGATGGTCTCCATGTTGTCTTCTCAGCGTCTGTCTCCCTCCTCCTACGCACACCCCACCACCTCCTCATACACATACTCCCACCTCCTCCCTTACATACTCTGCCTCCTCCTATACATACTTTACCTCCTCCTATACATGCTCTACCTCCTCCTGTTCATACTAAACACCCAGCACTATCAGCCAATGCTCTACCTTCTCTAGTTTTAAACACCCAGAACTATCAGACAGGGCTCTACCTTCCCTAGTTTTACATCCCAGCTGAAATCATGGCTGAAACATAACTAATCATGTGACCATTAACCACAAAGTACTAAACATAGTCAAATGTAAACTTAATATTTTATTTCATTTGTTTCAGCCTCACCTGGCCCGAGTTAGGCTCTAATCATTCTGACTCGGGCCAGGTGAGACCGCTTAAACCAGCCATCAACCACACACACGCCACAGTAATGTTTTAAATGAAAAGTGCTTTTACTTTTGTATGTTGCTGTGTTTATTCTCTGTACCCCTGTCTGAATAATACCATTTGATGCCATAATTATCTTGTGGGTTTGCCCGCCCAGGGACTGCTGGCTAACTCTGGTTAACTCTGCTAAACTTCAGTCAGCGGCTGTGCAAAAAAATATAAAATACACCCATGTTTTTTGCAGCTTCTACCGCCTGGTTCTGGAGGCGGACGTGAACTTCCTGGCCAACAACACGATGGCACCGGGACCCGTCGCCCGGTTCACTGAGCTCCCCGAGTCACCCCTCCTCACCCTGAACATGATCACCCCCGACAGCTGGATGGTGGAGGCCGTGAGCAGCCCTCACGACCTGGACAACATCCACCTGCAGGAGGTAAGACCCCGCCGAGCATGACTCGTCTTGTCTGACACCCGGGAGGTTAATAATGACATATTATTCTTTGAAAAATTATTTTAGGACAGTTTTATATTGATTCATTCAACTATGGCTGCAGTCGTTCCCCTTCCCTATTTCCCCTCTCAGGCTTGTTCAAAAAAAAAAAATGCAAATGTAGATAAGACGTTTTGTGTCAAGCTATCAGTAGTATAACATTGTTTGGCCTATGATCTATAAAACAACTCTTTATAACTGTAGTACATCGTCTGTGGGAATCGATGTCGGAAACATATTAAGATCGTCCTCCTAGTTATTACTTATTGACAGAAACACAGTGAAGTACAACGATAATAAAGGCAAAATAAATAAATAATTAAAAAGAAGAAAGGGAGGGGGGTATAATAATGCTTGGAAAAAATGATAACCATGAGTGGGCTGTTACATTAAAGAATATGTACGACTCATTAGGCTTTTTAATTTCAAACCTACTTGAGGTCCTGGACCTGAATTCATTATTGTCCCTTCAGTGTTTGTTGTTATTATTTATGGTGATCTATGATTTATGCTAAGATATGTACGCATGCGAGATATTTACTCTGCCAGAGTCGAGGGTCCAACTCCCACTCATGGTAATGCCGCTGAGGGCAGTGGGTCCAACCTTTTGCCATTCCCACTAACCCCCCCGAAGGCCGGAGATGCACCTGCTTTTAACTATGCCATGGCATGCGCATGATGGCTGCCTCGCATATCCCGCGTCCGTTTGGAGCGGTGGTTGTGCACGTCCTCAGAAATGAACATGACACTGCGAGATGCAGTACGCACGTGAATGGTATGGGGGCAGTGTAGCGGCAGTATGGGGATGTGACGGGGTCAGGGGGCACGTCAGCGGCGAAAACAACAATAGGGGTGGAAAGTTTTGAAGCTGCCGTCGCTTTTGCTGCCGTGATCTCAGAACGAACAAGATGGCAACCTCCTCGAGTGTCGCCATCTTTATTGTTTACGACTGAGCTCTGGTGTGCCCCCTAGTGGATACCTCCAGTAACACGCAAAGCACAACACAGGCAAGGAGCATCTCCGGCCTGACTGTGGCAGAGTCAATGCCACGCTCTAGCGCTCTAGCTCCGCGGGGCCCGCTGCGTAAACCACCGATGGTATTTGATGGTATTTCTCCACAGGTGAACACAGTGGTGAGTGCCGAGTATGAGCTGGAGCACCTGCTGCTGGAAGGCCACTGCTTCGACCTTTCGACGGGCCAGCCCCCCCGAGGCCTGCAGTTCACGCTGGGCACCAGCCGACAGCCGCTCTGCCAGGACACCATCGTCATGGCCAACCTGGTCAGCAGCCCTTTGATGCCCGCACTGCTGGCTCTTGTTCACTACTATACTATGTTATGTTATACTGTAGGGCTTGTACATCACATCACAATGGCCTTGGATTGTAGATCGTTTTTTGGTCATTGTTTAGTCATTAATCGTGAAATGCTTTGTCATCACGGAGAGACATTGTTGTGTTTGAAACTGCCACAGCGTTTCTCATGCGAGATGTGTCAAAACCTTTTTTCACTAGCCTTGGTTACGGTATATTTTTATGTTGATTTAGGATTTTACAGTATGGCAACTCTCTTGAGTCCTCTCAATATAGCAGAGTATTGCCAACAAAAACTCCCATGATGCATTCTGATGTACAAGCCCTATAACATGCTGTGTTGTTTGTATTGTGATGTCATCAGCATGCTGTGTTAGTGTTGGAGGAATGTGTTTTGTTTTATTTAAACTTTATTTAAAGGTGCTGTGTGTAAGATTTAAGAGCTATTATTTCAATGTCATTTGTTAAAAATGGCATCGCCGTCCGTCAGCTATTAGTGAGTGAAACACACTGTGAGAATATCTGTTCTGCCTGAAATGCAACCCTTCTCAAACAGAGATACATAGGGAGCAAGGGAGCAGAGAGGGAGGAGACGGTTGTTTGGTTTCAAAATCGTGCTCCCCGCTCTTTTCTGCTCTCTTTCTTTACAACTCTCAAATCTTACCTGCAGTACCTTTATCCAGGTTGGTCTCATTGAGATCTAATGTCTCTTTTACAAGAGAGACCCGCAGTGTACAATAAAATAATACACTAAACAACATCCCACACCACATAAGAAACAACTCTTTACAACTCTCAAATCTTACCTGCAGTACCTTTAACCAGGTTGGTCTCATTGAGATCTAATGTCTCTTTTACAAGAGAGACCCGCAGTGTACAATAAAATAATACACTAAACAACATCCCACACCACATAAGAAACATTATTTTACACATTACATCGAGTCAGGCAGAGAAGACGCCAGAACTACGAGGGCAGACGGTTCACTAACGCTTGTGTTGTTTACACTATTTTCAGGGCTACTTCCAGTTGAAAGCCAATCCTGGTGCTTGGATCCTGAAACTGCGCAAAGGAAGATCAGACGACATCTATCAGATTCTGGCGTGAGTATATTTCATATATATATATATATATATATATATATATATATATATATATATATATATATATATATATATACACATATATATATACACATATATGTATTTGTACTTTTTGGACCTGTTGTAATTCATCCTCCCTGGTCTTCAAGTCACGTTTAAATTCTTTCTTTTGTACTTTATTCCTATCACGAAATGATGTGTGTCGATGTAAAATCAAATAAACAAAGTTAGGTAATGATGCTAATTAGGAGACTCCATCTGTGTGCCAGCGTCGGAGGTGTTTCGGCTTCCTCCCGCTTCATTCACTGCAGGTATGAAGCCCATCGCCATGGTAACGTGGCCAGCTGCTTACACCGTAGGAAGAGCTCAAGGTTTCGCTGAGTGCACGGAGGTGCCCGGTGCAGCAGAAAGACATGGGTAGAGGAGAGACACAGAGACAGGGAGGGAGAGACACAGACATAGACACACACACACACACACACACACACACACACACACACAGAGAGACACACACACACACACACACACAGACACACACACAGAGAGAGAGAAGAGAGAGAGAGAGAGAGAGAGAGAGAGAGAGAGAGAGAGAGAGAGAGAGAGAGAGAGAGAGAGAGAGAATTGGACAGTAAACAACACAGTACAAGGATGATGTATCTGTGGCCTGCTGTGGCCGCCCACCCCGTGCAGGGCTCACTCAGCAGCGCGTTGTCTGTTTTAGTGGGGAGCAACACGCCGGTGAGGAGGGCTGTACATGCAGTGTTGGATAATGATTTATTGCTGGTTAATAGTTGACAATTAGAGTATCAACATTTGTGTGTGTTGTATGCATTTTCAATGAACTTATTGGCCTGAAATGACTTCTTTGCAAAGGATCTGTCAATGGTCTCGCTCTCATCACTATTGAAATGCACAAATAAACTTCCCACATTCACGGTCAAATTGCATGCATTTCGGATTACGTGACATCAATTCTATTTGAATTGAGATTTTACCCTGAATACGGACCGGACCCTAATGGTCCCTGTTCATGAGACCCTGTCTGGGCAGCTACGGGTGAGATATAATGGATGTCTCACCCATCACTGGCCATCGACACATAAAACGGGAGGACACACACAGCCCTGGGTTCCCTCGCAACCGAACGAGACGAGCAGGATTTATGCCCCAATCCCCCAGGTGACGCTAAAAGGTCATGATGTCATTTTTCACCATGGCAGTGTCATTATTCTTGCTGTTAGCGGCACTCTGCTCCAGTTAGGGGTCCGATCGGCGGGTCTAGCGGGAGAGCCTCCCTTGCTCCCTCCTGTTCCACATACCTCTGCGCTCTGTCTGCTGCTGCTGTGTCCAAGGCCTCATGCCCCCCCCGCCCCCATTGAATTGAATCTAATTTTATGTGATGGGGACGATGCAATTTAACTTACTTCCCACACAGAGCATGAAACCGATGTGCTGCACACAGAGAGTTTATATTGCTAACTTTCAACTCTTGTCCCTAGTTGGGCTTTTACATATACAGTTTAATTAAAATATACAGCCTTCACAATCATAAAACCAGAATACACCACAGATATGGAAATACAATAAAATACCTCTCCTTTCCTCGGCTGTCCTCTCCTCTCCTTGCCTCTCCTTTCCTCGGCTGTCCTCTGCTCTCCTCCACTATCCATCCTGTCCTTTCCTGTCTTGCTCTCCCCTCTCCTCCCCCCCTCTGCTCTTCTATCCCCTCCAGTCCTAGCTTTGCCTCGTGTTTCCTCTCATCTTCCTCTCCCCTCCTCACCTCTTCCTCTCTTTTCTTGCTGTCCTCTGCTCTCCAGCCCTAGCCTTGCCTCTCCTCTCTTATCTTTTCCTGTCCCTTACTCTCCTCTTCCTCTCCGCTCCTGTAGTCCTCATCTCCCCTCCTCTCCTCTCCAGTCCTTGTCTTGCCTCTCCTCTCCCCTCGTCACCTCTTCCTTTCCTCCCCTTGTCATCCTCCTCTCTCCTCATCAGAGCAGAGCTACTATCTGCTCTCTGCTACCATATAACCTCAGCCCTGCAGGCTTCTGTGAACACGGAACCAGCTAAAGCAAAATAAAAAACCCAAGCCATGCTGCTGAATTGGGGGAGCGCAGGAAAGAAAAATCCCTTTTTCTCCAATGAACGGAGACATTTGTCTCTGTGATGAGGTTAATTCCCTGCTCTTAGTAAGCACCATGGCCATGATTGCCCGCTGACTTTGACAGCATATCGCTCATCCGTTCATCACAAGTCCTCACTTCTACCACCGCCGCCACAGCCACCCCTGGCTTCCCGGCCCACCAAACACACGCACTCCGCTGGGCGGATCGGTCCTAAAATGATGACAGTGTAAGGGGGGCTGCGTGTGCATGTGCCTGTGGTGCGTACGGTCGCGCCTGGCCGGAGAGTGGTCCTGGATATTGCCGATAGTGGATGGATGATGATGCAGGACAATAATAAAGTAGACCCTGGCGGCTGTCCTGCAACCTTCTTTGCCGCGCTTGTTTTTCCCTGTTTCTCCAGTTTTTTTCTCCTCTTTATGACAATTGGTCTTTTTCTTATGCTAGGGATTTGGTATTATTATTTTCAATTGGCAACGGCTATATCTTAGCCCCTGATTGGTCAAAAGTTTCCAAATTTGTCCAACTTATATGTAGCCCCGGTGAGCAGGTCAACAACAAGTTTGGTACCACTTTGCCGACAAGGGGGCGCTATAATTCGCGGTCCAAGTCAAACCAACAGCCCCACGCACTGATGGAAGAACATTTCTGAAACTTGGTATGAAGGCTTTATTTTGTTTTGTTTAACATGCTGAAAATGTTTTCCTCTTGGAGCCAAAAGATGCGTCAGGATACAGGAACTTCAAAAATCTTCCTGTGTTTTCCTGGATCTTCCTGAATTTTCCGGAGTCTTCCTTCTCACAAGCGGCAAAAACCTTCCTGTAAAACCATTGCTGGAGACAGGCGGGCGCTGGGCGGCGGGAATACTTACCGAGACTGCTTGCTGTTTTAATGTATTCTTTTATTTTTTTTCAACTTTTAATTCTCTCTCTCAGCAGACGCTCAATCTAAAACGCTGAAGTGGAATTCAATCAACGTTGCTCGAAATGTTAATTTAATTTGTGTGCCTGAGTTATGGGATGTAGTTTGATGCAAATGCAGGGCTCGGGGCAAAACGCTAATCATGGAGACATGGTCCATGCCTGGAGACGTTTGACCTTTTTTTTTCTTAAAGTTGAAAATATTAGCCATTGACTGTCACTGTAACACTATTACACAGCCTTTAGTTATACAATAGCTTAATATGAGCAATATGGGCTCTTTCAGCCTGTTGCAAAAAGGTTAAGAGTAGATTAGATTAGATTTGTCAGTTGAGGACCATCTTGGACAGGAAGTGATCCCATGGTTATCTTTTCCAGGCACGACGGGACGGACTCTGCTGCTGCCGACGCCGCCGATGCCAGCGACGTCGTCGTCTCACTCAGAAGTTTCCAGAGCAAGATCATTAAAGTCAGGGTATGTATTTTATTTTCTCATCCTGCACCGTGTATTTTTAACATCTAAAAAAGAAAAAAGTGTCTTATTTGCCCGGGCAAACATCTGTTAACGCTATTGACGTTAACAGATGTTGTCGTTACTATATCATATTTTTTTCCGATCCCTTATTTATATCTACACCTATTGCAAAGAGTGTTGCTTCTTTTTACTGTAAATATCGTCACTTCTTTTTATTCCAAATACTGTTTACTGTTGTTGTTCTTGCACAATCCCGTAAGCATTGCCACTTTCATTTCACTGTCCATCCTGGACGTGTATGTGACAAATAATGTTCTTGAATCTTGAATCTACAGGTGCAGAAAAAAGCTGAAAAAATCAATGAGGATCTTTTAAGTGAATCCACAGAAAGCCGAGGCCTGTGGGACTCCATCACCAGGTGTGTACCTGTGGTCTAGTGTTGGTAGGATTTTACTGTGCCTTAAAGCGCTCCGTCGATGGGCAGTCACCGCCGGTCAGCGTATTGATCTGGCGGGCGTCCGCCACCTATTTGTTGATTACACGTTTCAGGAGAGGTCAGACATCACCGGCATCCAGACTGCAATATTACGCTGTAAGATCTATTCTTGCGAAAAATATGTGCTTCTGTAGGTATGTGTGTATGCGCGCATGTATTGTGTGTGTATGTGTGTGTGTGTGCATTTGTGTGTGTCTTCTCCCCCCCCCTTAGCACATCCTAACAGTGTGATCTGTCCTCCTCACCTAATTGCTTGCTGTGTGAAGTGTTTGGAGCACTTTTGAGGAAAGGTAGGTCGTGCTGTTGCCACCTCCTTCACACCGTAATCATGTTCATTAGCATGCAGCATTTATTCGGTTGTTATCGGCTGCTCTGGTGGTCTCACTGCCGCCGTTTACCTCGCCTTGCGTGTTGTTATTTTATTAACGTGCGTGGTGCAACATCCTGTTTGTGCTCATGGATTCTCTCTTTTCATGTGTAATATCCACGTTTCATATGGAGATGCACTTTGGGTGCAGCACAAGGGGAGTGTGCTGGGGGCCGATTCACAAAAGTCTCTCTCTCTCGAACACAAATCTTCTTAACTGCTGTTTATTTTCTTAAGATTGGACAAAGAAAAATTGCTATTGACCAAAAGATATCTAAAGAATGTCGGTGGCGGTGGTGTAGTGGACCTGAAAGTGGCCAATTGTATCCCGTTTGTTGTGTGATGTTTGGGGAGACTTGAGAAGGATAAAAAAAAACAACCTTAATGATTGCTAGAAGTTTGACAGACGTATCACCGAGTCCATGCATGACTGGAAGATTGTTGGCCACTCTCCTTCTTTCTCTCCCCCTCTTTCTTTTTTCCCTCCTGCTCTCTCCCTCACTCCCTCTCTCCCTCCCTTCCTCCCACCCTCACTCACTCTCTCTCTCTCTTTTCCCTCCCTCTTTCTCTCCCCCTTTTTCTCTTTTCCCTCCCTCCCTCTTTCTCTCCCTCTCTTTCTCTTTTCCCTACCTCCCTCCCTCTTTCTTAGCCTAGTCCTAACTAGACCTTCGTACTCATTACATTCATACTAAAGGTCTAGCAGTGCTGTAGAGACAAACGATGTCTCACTTGAAGGCGGGTGCTGTTGAAGTTTAAAACCTATTGGCTCTGCCCAGTGCCACTCTGGATCTGCCTTAACCAATCGCTAACGTTTGGTTGTGACGTATTTCATGCGCCAGAAACCACGTTGCGCGCAGTATACAAACGGCAGATGCAGTGAGCATTAGCATTAGCCTGGTTCCGCCCGCCTCCGTACTTTCCGCTCAATAACTGAAATTCGCGCACGACCATACGTCACTGTTCTCAGGCCGCGCCTCCTGTTCGCTGATTGGAAGGCACATTTGAGGGAAAAGAAATCGTTCTAACATACAGCACCGCCAGACCTTAGTACTGAAGTGAAATGAAAATTGAGCGGAAGTACGTAGGCGGGCGGAGCCAGGCTACCTCTTTCTATCCCCCTCTTTCTCTTTTCCCTCCCTCCCTCCCTCCCTCCCTCCCTCCCTCCCTCCCTCCCTCCCTCCCTCCCTCTTTCTCTCCCTCCCTCCCTATCTCTGAAGTCTGTTTCCAGAGCCTCCTGGCTCGGGGCGGTGCTGGCTGATTGAGTGTGCGAGAGACGAGAGACACTTTTTTTCCCCCCTCATCAGCAGTCTGTTAAAGGCAAGGACACACGGTCTGACTGCAGAACGAGCCTGTCCCCCAGCTAGTCCTCCTCTCTGTCCACACAACATGCCCACCGCCATTATCTGTGTGTGTGTGTGTGTGTGTGTGTGCGTGTGTGCGTGCGTGTGTGTGTGTGGGCGTGTGGGCGTGCGGGCGTGCGCCTTCCAAAAAGTTAGGTCAACAATTTTTGTCTTTTGTCTGCTCTGTAAAGAAAATAATCTGTCATCTCCTCTTTTGAAGCTATATTTATACAACGTGGTCATGATTTACAACATATAAATATATACATCTATGGCCTTTATTCATACTGTTGCACTTAAAAAAAAAAGGATTTTCCAGATGACACACAATGGACGCGTCAATGACACACAATGGACACGCGACACGGGGCAGTAAAACGCCTGTAATCTGTAACACTAAACATCCGTGTCAACCATGAAATAGACACACTCGTACTTGTAAAGGACCCTCTGCTTGTTCTCACTCTATGCTATACGGTGTGGGGGGGGGGGGGGGGTGAGATGAGCAGAAAGAGCTTCTGTGGATGTTCTGGCTGCCTTCGCACGCCGTTCCTCCGCCATAATGAGTCGATTACCTCCTGCGCTTAGAGCCAGCAGGATGACGCCGTGTTCTGCTTTAACAATGTCTGCTAGATTAGTCCCGGCCTCCTGTTTCTGTTATGAAAGTAACCCCATTTTTTTTATTTAAACCACGACACAATTGCACGCCGCGCGTTTTTTGTTGTTGTGCGTTCCGATGAATGCTTTGGTTGTGGTGTTTTCGCACGCCGACTTGACTCGCCGTTGTGTGCCGCCGCCGCTGTCAGGAAGCTGTGTGTCATTCAGGAGACGGCGGGCTTATGTAACGCGTCTGTAATGCGTCCTGTTTAGCATCACAGGTGGCGCTTCCAGGTCAAATGATGCAGAGGAGAAGAAAGAGGATGTGCTGAACATCTTCTCCCTGGCTTCGGGCCATTTGTATGAGCGCTTTCTCCGGTGGGTGAAGTGCACGCACACAGAGGCACACACTACACACACACACACCTCACACGCATACACACTACACACAAACACACACTAAACTGACATACACCTGACTCACGCACGCACACACGACACATTCACCGTGCATGCACACAAACACACACCGAACATGCACACACACACAAAACACACACACACACAGCTAGCACGCACACACACACACACACACATTCTACTCACACACACACACACACACACACACACACACACTCAGCTAAGAGACACATACACACACTCAGCTAACAGACAGACACCCACGCAATCAACACACACTCAGCTAACACACACACACTCAACTCACCACTGTCTGTTCTAACTGAGAGACGTAACCCCATGCTCTCTCTCTCTCCCTCTCTCCCTCTCTCCCTCTCTCTCTCTCTCTCTCTCTCTCAGAATAATGATGCTGTCGGTCCTTCGTCACACCAGAACGCCCGTCAAGTTCTGGTTCCTGAAGAACTACCTCTCGCCCTCCTTCAAGGTAGGGGTCTCGCAGGAAGCACGACTATGCAAAACGCCTGGCCTGCTCGCCAGAGCTCTGCCTCCTCCCCCGGCCTCCGGGGAGCCCCTGAGCGATGGCAGTATCTGTGGGTGGGCTTTTTTTCTCCCAGTTCCTTGCCTATAGCTGGTCTCATCCATATAGAAGGGCTCCTTAGGGGTGGCCTCCTTTGTTCTACTTGTTTGATGACACTGATGGATAAATGTTCTTTTTTTATTATTCTGAGTATCCTTCAAAGTCTCGTTTATGTAAACGGCGCCGTCACTTTTCTCTTGGGTATAAAATGTGTCTATGTGCTTTCTATGTAACTTTTCTACTGCGGCGGTTTGCTCCATTAAAAACTATCTGAACTAGAAAGTTTCTTGAGAGTAAAATGCGCCCATCCACAAGACAATCTATCCAGGGAATTTTTTCTCTGAAAAATGCTTTTATTCTATAATAATGCCTTGAGTTGTAGCTACAGTTATAGCTCATAGCTGTCCACATTGGAATTTAAAAACCACCACCCCTACCGCTGTCCACATACCCCTTACATTTAGACAAGGGTACAGGACTCAATCAGTCCTGGTTATGGTTCTGATTGAGGGGGGGGTTGTATGTCACCGTAGGAGAGCATCCCCCACATGGCCGAGTTCTACGGGTTCCAGTACGAGCTGGTCCAGTACCAGTGGCCTCGCTGGCTGCACCAGCAGACGGAGAAGCAAAGGATAATCTGGGGCTACAAGATCCTCTTCCTGGACGTCCTCTTCCCGCTCGCGGTGGACAAGATCATCTTCGTTGACGCCGACCAGGTGCTGTGTGTGTGTGTGTGTGTGTGTGTGTGTGTGTGTGTGTGTGTGTGTGTGTGTGTGTGTGTGTGTGTGTGTGTGTGTGTGTGTGTGTGTGTGTGTGTGTGTGTGTGTGTGTGTGTGTGTGTGGATCTGTCCATGTGTGTGTGTGTGTGTGTGTGTGTGTGGATCTGTCCATGTGTGTGGGTATGTGGGTGTGTTAGTGGGAGAATCCTGTGCCTGTATTAGTGGGAGAATTGTGTGTGTGTGTGTGTGAGAAAATCGATGTGTGTGTCAGTGTGTGTGTGGGGCTAAATAAAAATCCCTACTCCCGGTATCAGCCACAGCCCGGGGGCTAAAGATTAGATGATTAATCC
Organism: Merluccius polli; assembly: GCA_030340625.1. NCBI lineage: Eukaryota > Metazoa > Chordata > Actinopteri > Gadiformes > Merlucciidae > Merluccius > Merluccius polli. The sequence continues at coordinate 55,476 of JAOPHQ010004326.1, read as the reverse complement.
CCACAATCCTTCTGGGGAGCGTTTAAGGCCACTGGAGTGTTGAGGGGCGTCTCTCTCTCCCCACGCTGCTCCACAGACCTAATCCCCCCCTCTCCACCCCCCCCTCTGGCAGATCGTCCGGGCCGACCTGAAGGAGCTCAGGGACCTGCCACTAGACGGCGCCCCGTACGGCTACACGCCGTTCTGCGACAGCCGCAGGGAGATGGACGGCTACCGCTTCTGGAAGAGCGGCTACTGGGCGTCGCACCTGGGCCACAGGAAGTACCACATCAGGTAGCTCTCTCACTATAGCGTGGTAGCTCTCACTTCTATAGCATGGTAGCTCTTCTTGTATAGCATGGTAGCTGTTCTTGTATAGCATGGTAGCTCTCACTTCCATAGCATGGTAGTTCTCACTTCTGTAGCATGGTAGCTCTTCTTGTATAGCATGGTAGCTCTCACTTCTATAGCATGATAGCGCTTACTTCTATAGCATGGTAACTCTTCTTGTGTAGCATGGTAGTTCTTCTTGTATAGCATGGTAGCTCTCACTTCCATAGCATGGTAGCTCTCACTTCTATAGCATGGTGGCTCTTCTTGTGTAGCATGGTAGCTCTACTTGTATAGCATTGTAGCTCTCACTTCTGTAGCGTGGTAGCTCTCATCTCTGTAGCATGGTAACTCTTCTGGTGTAGCATGGTAGCTCTTCTTGTATAGCATTGTAGCTCTCACTTCTGCAGCATGGTAGCTCTTGTATAGCATGGTAGCTCTCACTTCTATAGCATGGTAGCTCTTGTATAGCATGGTAGCTCTTCTTGAATAGCATGGTAGCTCTCACTTCTATAGCATGGTAGCTCTTGTATAGCATGGCAGCTCTTCTTGAATAGCATGGTAGCTCTTACTTCTATAGCATGGTAGCTCTTCTTGTATAGCATGGTAGCTCTTCTTGTATAGCATGGTAGCTCTCACTTCTATAGCATGGTAGCTCTTCTTGAATAGCATGGTAGCTCTTCTTGTATAGCATGGTAGCTCTTCTTGTATAGCATGGTAGCTCTCACTTCTATAGCTTGGTAGCTCTTCTTGTATAGCATGGTAGCTCTTACTTCTATAGCATGGTAGCTCTTCTTGTATAGCATGGTAGCTCTTACTTCTATAGCATGGTAGCTCTTCTTGTATAGCATGGTAGCTCTTCTTGTATAGCATGGTAGCTCTCACTTCTATAGCTTGGTAGCTCTTCTTGTATAGCATGGTAGCTCTTCTCGTATAGCATGGCACAGAGAGAAGCCGATGATACTTTCTATGCACAAGCGCAAGTTGACTTTAGTTCTTGTCGGATTATCTATTTGTTTTATTATGTTTGTATAGACGTTAAAAAAGGGAACATATCTTGTTTCCCTAAGCACTCGCTGTGGTTATTTCTGACAGATATACAGAGGTAATCATTTTCACCTCAAGGTGGTTGGCAGCACGAATCTGTTTTATTTTTTGCCAAAATATTACCACTCCAAACATCTCTCTCTTCTGACAAGCGACAGATTTCTTTAAAGGTATTTCCTGTTTTTCATTCTCGTCACAAGGCTTTTTTTATTTGTGTTTTTTATTTATTTTATTTTTGGGGGAGGAACTCAAGGAACGCTAAATAAAGACAACTAGACAGGAAGTTGACTCCGGCGCCGGTGGAAGCTCCTCGCAGGCGTCTTCATTTATGTGACACCGTCCCGAAAAATAAATAAAATATATATACCTTTCACTCCCGCCTCCTTTTAAGTCACACATCTTTGAGTTTCCGGATGCGCTGGAAATGTTTCCCGAGGAATTATTCATCCCACCTCCGTAGTGACACTTCCTGTTGGCTGCATCTTTTTAAAGACTCGTACATGGAAGGAAAGGATGGGAAATAAAGATCAACAACATGGAAGATCATTGTATCTCCATCGCCCTGGTTTTCTTAGTTTGTGTTACCCTGCCTGCTGTTTAAACAGGCTGACATATTGCGAAATAAAATTCATATAGAGAAGAGCCATAGGGTGCAAGGGTGTGAGTCACACATTTTGGGTTTGATTATGTTGTTGCTGGAAATGGCTTTGTCATAAGGAGGAGGAGGAGATCAGGGCCCTCCTATTGCCTTTGTTTGTTTTACCTCGGTGTACCATTTACTAATAAGCATCAGTGTTTGTTGAACATACATTGCACTGAAAAGAGCATGTAAAAAAGAGTTGCAATGGCACACCCAGTTTTAAATAAATGTTAGGCCCTGTGTAGTGTGCTGGACACATTCTGGTGAGATCTCTTAAAATAACTGCTGTCTAAGTTGAGATATCCTTTAAAGGATAACTGAGCAATTTTTCTACCTGGACTTTATTTTCGCTTTTGGGTCTCAGGGACTGGTCGGTTTGTTATCGTGTCTAACCAAGTCTCGCCAAGGAGAAGTCTTGCTCTGAACTCTCTTTGGCGAGACTTGGTTAGACACAATAACAAATAGACCGGAACAAGCGAAAGGTAAAGACAAATGTCTGAGTCAACAATCTGAGCCTCAGTGGCAAAACAAGCACTTTTAGAGGAAGTACAATGACGTGACACTAATGCCCTATAGTTTCACATTACTGCCCGTTTTGCGGCTGACGGTTGAATCCCTCTCACAATTGGTCCAATACTGGACCAATTTTGGTCCGCATTAGTCTCTGAGACCCAAAATGATGAAATGAAAATAGGATGCAGGTTGAAAAATGCCCATGTTATCCTTTAGCTTTGAAGTAGTAAAATGAAGACCTGGTGCATTACACAGAAACAGTCTGCCATATTAGTAGTTACAATACTATTACTGTATCTATTATTGGCCTGAAACCCAAGCACTGTTGGACTGCTGGGCAGAGGGGGGGGGGTGGTGGTTGTGGGGTAAGAAGGGGTCAAGTGATTGGGGGGGGGGGGGGGTGAAGCGGTTGTCAGAAACTAACCACCATGACTTGATCAGACAGCAGTGGGTCGCCAGCAGCTTAAAGGTCCCCTATTTTACCACCGGGTGTGAGTGTGAGTAGCCATTACAAGCCATGTCGACATTTACCCTGTAGTGACATCACAAGTGGGAGTGTTCACCCAGATGTATGATAGATATATCAGCCTACCAGTTGGTACAGTCCACTGGGTAGACTGGTAGACTGATTTTTAATCTTACATCTGGGTGGACACTCCCACTTGTGAGGTCACTAGAGGGTAGGTTTTGAAAGGGCTTGTAACAGCTAGTCACACTCACACCCTGGTGGTAAAATAGGGGCCCTTTAAGGTCGGCCCGGAGCGGTGATGTAAGGCCTGCGAGGCGTGCACCGTCGCCAGAGCAGCGCGGTCGCTCTTACGGCACCTCTGGGTGCCCTCATATATACACACTTCATCAAATAATGTAAACGTCTGCAGAGGCTATGTTCCCTATCTGTGTCGCTGTATCGCTCACTCACTCTTCTCTCTCTCTCTCTGTCTGTCTCTCTCTCTGTCTCTTGTCTGACTCACTCACCCTCACTCACTCACTCTGTCTGTCTGTCTCACTCACTCACTCTCACACACTCTGTGTCTCACAAACTCACTCACTCTCACATGCTCTCTCTCTCTCTCTCTCTCTCTCTCTCTCTCTCTCTCTCTCTCTCTCTCTCTCTCTCTCTCTGTCTCTCCCTCTCTCCCTAGTGCCCTGTACGTGGTGGATCTGAAGAAGTTCCGGAAGATCGCGGCCGGGGACCGGCTCCGAGGCCAGTACCAGGCCCTCAGCCAGGACCCCAACAGCCTGTCTAACCTGGACCAGGTGACCCCCAGAACCTGCGATCCCACTCAGCTGCTCTGAGGCGGTCAGCCATAATGAACCCATAGTGACCCTGTGTCAACACGACAGACTTTTTAAACTTTATCTGTGTGTGGCTCTCCCTCTCTCTTTTTTTCCCCCTCTCTGTCCGTCTCTTTCTCCCTCTCCCCGTCTCGGCCTCTCTTTTTTCTCCCCGTCTCGGTCTCTGTCTCTCCCTGTCTCTCTTTTTTCTCCCTGTGTTTGTCTCTTTTCTCTTTTCGCTGTCACGCGCTCTTGCCCTCCTCCCCCCCTCTCTCTCTGTAGGATCTCCCCAACAACATGATCCATCAGGTGGCCATCAAGTCCCTCCCCCAGGAGTGGCTGTGGTGCGAGACGTGGTGCGACGACGCCTCCAAGCGCAGCGCCAAGACCATAGATCTGGTAGGACCCGCCGAGGAGAGGAGAGGATAGGCTAGCGCCCGACGCTAAGTCGCTTACCAGGGAGCGTACAGCCAAGTGGCAAAGATGGGAAACGGTGAAATTATCACTCCGGGCTAAACGACACACAGCCCAGCATATTCCTTATGGTGTTGATTTTGTTTCTCTCATGTAATTTTTTGCACTCCCTGCTGGAGGATGTTTTTTTCCATTTCCCCCCCCGTTCTTCAAACGCCTTCATGAGGTTAACGCCATTACACTAAATTTGAGAACGAAGCTCAGTGAAAGGGTAATGGTCCCCCAGCGCTGGCACACTCGAGCGTTGTTAAGCGGACGCATACCAGCGGACACTTCCATATCGATCATGGCTCCCCAGTTGGGGGAGAAAGCCTCGGACGGGTCCTCCAGTGTCATTAAAAGAACGAAGGGGGAATTACCGGACTGCCGGCTCCCGGGCCGAGTGAAATGGCGGCCGGTTTTTCCCCCCTCGCATAAGTGACACCGCTTAGCTGTTGAGACACACGAGACGCGGCCCTAATGTCCTGCTAGGAGTGCAGGAAATTAAATTAGGTTTAGTACGACTGTGGCAGAGAGTACGCCGAGTGGGGGGGGCTCTTGGGAGGAAGTTCCCTCTCGTGGCTTGACTGATGTGTTTGTCTGGCTTCCCCACCTCCAGTGCAACAACCCCAAGACGAAGGAACCCAAGCTAACGGCGGCGGCGAGGATCGTGCCCGAGTGGATTGAGTACGACAACGACATCAAACGGTTACTCAGACGCATCGAGGAGGAGCAGCGCGACGGCGCGGTTCAAACGCAGACGACGGCGCCGCCGCCGCCGCCGCCCTCGCAACAACAACAAGGTTAGCTGCCGCGAAGAGAGCGATTGCAAGAGCGGGGAGGGAAAAAAATAAAAGCACCTTTTCAAAGTGTAAAATGTTTGTTGAAAGAGCAGATGGGAGACGGTAACGTGGTAACTCAGAGGTTTTCTGCACATTGGTGTCTGACGCTTTTGTGTCTGTTCTGCTCGTCTGCCTCTCATTGTGCTTCCAGAAGGCCAGAGGGATGAACTGTAGGGCGGCGGAGGAGGAAGAGGAGGAGGAGGAGGAGGAGGAGAGGCAGTGTTTGCACCCAGTCTTCCTGTGGAGCTCAACTCGTTATGTTGGACGGAAGAAGGACATTTCTACTACAGGAGTCGGCCATAAGAGCGCCAAAGAAACCGAACACAACAAAAAGAGAGATCTCTATTTTTTCACATCAGAACTTTTTTTTTTTTTTTACCGCCTTTCTGTGTTTGACCTCGGTTTACCATTTCCACTAAGCAATGAATAATAACTGTCCATTTTCTTTTTTTGTGTCTGAAAGGGTGGACATACATTGCACTGAAAGAGCATGCGTGATATAATTGCATTTGATCTCTGGTGAGATGTCTTAAAATGGCTCTAACCAAAGGTGTAGATGCAGTTCTGTCTGCGAAGACATTCTTTAACATTGAAGGAGTAAAATGAGCAGCCTACCATATTAGTTGTAATTACAATACTATTACTTGGCCTGGAAGCCAAGTAGTGTGTGCCAACTATAATGGAGATGTAGGACAAACCAGATCAGGTTTGTGTTCAGAATTGTTTTTGCTTTGTCACTGATCAGAGAACTGTCAATCACACAACAAATCATTTTAAATTATTGCAATGTACATATACCAAGTACGTTTGAATACTTATTTACTCTTAAGTAAACATACTTTCCATGCCATTAAATATTGTCTCAGGAAAAACACAAACAATTATGCGCCATTATAAAAGTATTTATCGATCTTCTTTTCTCAAGTCTTGAACGAAAAGGGGGTGTAGGTATTGTGGACCACTGTTGGCTCTCGTGTGTCGAAGGGAAATGTTTACATTTCAATCTCTTTCCTAATAAACGTCCAGTCATGGAGGAAGGAGCGCAGTGTTGCAGTTTTTTGCCCTGAGCTGAGCTCTGCACTCGTGTTAAAGAATACGAGATAAAAGCTACATTCACATAGAATAGGGATTAAATATTGAAGTCCTTTAAATAGGGCTGAAATGATTAGTCGATCGACAGAAAATTAATCGAGTAATTTTTTTTATAATCGATTAGGTCATTTACATACAAATACCAAACATTTGCTGCTTGATGCTTCAGAAATTCAAATGTTTGGTTCATGGATCATTATATATATATTTTTTTTTTCTTGGCTGCTTGTCAGATGACGCAAGTAACTTTAACTTTAAATCACTTTGGACTCTAAGTTGTAACTGGCTGATCGCCCTAACCTACATTGCAGCATTCTGGGTGCTATCAAGGTGCAGAAAGGAGATTTATGGATAAACTTAAAAGGTGTAGTCACCACCTCGGTGATCATTTGTACTCGTAGCTTCGATAATTAGCTTCCTTCATCAAAAAACAACAACCCTGTCACAGATTAGTTAAGAGCAACACTGCATGTTTAAGCGTGATGTACCAAAGTCTGCATAAATAAATCTTTATTTACATTTCAGAAAAAAAATCCATTCCTATTAAAAATAGTCCCTCTGTACATAATACATTTATCTATGTACATTTTAGAGCAAGTATTAGAGAATGGAAGTGAATTTCAGAGTCCACAATGCACCAGGTGTTGCTTTGGAAATAACATTTTACTCGCTGAAATTCCCTGCAGATGAAAGCTTCATAAAACATGGCCGATCAATTGTTAGCATAGCAACAGATTTCGTTTCCCCCCCACCCACATCCACATAGAATCTAATCTAATGTTCATGTCATTCAATAAGAAGGACGCGAGAAATCAGGATCGCCAAATTCCTCGGATACCTAAATTAAAAAGTGACTTTGTTGGACTTAACTGGCAATCAGAAGGCCAGCATTTTTCCCGCCTTTCAGAGCAGGGAGCGAGAGAAAAGGGAAGGGCAGCAGCTCTGGCTGTGCCCAGGCGGACAGTTTCTTTAGCTTTTTTGCATTTCTTTTCTGTATCAGTTGAAGCCGAATTTGAAGCTGAAGGGCCCCGAGCCGAAGGGGTTGAAGCCCTGGAAGCCCCGGTGGAAGTGTTGCTGGTTGTGTGCCCCCTGCTGGCTCTCCGGGTCCATGGGGTCTTCACCTTGGTCGAACTTTGTTCTCATCTCTGGAGGAAAATCACAGAAAGTAGGAGGCTTGTGAGTGCTGTAGCGCTCATGTAGGGCTGCACCGATGAGTCAATGGACAGAAATTATGTATTTATTACATTTTCTAGACTAAATGATTAACGTTCATTTTTTTGATGAATGGACTATGAAAATAATCGTTGCAGCCCTACTCATACACTTGAATTACAAACCCAGGAGGGTGGCCTTGAATCAGTAGTCTAGTCACAATCAGCACGACATGTTGACATTAAAGCTCCATTATTTGTGGACTGTATGTCAGGATTAGGTTTCAACCCTGCGAGAGGTCAGTTGTTACCCAACTCCCGAGTAACAACTTGAGTCAAACCCTTTCCGAGGGAAATTCTCAACTGAAAATCCTTGTTCTCAAACGCGAAAGCAGTAACGGTGTGATCGCCGTCCTTTCACCTCCCCAATAATATCACTACATTTCATATGAAACAACGGAACTAAGCATGTTAGTCATAGCGTAAAAACATTAATAAGTTATAATATGCGTTGGCCGATTAGCAAATAACACGCAAACGAAAAGCTTTTCTGTGTTTCAGATAGTTCGAAACTGACTAATTTAGTTTTTCAAAATCTAGACTTAACAAAGAAATTGTGGTATCCAAGGGCTGTGATATCTAATGTTATATACCCTATAATAATAACGATGATGAAAAAATCAATTGATTAATCAACAATGAAAAAGGGGGATTGACATGGAGTGTCTGTACATCAATAAGAGGGATCGAGTTTCATCCCTGGAATACCAACAGGAAAGAAAACGATGAAAACAGGAAACCCATGCACTGCTGATGCTGAGGGGCACGCCGGTGACCGCTGGTTACGTTACTCGTCCGGCGGCGGAGAGATTTCTCCAGAGAGCTGCTGACATTCACCGCGGTGATTGGCCGTGCTCTAGGTCAGTGTTTTTCTAGTCTCGCATAGCCAGAACTATCTCCACACTTCATAGCCAGACCTACCTCCACACTTCATAGACAGAACTATCTCCACACTTCATAGCCAGACCTACCTCCACACTTCATAGACAGAACTATCTCCACACTTCATAGCCTGACCTATCTCCACACTTCATAGACAGAACTATCTCCACGCTTTGTTTTAGCCCTCTGCCAGCGCTGGAGAAAAGTCTGGCTGAACCCACTATCATTCTGGTATAGGGGAAAAAAAACGCAAAAAAGGTTTGCTTTAAACATGACTATCAGTCTGGCCTCGGCTGGGCAGCGATTGATTTCCACATATTGGCGCGGCCTCACGTTGTTCAAAAGACTTCAGCCAAACAGATGAAATGACTAAGCTACACCCCTGCCCTTCTAGCTTTTGCCAAATCCGGTTGGAAGTAAAGCAAAAACATCTTCTCTGAGAAACGCCTTCCGTGAAAATGTCTGTGAATCTTTTAACATCGTTATCCAGTCTATTTTGGATAAAACAGTTTTGATTGCTCCATCGTTTGCTACATTTTCCTCGGGCGCCGCCATTGATTTTTTTAATTCTGCAGACTGCGGCGCTCCTTGTGTCGTCATGAGCCGAAACTCCCTCCCCCTGAGCGCCGATTAGGCATTTACATTTACATTTACATTCAGGGCGTTTAGCAAACGTTGCTGTTGTCCAAAGTGACTTACCATAAGTACATTTGTAAGTAGAACGTAAAACAACAATATATCAGTCGGTACAGCAAGGACGTCGATAGGACAAGTTTCTAAGTGCACCATAATTGCTAGGTTTAGCTCTCCTTTCTGGTGTAAAGCATGGACAGCTAGGGTAAGATGCTATACCATGCTGAGTACTATTTCATTGCCAGGACGTACGAACGTACAGACGTGTTTTTTCCCCCTATCATTTAAAATGTTTTTGGAGAGGGTGTTTTTTTCAATGGGCTCGAAGCCAGACAGGAAGGAAGTGACCTGCGAGATGGGGGGGCGGTCTCACGAGGCACGCGTTCATTTACCTGGGTCTGTGAGCACCTCCTTGGCCTGTGCGATGTCGATGAACTTCTTCTCGGCCCGCTTCTTGTCCTCGGCGTCCATGAAGTTGTCTGGGTGCCACTGCTGCGCCAGCTTCCTGTAAGCCTTGATGATCTCCTTCTTCTGGGCCGTCCTGCCGTGGGATAACAGACCGGGAGGGCCCAGCGTCAGACACCAGAGGACATGGGTGGACGGAGCAATAACACGTGTGTGTATTCTTGAGAAGTTCACACTGTTGCCGATGTTAACAGCAACAGCGTAGTATTGTGCTCAAATAATTGCCATTCTGCCTGTGATGGAGACCACGTGTGAAAATGATAATAAATTACATGAATGAAGGGTGATGCAGCAATAAAATATGTCTGTTCGTTAAAGGAGCTATATGTAAGAAATGTACTCAAAGTAATCATAAAATGACCCTAATATGTCAATAGACATTGAGGAATCATGTTCATTTCAAGTATTTATGTCAGACATAATAGTAGTCCAGCCAGAATATTTAATTTCAAACGCAATATTTCTGTGCCGTAAAACTGTTTTGTTTACATTTTGTGTTTTGGTCTGTTGCGCCGCCTTCTGCCTAGCGTCCAATCGAAGTCAGTACTGTGTCGCCATCCGGGTTGCCAGATGGCTGAGCTGCAGCCATTTACTGTATAAGGAAGGCTGCAGCTACAAATGTTTCGGGTCAGAAATGTCTGACGTTACTAAATGCATTCGTGAGCATGTTTACACTTGCAATTGCACTATTAGCCTACCAAATATATTTTAGTTGGGTAATGAAAATGGTCCATGTTTCCACTGGAGTGAGCTATTGCAGTATATCTTTAGAATTATATTTGGCTTATCGCCATTATTCAGTTTTTGCTAGAAAAACATGTTTGAAGCGAATCATTGCGTCGTTGCCTCATGGGCGTTTTCACGAAGTCAGTATCGTTTGCTCAATGACTGTATGTAAGGATTTCACACCATGAGGGCCATTTACTGCACACCGACTGCAGTGTGGATGATAATAAAACAGCGGTCAGAGCTGGCGTGTGTGTCCGACAGGGCTGCTCTATTCGGACACATTACTATGAAGCCCCGGTGACGGTGTGGGAGTGCCCACACCGTCACCGGGGCTTCTATGTGTCCGAATAGAGCAGCCCCCAACGGACACACACGCCAGCTCTGACCGCTGTTTTATTATCATCCGCGGATGATAATAAAACAGCGGCAATAGCCTGTGTGTGTGTCCGACAGGGCTGCTCTATTCGGACACATTACTATGAAGCCCCGGTGATGGTCTGGATGTGTTGGATGAATATAAAACAGCGGTAACAGCCTGAGTGTGTGTCCGACAGGGCTGCTCTATTCGGACACATTACTATGAAGCCCCGGTGACGGTGTGGAAGTGTGGATGATAATAAAACAGCGGTCAGAGCTGGCGTGTGTGTCCGTTGGGGGCTGCTCTATTCGGACACATTACTATGAAGCCCCGGTGATGGTCTGGAAGTGTGGATGATAATAAAACAGCGGTAACGTGTGTGTGTCCGAGAGGGCTGCTCTCCTCGGACACATTACTATGAAGCCCCGGTGACGGTGATGCAGTTGGTCAATATTATCAGGGATCTATGCAAGGCAAGTGTATTTGTATAGCACACTTCATACACAGAGGCAATTATATGTTCTTTACCTAAATAAAAGCAAAGAACAGTATGTAAAACACTTGTCATGGTTGCTCCTTCTAGTAGACGCAGTGTTGTGTTGAGTAATCTGGGAACGGGGAATCTGGCAACCGCTACTCTGGGGGGGGAGGGGGAGGGAGTACCATGCTGTACAGTATTTACAACGTGGTTGCAATAACAGTTTTGGCCAGAGAGGACGCAATCCTACATATAGTTCCTTTAACAATACACAGTGTATTGTGACAGATAGTTTTTTAAACAAAGAAGAAGAAAGATTTTTCTTTTTCTCCAAACCACCATCACAAAAAAACCTAGATTTGCTTTGAAGAAGGAGAGCTGAGCGGTGAACCCCTGGCCCACCTCTTCACTCCCAAGATCTTGTAGTAGTCTCTCTTCTGGGACTGCTTGAGCAGTCCGCTGGGCGCGCTCCACACCCTCCTTCACCTGCCGGTCATTCTCGCTGTGTTTACCGGCCTCCTCGTAGTCCTTGATAGCTGGAAGGGGAGACAGAGGGAGGATGAGGAGGATGAAGATGACCGTCAACCCTGCGTCCCCCCCGCCCCACCCATGCCCTTCAGTCTACCTGTAGGCATACCTGTCAACCCTCCCGTTTTTTCCCGGGATTCCCCCGATATCTGCTTCTGACCCCCTCATTGTAGTCACATACTTGTGAACTAGTTTATGGGGGTAAATCGATGTCAAAACTATTGTAAATGCACAGACTGAGTCACAAATATATATTACAATTTGTAAACACAAAACACGATCCACAAATAGATTCAAAATCCACAAACAAACACATCATGATCCACAAACAGAAATCAGTGACTTGTACTTAAAAACCAGAATTTGTATGAATGCAAAATGATTTGTCTGCGTGTGTGGGTCGCATTCTATTTGTAGATTGTTTCATTACTGTTCTGCTGTTTTTTTGGTGTAACCAATCTACAAATGCACTCTTCACAATTTGCAAACAAACACAGTCTGCTGTTTCAAGACACGCGTACAAATTATGTGCAATCTCAGCGTTCAAGTGTCAAATCTGTGTTTGCGGATCACAGTGTATTTGTGGATCGCTTTGCATTTGTCTACAAATAATTTTGACACTGTTTTACCGGCGGAGAGTGTGAAAAAGATCCACAAATGTAGTCAGCCAATCAGGGGTATTGCTTGCTATGTGATGTCACGACTCCTCAATAAGCCTTTCAAAATAAGAGCATGAGCTGAAACGTGTCAGAACCATAGACTGTATGTCTATGGTCAGAACGTGTTACCAGCAGAAGCAGAAGCCAGTAGCGGTGCCTACTTTTGTACATATTATTTTCCAGGTGAGTCAAGTGTCACCGAGCAGAGCTGTATCCATAGTGATGTAGGTAAACTAACCAAACCATTATTCCTGTTCTTGGTTGCCATTTTATGTGTTTTTATGGTCAGCTATAACAAGTGCTATAAGGCAAGATAACAGGAACAATTCTAATATAATAATGATCATACATTTAATTTGTATAGCACTTTTCTAAATACTCAAAGATGCTTAAAATACTCCCTTTAAGATTGCACTTTATTGAGCCCATGTACAATAACAGAGCAAAGTACAGAAAGGTATAAGGTAATAAAAGTAAGGTAAATAAATTGTTTTAGGATTCACTGTGTGTCTCCTTGTCTAAATGTAAGGGGTATGTGGACAGCGGTAGGGGTGGCCGGAAAACGTCCCTTATTTTTTAAATCCCAATGTTGACAGCTATGGTTTAGGCATCCCTGGGCAAGACACCTCACCCCTTTTGAATAACATGAATCACTAAGATTTTGGATAAAAGCGTCCGCTAAAATGACTAAGGAGCAAGTAACTCGCCTCCAATATATACATCATATTTCTCATTCGTTATACACAACATAAATCAAAGAGATATCATTCATTCATGCAGTCTAGGATCGTGGAGACGACAGGATGTGCAGCCATGACTCAACAAGCTAGCCGCCCCCCCACCCCCGGCTCAGACAGACTCCGCCCCCCCCTCTGCTCAGACCCCCTGCCTGCCAAGTTCTGGCATTCTCCTCGAGACGTGTTTACCCCGCGATGTGCACTGAAGTGTGTTATGAAGTGTGTGTGTGTGTCTGTGCGTGCGAGACACACACACACACACACACACACACACACACACACACACACACACACACACACACACACACACACACACACACACACACACACACACACACACACACACACACACACACACACACCAACGGGACGCCAATGCCACCATCGGTCACGTGAGGCACCAGATGTGTTCTGACAGTTTAAAAGCCTACTTATAGAACAGATAGTTCCGGTCCTTGATTCTGATTGGCCGTTGTAAAATTCTGCATAATAAATTATTTTCTAGTATTAATGCGTCTTTGTTGGGATATCTTACCAGGTGGTCTATAGTTACCGTTTTATAAAAGCACTAAGCCACTTGAGGCTGTGATTTACAGTGATTTTAGAACGGCTATGGGGGCGTCGTTATGCGGTGTGTGCGAACACCGCGTCGTGCCCAACATGCCTCACGCCCACACCTCGTAATGTGTGTTAATGGCTCCACTACCCCCCCCCCCCCCCCTTCCTTCACCCCCCCCATTGCTCCGGAGCTAGGCTTTTATTACTTATTGTCGGCTGAATTGTATTTTCTGTTTTTTGCAACTTCTGCAGAAAGTGTGTGAATAAGCAAGACGGGTAGTCACCGCCACCTAAACCCTTTGAGAATATGAAATGAACTGATTTAATTATTTTGGTCGGGCGTCTCCACGGTTACCGTGTCTGGTGATCAGGTCAAACACCCTGTGAGGGTTATTTGAACACAACATGGTAGCGTTTCGTGCAGTGTGTGCACGTGTATGCATGCGTATTAATTCACAAAGGGATTTTTCCGTCCTATTTCACCATTCTGTACAAGAAAAGACGACGTACGTTGTTTGACCTAGCCGATCCACCCCACTCCAGCGGCATATTGTTATGTACTAAATAAATTGCCATGTCTGTTTATAAGACTTCCTGAGCAGAGTCCTAATAAGACGAGGATTCAAATGAGGTTATATAAATAACCCTGGCAACATCAAGACTATAGAAAAACCTGTAGTTTTTCTATAGAGTTACAGGAAAAAACGCATACAGCACAATTCCCTCAAGCAATGTTGTGCATTCTTGCATACATTCAGTATTAATTCATATTGTGCTTTGTTAAATTAACAACAATACATCAATGTGAACAAGATCACATTGGGTCAATTATTATTTTCTATATAATTTTTATGCTTTTTTCAGCATATTTTCAAAGCATCCTTGTCGTCCATTTACCTAAAAAGAAAAAATTCTGAATTCAATCCTGAAATGGAGATTGTCCAACTGCTTTTTGTTTGAACACTGGCAGCCCTTTTCAAATTCAAATAAGTAAACAGCTATTTGTATTTTTATGAAAACTCATCAGCTACCATCACCAGACAAAATGACTGCAAAAAGGAAAAATAGATCAAGGTCTTAAGCTTGTCCTCTAATGGCTGGTGGCTGGAAATGAGCAGGACCTCGACTGTGTGTGTGTGTGCGTGTGCGTGTGCACGTGCGTGTGTCCTGCTGCTGCCAAGGCTCTGGGTTTGATGAATGAGCATCTGTGGTTAAGTCGTAGCCACAAGGCAGGGCGGCCGTAGATCACCAGGTTGTGCTTACTTAAACCTCACTACATTCTTGCCAGGGCATCCTGGTCTCCGAGCTCACAATCTATTTCTCTCTGCAGAGTCGCCTGGCCTCGCAGCCCGTTGAAAGCCTCTCCCAGAAATTACAAAACGATCGGACCAATCAGCACTGGAGGGGCGGGACTTTCAGCTCATGACGAAGCAAGATGCGGAATTTGAAGAAACAAGAAACAATGGCGGCATCCGAGAAAAGTGTAGAAAGCGACGGATCAATCGAAACTGTTTTGTATGAAATGGACCGAATAACGATGTTAAAATATTAACATAAATTAGCATGGAATGATTCTCAGAGAAAAAGAGATTTTTGCTTTACTTCCAACCGGGTTCGGCAAAAGTGAAGAGAGCAAGAGTGTGACTTAGTTATTTAATCTGATTAGCTGGAGCTCTTTGATCAACGTAAGGCCGTGCTCATATGTGGAAATCATTTTCTGCCCAGCTGAGGCCATATCTGGATGTTCTCATGTGGCGAGGGGGGGGGAGTGGTAACAGTTGGCTGTTTAGTTGTGTTCATTCGTAAAGCTCTTCCTGATTTTTTCCCCCCCGTATACCAAATGCATCTGATCCAAATTTCATCATATGACACCCTGCTGACCAATAACCAAGGCCAGAAAATTACCACGGCAACAGTTGGGAAGACTACCACGGCAACCATCAGTCTCGGTCGGGCGTTCAGACTATAGCCAGCCAACAGACGGGAGTTCAGCACTTTATTACTTTTAAAACCATGGAAACGTGTATTGAGGCTTAGAAATGTGAAGAAAGCTGTTAGCATTTAGATTATGTTGGTTTCAGAACATGAAACAAAGCTGTCATCCGATTGGGTGCACTTTAAGAGGTCAACGTCAATCGGGGGTCAAAGTTGAAATTGTTTGAACTCTACTACGCTCAGGATAGCGTCCACGCTAGGTTCGCGTCAACCCTAGGTTGGGCTTTAACGCTAGGTTGGGCTTTAACGCTAGGTTAGCGTCAACGCAAGGTTAGTGTCAACGCTAGGTTGGGCTTCAACCCTAGGTTGGGCTTCAATGCTCAACTCCATAGGAAGACATTGGCAACGCTGGCAACCCCGACGCTGAGCGCTTATCATGTGCTCACGACTGAAGAGACCACTGGCAGATATAGGGGAGAGCGCCTACCTTCTTCATACTGTTCGTCTTGGATGTACGCCTCGGCGCGGTCCTTCAGCACACTTGCGTTCTCCGGGTCGGACTCCAGGACCTCGCTGCACATGGTGATAGCTCTGCTCGACTGCTGGCCCTGAGCATCACACACACACACACTCGTCAATTTACCAACTTCAATAAATAGGACATTGTTTCACCATCAGACATGATTAGATTTTTCTATAACAACTCTTCTGTTCTAGTTATGAATGAAAATAAAATCCCAGAGAAACAACATTACCAACACATGAACATGTCCCTAATTCAAACACTGTGCCTCACATATCACAGCTAATGTGACCTCATGCATTCAACGTGAAACAGCTGCTAAAAATTGTGGGGGTTTTTTTGGGTAGCTGGGACAATATTCTGCGCGGCTACTTTGGCAGCGGGATAGAGCCGGAAAAACAATGTGACTTTTCCAAAATGTAATTCATGAAATAACAGCTTTCTAATAGCTTGTTGTGCTGTGGTATCCTGCAGTGGCATGATGTGCCATTGTGCAGCGGAAGGGATCTCGGAGGGACGATTAGAATCACAACCGTCTCCTGCAGAGTAACACACCGAGAGGAATCTCTTAGGAAGCCTCCAAACACATCAAACACGGGAACAGATGCGATGGAAAAGCTTGGAACAACATTTCGAAGTGCAGGCCCCCCCGTTGCTTATCAGGCTAAAGCCGGGATCAAACTACACAAATTTAGCCTGATTCCAACACAATTTTGGCGAATTGTGGCGCCTGGGATGCGCTACCCGACGTAAAGACGAGCGTGTTTGAATTTTTTGACCGTTGTCGTGCATCTGACAACTCCTACGACTTGTTCACTGACGTTGATCAATTAAATATCGACCCCCTCCTCCCCGAGCCCAGGGGAACTTGACGCTAGGCTGTGAAGACAGAATGCGTCCGCGGTAAAACGTGTGGCGTGCCCCGTCTCCAGGCCAAGTCACGGCAAGATTTTATGATGCAATAATCGCCTAATTTGATGCGGTGACCATCGTGAAAGTACAATAATGTTGTGTAGTCTGATTGTGGCATATTGGGTCAACGCAAAACCGTTGAAGTGTGTGTCATGCATCAGCGTTAGTGAGCGTCATGATTGGTTGGTGGAGGGTGGGGGGAGGTCCTACCTGTGCCAAGGCGTGGCAGATGCGCATCTTGGCGTGGTGGGAGAACTGGGGTACGTTGGGCTCAGTCTGCATCACCGCCTCATACTTACTCACGGCGTCTTCGTACCTAGCAGCCGGGGAGACAGACAGTGGAGATTACATAGTCGCCTAACCCCCACTCACACACACTCTCTCACCGCCTAACCCCCACTCACCCACACACAATCTCTCCCTCTCTCCCTCTCTCTCTCTCTCTCTCTCTCTCTCTCTCTCTCTATCAATATGCATATTAATTCATTCCATTCATTACAGGAACAGTGGGTGAGAGGTTGTCTGTGGTTCCACACAAACTGACACACACACACACACACACCTCTCTTCCTGGATGAGCGCCTCTGCAGACTGGATCTGTTTGTTGAGCTTCTTCACCTGCTTGTAGTGAGCGTAGCACTGCTTGTGGTCTGGATCCAGCTTCAGGCATTCTCGCACCTCGCTATCAATCACAGGCGAGGGGACATGGTCTCAGGGTTCATTCATAAAGTCATAGCGTGATTCAGGAACGGAGCAATGAGTTGGTACGATCCATTGTCATTGCTAACATTGCTAATGTTTCATATTGAATTGACATTGAAACATTACATAATTCATGGGATTCCTTCTAGAGATTATGGTTTGGCGTATGCTCTGCGACCCACTTATAGGTTGTGACCCACCAGTCGAGAACCACTGTTATAAAGTGTCTTACGCGAGGGACATATAAAATACTACTATAACATACTTTATAACATACTACCAGCCGGTAGTATGTTATAAAGTGTCTTACGTGAGGGACATCTCGTGGTCTCCCAGCTGGTAGTATGTTTTAAAGTGTCTTACGTGAGAGACATCTCGTGGTCTCCCAGCTGGTAGTATGTTATAAAATGTCTTACATGAGGGACATCTCATGGTCTCCCAGCTGGTAGTACGTTATAAAATGTCCTACGTGAGAGACATCTCATGGTCTCCCAGCTGGTAGTATGTTATAAAGTGTCTTACGTGAGGGACATCTCGTTGTCTCCCAGCTGGTAGTATGTTATAAAGTGTCTTACGTGAGGGACATCTCATGGTCTCCCAGCTGGTAGTATGTTATAAAGTGTCTTACGTGAGGGACATCTCGTGGTCTCCCAGCTGGTAGTAGATGGTGCTCAGCTGGAGGAAGGCGTTTGTGTTGTCACTCTTCAGTTTGGACGTAGCTTTGAGGTCGCTGATGGCCTTGCCTGTCTCCCCCATCTGGATGAAGCACTCAGCTCGCATCTCCCTGGAGCTCACGTCCCACACGCATGTCTGGGAGAAAAGTCCACATTTGCATTCAGGTTTTATTTGTCACATACAAAGTCAAACATCTACAACGCGGTGAAATGCTTACTTTGCCTGCTCCACTGTGCTTGGACAATATGTAAGGGATAAGGTACAATGAGCCGGTCATTATTGCGAGATAAACCCCGACAGGGTGATGCAGGACCTCGATGCGCATCACCCTGAAGGCATTTATCACTGTATATTATCCCGCTTTATGACTACTTACTAAAGAAATCAATCATTTGACACAAAATATAAGAACAAAAAATATTGTATTGATTTAAAAATGATTTAATTGCTTCCGCTTTCGCAGTTAGTTAGCTTCTACAGTTGAAAACATGTTTCCATGCAACATGGCTCTAAAGTTGGTAGTCATGTTTTTTTTGGTCAATGTTTAGTAATTCATCGTGAAATGATTTGTCATTATGGGGAGACATTGTTGTGTTTGAAACCGCCACAGCGTTTCTCACGCGAGATGTGGCAAAACAACAAGTTTTCATTAGCCGAGGTTACGGTATATTAACATTGATTTAGGATTTTACAGTACTACAACTCTCTTGAGTCCTCTCAATATGACAGAGTATCGCCAGCAAGAAATCCCATGATGCATTCTGATGTATGAGCCCTATAGACACAACACTCACTCACCTCGATGATGACGTCCAGAAATGCGGCGGTGCCCGTGTAATCCTTGCTGTTAAAGCTGTCGTGTGCCTGGGCCAGCAGACGCTGGACTTCGTCTGATCTGGTCAACTGGCTGTGGGCCTCCTTCTCCTCTTTGTCCGTAGGGCTGGACTTGAGCTGAGAGAAGGGAAGGTTTTTTAAGAAATGTTATCGTTACAGGCGTTTGTGTCTTTATGGACAGGACAGTGAAGTTATGCTATTACTATAATGTCAATACTATTATACTATTATTATTAAATTGGCATTCATACTATTACCTGTAATATTCTTTCTAGTATATTTATCACTATATATATTTTTTTATCTTTCTACTATATTATACCCTAAATAGGTAGCCGGTGACTCGACGTAAGAATGTCTGTGCCCAGTCTGACCGCATTGCGGGGTTAAGCCCCCAGGGTCGAAACTCAACACCTGCCACCAGCCAATGGCTGATGGATTTGACCATTTGGCAAGTAAAAAAAATGCTGGGTTACAATATAAAACAATTGCTTGGCGGGTAGATTTCCACTCTGGCAGGTAAAAAGACACAAATTCTAAAAGTTAATTTTGGACGCTGTAAGCCCCTGAGCCGCCATTATGAAGAGAGGCTGTTTTTCATGAGGCAGCAGTTGCCAGATGAGAGTGGATCCATTTGGGCTGTGAGAGATTTCCAAAACAAGGAAGATAAATACATAGAAAAGAGGAAGCCATTACTTCATGCCAACAAGGTCAAGAATCAGGATACCCACTCTGAAACCTCTGAAAAAGCCGTGCCAATCACGGCAGCAGAAACGCTTGGGTACCCCCCAAACCAAACCCATTATACCACCACAATCACACCCATCATAAAGGTCACCGCAATACTCTACTAATGGCACATCCTTTTTTTCTTTTTTTTTTAACAAACAGACCTGGCAATGCTTTAAGTGTTTCCTGCCAGCTCAGCCTGAGGAGGAAAGTAATGAATAAAATGTGATGCATTACGAGGCGTCGATGTATTGGGGACTGCTGAAACAGCAAGTCGCTCTTGCCGCACCTCTGGCCCAGACATCATACCAACCAAATATGGCTCACATAAAAGAAGCAGGGAGCACTGATTGGCTATCGCAGTGGTTTCCGACCTTTGACTTTAGATGGACCGTTAAATTGTCATCAAGACCTTTCGCGGAACCACCTCATATACAAACTGTAAAAAGTAGATAAATACACAGTGGCTGAACAAAGAGTGCCAGCAGCGCCCCCTTAATACACAATTATTAATGCAAGAAGGCCATGGCCAGTGGGAAACAGTGGAAAGATAAAGTCAGCTGCTTCTGCTCCCAGTGTGTTAAATTTAGCAAATGAACATCAATGGAAAACATTACAATGGAAAACCTATGATGGAATGCACAAAGCCACACTATTTCTGAACAAGCCATAATACTATATTTACTGAACAATATTTATTATATATTTATTTTCAGTTATCTATATCATTTTTTCTATGATTGTCTATTTCAACAACTAAATACCAGGTCCCACCTGCAGTCCCCTCGCTAGATTGAGAAACACTGGGCTATCTGCCTAGGCTTTAGGGCTCGGAGGAGACGCTTATCTCCTGGTTTAATACTATCACGATACTTGGCTGCCGATTCTAAAGGTATTGCGACTTTTAAGTATTGCCATTCGATATTATGATTTATTGTGATTTTTGTTTACTTTTTTAACACTAGAACATTGGAAAATCCTATACCTCTAGAGAGGTATATCATGAGGCATATTTCCATAAACAATGCACATCACATGTCGTCAGTCTTTCTGACTTTTATTTCAGCAGCATCGTTGCTATACTGGGAGGGTTTAAGGGAAGGTTACATGCTACTGGTGATGTAGTGTACTTCTTGTATGCTATACTGGGAGGGTTTAAGGGAAGGTTACATGCTGCTGTTGATGTAGTGTACTTCTTGTATGCTATACTGGGAGTGATTAAGGGAAGGTTACATGCTACTGTACATGTACTTCTTGTATGCTATACTGGGAGGGTTTAAGGGAAGGTGACATGCTACTGTTGATGTAGTGTACTTCTTGTATGCTATACTGGGAGGGTTTAAGGGAAGGTGACATGCTGCTGTTGATGTAGTGTACTTCTTGTATGCTATACTGGGAGGGCTTAAGGGAAGGTTACATGCTACTGTTGATGTAGTGTACTTCTTGTATGCATTTAATGTGAAAACAAACATACCGTAAAAAAAGAATTGCGATACTTAAGTGAATCGATTTTTCCCCCACCCCTACTCGATAACCTCTCATAGCATGACTTGTGTGTTGGCCTGTTGTTCTGCTAGACCCCCTTGGAGTTGTGTGGCATCGTTAGTAGGCCATTTCTTTTGTGCATTCGGTGGAGTTGACAAAGAGGCTTCCGGCAGCAACACATCAGCAGCGCAGACACAGAGTAATAATTGCGTAAGTAGAGCACTAAGTCATATCTACCCACCGCGTCCTCTGAGAAAGCAACTTTAAAAAAACATTAAAAGTGCATCAGTGTTGGAGTTATAGTTGAAGCCCTGGCCTCTGGCGAAGTTCAACAATCTTGGGAGTTGCAGTTACAATAATAAAAAAAGAGCCATCCAAAAGAAGACTTTAGGTTTAGGTTTGACTTCACCCCAATTAAAAGCAATGTTCATGATCCATTTTATTAATTTGTAGTCATTTTCCATCAAAATCTCCCCTCAAATTCTCTGCCCAGTGGTTGGTTTCAACGGGTACATCAAGCAGATGTCTTCTCTATACCCTATAACTATCAAGGCAAATATTCAGTTATGACCTGCATCAACAAACCCTCTACATCCAAGTTGGGACTCATTAGATATCCCAACACAAGATATAGTTTACCCAACATCAAAATATTCCTACAGATCAACAGTGACACCTCCTGGTGAGCTTTACGCCGCTTTTCCACTACATGGTACTGCTCGGCTGGGCTCGACCTTCCTGCCTTTATTCACTGACAACCTGTAACCTGTACATTAACTCCTAAACTGTCAACTTCACTTCTAACCTGCTACGCACTGAACTGGAGTTACATCCAGGCCACTCCTTCTCTGACTCGCTCAACCACATACTTGCTATGCACGTCCCTAATGTATGAAACATATGACTGTGAAAAAAAAAAAAGAATTTCCCCAAGGGGACAACTAATAAACTAACTAACTATTTCTTAAAGGAGCGACACTACTCTTATAACACACTGCCCTATTCCTTAAAGGAGCTACGCTACTCTTATAACACACTGCCCTATTCCTTAAAGTAGCTGTTACTCTTATAACACACTGTCCTATTCCTTAAAGGAGCGACACTACTCTTACAACACACTGTCCTATTCCTTAAAGGAGCGACACTACTCTTATAACACACTGCCTTATTCCTTAAAGGAGCGACACTACTCTTATAACACACTGCCTTATTCCTTAAAGGAGCTACGCTACTCTTATAACACACTGTCCTATTCCTTAAAGGAGCTACGCTACTCTTATAACACACTGTCCTATTCCTTAAAGGAGCTACGCTACTCTTATAACACACTGTCCTATTCCTTAAAGGAGCTACGCTACTCTTATAACACACTGTCCTATTCCTTAAAGGAGCTACGCTACTCTTATAACACACTGTCCTATTCCTTAAAGGAGCTACGCTACTCTTATAACACAGTCTTATTCCTTAAAGGAGCTGTTACTCTTATAACACACTGCCCTATTCCTTAAAGGAGCTATGCTACTCTTATAACACACTGTCCTATTCCTTAAAGGAGCTACGCTACTCTTATAACACACTGCCCTATTCCTTAAAGTAGCTACGCTACTCTTATAACACACTGTCCTATTCCTTAAAGGAGCTACGCTACTCTTATAACACACTGTCCTATTCCTTAAAGGAGCTACGCTACTCTTATAACACACTGTCCTATTCCTTAAAGGAGCTGTTACTCTTATAACACACTGCCCTATTCCTTAAAGGAGCTGTTACTCTTATAACACACTGCCCTATTCCTTAAAGGAGCTATGCTACTCTTATAACACACTGTCCTATTCCTTAAAGGAGCTACGCTACTCTTATAACACACTGCCCTATTCCTTAAAGGAGCTACGCTACTCTTATAACACACTGTCCTATTCCTTAAAGGAGCTACGCTACTCTTATAACACACTGCCCTATTCCTTAAAGGAGCTACGCTACTCTTATAACACACTGTCCTATTCCTTAAAGGAGCTGTTACTCTTATAACACACTGCCCTATTCCTTAAAGGAGCTATGCTACTCTTATAACACACTGTCCTATTCCTTAAAGGAGCTACGCTACTCTTATAACACACTGCCCTATTCCTTAAAGGAGCTACGCTACTCTTATAACACACTGTCCTATTCCTTAAAGGAGCTACACTACTCTTATAACACACTGTCCTATTCCTTAAAGGAGCTACGCTACTCTTATAACACACCCCCTTATTCCTTAAATGAGCTGTTACTCTTATAACACACTGTTGAGCTGAGCCAGTACCATGGGGTGGGAAAGGGGCATTAGTTCCTCATTCAAAACTAAAAAAAAAGCTCACTTCCTGTCCTCACTCTTCCTCTGTATAATAATGTGGACATGGATTGACCCTTGCGTTTCCAAACACTCACCACTCTCTTAAAGTCGTTCTCGGCTTCGTCCAAGTTGCCCTGTTTCAGGAGTAGGTTCCCCCTCTGCAGCCTGGCCTGGGGTGAGACAGGAACACAAGAACACACACATCCAAGCATATGTTAACAAAGATTAGGGTTTTCGATCAACACAGCTGACAAAACTGGCTGGTTTTCCCAGCATATACCCAACATCAGGGTGGCTTGTGAACCCCCTCTAGTGGGAGAGCAGAGACGCAATGTGGGCCAAGTGAGAGTAGTGAGGGTCTTAAAGTATGCCAATGACCCACTAAGTTTAGTGGGTCACAGTCTTCCTCTGTGTGATGTACACTACCGCTGGGAATTGGAAGTTGTGGCCGACTTTTAAATGAAATGCGACAGGAAATTGTAAAAAAAAAAAAAAAAAAAAAAAGAAGAAGAAGAAAATAATAATAAAGGAAGAAAAAGCCACTACAACCCCAAAACAACATTAATTGAATAAAGGGTGAACTGATTATGAACTGACTATGGCATAAATGACTTTATATGCCAACAGCAAGCCCTGCGATGGGTAGAGGTGTGCCAAGTTGTCTGTTTAGTTAGAAAACTAAGCATGGGTACTCCCTTGATAAGATAGGATCTGGCTTAACGTCAAGTCCAGTGACCGTGAAACTCACAGATGTAAAGTCGGGCTTCAGTTCGATGACTCTGCTGAGATCGGGCAGAGCAGACTTGGACTTCCCCATGGCCAGGTACACCGTAGCTCTTCTGTAGAAGGACATGTAGTTCTGTGGATCGCCATCTGTAGGTGTCAGACACACGTCGTCATGTACGTACATACATACATACGGATGCCATTTGGTGGACGGCTGGACGCTGGTCTCCAAATTGTACACCACTGTGAGCGCATACATACTCGGCAGCATCTGTGGAATCGGTGGGAATCGAACCCCTAACCCTGGCGGTGCGATGCCGTGCTCGCTATAAATTGAGCGGCAGGGGCTCACACACGCATCACACATCCCCTCGTCCCCGGACGGCGTGAGCGTTTATAACAGGCGACGTGTGTTTGTTTTCACTCACCGACAGCGGCGTGAAAGTGAGAGAGCGCATCAGCCAGCTGACCGGCCGCAAGGAGCTTCTTCCCCATCGCCAGATGATTTTCCACGCCTCCATCCGTGTCACAGTTCACTCCTTGGTGGTGATGGTGGTTGGGGGGTGGGAAAGAGAGAGACACAAAGCAAACAGACAATCAGTCACCTATACAGACAGCCAGCCACCTATGCAGACAGCCAGCCACCTATGCAGACAGACAGTCACCTATGCAGACAGACAGTCACCTATGCAGACAGACAGTCACCTATGCAGACAGACCCATGGCAACAACCCCATGGGGGGGGCTGGTGACATTATGGTTTGTGACATTATGAATGTGTTCAATAGCCAACTACTACTAGACTGCCTCGTGGCTCCTGGGGGTCGTCCAAGTGTGTGAAACAAAGCTGTATACACCTGGTTACGAGCAGCAGCAAGACATGGGGAAGTTGAGCAGGTAAAGTGCTACGTCCCCAAAACCGAAAGCTTGCGTTTAGTGTTTATGAGGAGCAGCAGTTAGCTCGCCAAGCTAGCCTCGTCCTGCTATGCTGCGCTTCTCTGCTCAGAGGGGGAAGTTAAAGCAACGGTTGGTCTGAATGTATATTATAATAGCAGACCAACAAACGGCACAACGTGAAACTTTCAGGAAACGAGTCAAAGGTCAAGGGGGGGGCTACACCACCATACAGCAGCTTCACCTACCTTCATACCGGAGGTCGATCAACACCAGCGCATAGGGGATGTATGTCAGGACGTGGTGCACATGGTGGATGG
>JAOPHQ010004326.1:0-25000 GCA_030340625.1 Merluccius polli | reverse complement strand
ATTGACTTAACTTTTACTAGCCATGTAAAAACATAGGATATATACAAAAATACACAGGCAATGGCGTACAATTTGAAAGTGTAATATATTCCTTAACATCGTGTTCATCATCTCATCGGCTCAAGGTCACACATAGGCATTTGAGGAGTATGCCTTGCTGCTCCTGGTGCCGGTAGACGCGCTGCTGGCGCTGCTTTGAGTGCTGCTTTGAGCGCTACTGCCCAGGGAGGACTTCCCTCTCCGTCCCCCTTCTGAGGCCACGGACGATATGTAGGTCCCTTTGGCTGAAATAGCTTTATACTCCTCAGGGAAGCCGTAGTTAGGGAGGTCTTTAGTCTTGGAGCTGTGAGGGGGTATATTTGGAGAAATATCACATTAGAAATACCATTCTGGGTTGAATCAAACCTTTATTTAACCATGTTGAACACATTGAGATTAAAAATCTATTTTTCAAGGGTGTAGGAAAGACAGACTGAAGAGCAGTTAAAAGTAATGCTTTAGTCCTCAGTCCAGAGCAAGAGTAGACATTCACCTATGCAGATGTGTACACTTGTAATGTACACTTTAGAAATAGTACTTGACCAGACTAAATGATATCACAGGTGAAGTATAGGGGCTGATAACTATTCTTTGGGTTGAATTAAACAAAGAAACATTGAAGAACATTTAAACTTAATGCTTCAGTCCTCTAAAGGAAGTGTACAGTCACTTGCAGATATTGTAATCTGTACTTCAGAAATCCTTAACCGAGGACACTGTAACTGTGTACACTTGCAATCTAAGTCTTTATAATGCACTGTTAAGTTAACTATTCTTTGGGTTTTAACATAAGAAATAAACAGTTCAAAGTGTTGCTTTAGTCCCCAGTCTTAAGGAAGTGGCGACAGTGCAGACACCTATGTGTAGACTTGTAATCTACACTGATAACTCTCACTGTTTTATGGGGTTGAATAAAGGAAGGAAACATTGAGAGGAGCCATAGGGTTGGACCGCTGCCTACACAGTACCTTGACTGACATCCTTCCTTCCCAGCGAAGATGCTGATGAGCAGACCTCCAGT
This sequence comes from Merluccius polli, assembly GCA_030340625.1. NCBI lineage: Eukaryota > Metazoa > Chordata > Actinopteri > Gadiformes > Merlucciidae > Merluccius > Merluccius polli. The sequence continues at coordinate 23,940 of JAOPHQ010004326.1, read as the reverse complement.
GACCAACAGTGTGGAACCAGCCCAGCCAATGAACACGCCCACTCCGATCTCAAACCTGCAGGTGCGTTGAACCGGCGTCCCAAGGTGTTAAACATTCAACGTCACATGACACCCGTTTCGTATGATGACAAAATGTAGGCTCACTTAGATATTTTCCAAATGTATGTGGTTTGATGCCTAGTAGTATCGTTATCATCTACACCAGCAGTTCTCAAAGTGGGGTCCCCGGACCCCCGGGGGTCCGCGGCGCGTTGCCAGGGGGTCTGTGAAGAGCTTGTTACAACATAAACATACCGGTATTTATGGAGAAAGTGATGGGCCTGTCGTCATTACTCCCGTCGGCGTAACGTTAAACCAATGAACACTCGGCTTTTACATTACGGTACGTCAAACTCCCTCAGGCCCACATACACACAAACTATTTGTGTGTATGTGGGCGAAATTTTTATACACACATTTATAAAAAAAAAAAAATTAAAAAAAAAAGGAAAATCTATTTACGTATCGTAAAGTTATGCCAAAATGCAATAAAATGATTATTTAACACTATTGTGGTATTAGCACTGAATGATTGAAGCATAAAAGTGTTCAAAAGCATCTAACAGAACAAATAGACATGAGCCTATATGATTACATTTGTGTTGCGGTTATGAGGGGGTCCTTCTGCCCTATGGGGGGTCCCCGGCCCCATATAGTTTGAGAACCCCTGATCTACACGAATCGATGACATTGACAACGGCCCTCTGAACCTACTGGTAGGTAGTAGGCCTCCACTAACCCATCGCTATGGGGCTGATAACCACTGATGACGTCCATTCAATTGAGTGATAACGTTCAAAACGGGCGCTTTTACGTACTTTTGAGCTCTGAAGTTCTGGTTTTGGAATTCCTCTCTTATTTTGTTTCCGAAATACGAGAACGACACCATGGAGCACATGCCTTCATGAAGTAGGAGCAGAAATAGACGAGACATAGGTAAACATTTTAACTCTCTAGTCAACTCAATGGCAATGTAATGTTTAAACCAAATGTATGTATTACTGTAATGCAAAAACACACGACGAGATGAGATGTTGACCTGAGATGAGGAAGTTCATCCCGGCGGCGAACGTTACCCTGGCGTTGGCGATCTCCGAGCCTCCGATCTTAGTGCACTTCATCCCCACTAGCATGAGGATTGACCCAAAGAAGGCCAGGATGATCGAGATGATGATCAACGCACGACACATGTGAATGTCCCCTGTCCAGGAACAAAAAAATAACACAAATGATCTCAGGCAGGGGCCTAATTTGTCCCCCCCTCTCCCCCCAATATTTCAGCGTAACGTCCAGCAATCTGACTTTTGCAGACGAAGTGCCGGTGAATTCGCCTCACAATCTTTACAATTTAACGTTGAAGTGCATCTCTATGTGGCTTAAGCTGTACTCCCAGACATTGTGGAATACATGGTTGGCTCAATCTCAATCCCTCCCTCTCTCACCTCTTGCCTCTAAACCCATGTAACTGAAAGTCCTGCCCTCTCTCTCGCCAACAAGGCGCATTCGGAGCGTCCCGTTTCCAGGTGCTCGGTCCTGAGATGAGAACGCCGGCGGGGGAACGAGGCAAACCCTTTCCTAGTGGACCTCTTCTCAGTGTACTCACAGTTCAACGCCAGCATGGACGGGATTCCCTTGCAGTCGGAGACCCCCGTGGAGTCCGATATGCAGTCCTTCCAGAGGTTGGAGAAGTAGTTAGACGTGGTCAGGACGAGGCTGTCCACCTCGGACCAGGTCCAGATCTCCGTGGGCATGGTGGAACAGACCAGGATCCATCCCATCACGCACACGGTGAAGCAGCCGATCTCCATGTACATCACCACCGTCCGGTACTTCATGGCGGCTTGTTTGTCTCTGTGCGCCGACAGAGGGACTGAGACAAGAAGAAGGAACTGGCGGTGGAGACAGTGCTTCTGCCTCCTCAACCAACTGTAAACACACATGGAGGATGGCATTACTGCTGCACCCACCCACCCACACACACACACACACACACACACCCACATCCAAGCATGTTTACCCACTCTCATCCTCCAAACACACACACACACACACACACACACACGCACACATAGACACACACACATAAACACAAACACACAAACGTGGTTTGTGGGCACATCATATAGTTTTCATTCGATCTTTTCCGTGGTTCTCTAAAGGTCAGCCTGTGACAAGCTGTGTTTGGTGTTGGTACAAAACCTAGCGCCTACCAGCATGTTACGCAAGTCAGTCAGTTTCGTGTACATTTTACTCTTGGTCCAATTATATTGTTCAATATTTTGATAGGGCTTTTCGGATTATATGTAATTATAATAGGACATATCGAATTCAATAACATTAGAAATATTATGAATAGCTAAATGTGTGTTAGTAGATTTCAAATGTAATGGCTTTTCACAGATTCTACATTTGTTACTTTTTCTTTGTTATTGTAAGCCTTTTATTGAAAAATGTATTTTGTGAGATGTAGTCTCCTCTATACAATCACAAAAGTTGTAGCCCACTATGTTTTGTGCTGATAGATTGCAGATCACAGCATTTCACGTTTCCTATATAATACTTGCAAGAGACAGCAATAGTTGTCATCCATCTTAGATCAATATTATGTGATCTTTGTGAAATGAGACTCCGAGCTGTTTTATGTGCAACATACAATTTTTATTACGTCCACAAACAACACAAAGAGTTTCAAACTTAAAAATCCCGATCAGAGCCAGAATAACTGTATTCACAAAAGGAAGAATGTCCTGATAAAATAGTAGCAAAATTGACAGATGATTTACAAATGTACACTACAAGACCCGATCGACGGTCTCTCTCTACCTAGATCACTGGAGGTTTGGGAGCTGCGGTCTCTAGACAAAAGCATCTCTCTCTGACTGTTTCTCTGGGGTGGTCTGGGAGATATTGGAGATCTTGGAGCTGTTGGATTTTCTCGAGTAGTTCCTGTACTGGCCGGATGGTCTGTAGTATCCCGTGTACAGGCTCCTGCCTCGGGACCGAGGGTCCATGTAGGTTCTGGTCCCGTTGACATACACCTCAGTCCTGTTTAGGACCATTGGAGAGTCAGAGTGTCAGAGTCTATGTTTACTTAGGGACACCGGCTCACTTGTTTACACAATAACACCCAAAGACAAACAGGAACTCACATACAGATACATAGCAATCTGAATAGGAATAATCAATGCCTCTGCCGGCGTGCAATGAATGCCAAACATGAATGAAGTTTACAATGTAATATAAACCAACCACAAATCTATCAATAAAAGTGTGTCATGTATTACCTCTTGGGCCATACTACTCTGAAGACTGTAATAGCGTAAAGTATAGCCCCTAACAGTATGAGAAAGGCCCCAACCAATCCTAGAAAGATCGGGTTTCCAAGGTCATACCTGCAATAAATTTTACAATAAGTTAGGTCCAAGCAAAACACACAAAATACACAACGCAATGCACAAAGTCTCCATCGTATACGTTATGTATCGGGCTTGCACATCGCTAATGACCGCCTCCCTTATGGAAGCATAGGAGCATTGAAATGTTAGTTATTGTGTTGGTGGTCATGTTTTTATGGTCAGTGTTTAGTAATTAATCGTGAAATGATTTGTCATTATGGGGAGACATTGTTGTGTTTGAAACCACCGAAACAAAACAGGCAAAACAAAGTTTTCATTATCCTAGGCTACGGTATATTTACATTGAATTAGGATTTTACAGAACTGCAACTCTCTGGAGTCCTCTCTAATATGGGAATTTTACCAACAAAAAAATCCCATGATGCATTCTGATGTACAAGTCCTTTACTTTAAAGCCATTCAAGTAGCAGTTGATTAAAGCGTACCGCAGGGCCCCTGGTTGTAGGTTTATATTAAAAGCATTCCTGGCCACTCGGTTGATATACAAGCAGTAGCCAGCGATGTCTGACAGGCCTGTCCAAAGAAACAACATATTATATTTAATCACAAAATGATGCAGGCCGTTGTGATGGCATATATACAGAAGTGAACGTGCGCTATCCTTACCACCGACAAAATGAAACACAGATCCGGCAAACACAAATTTGTCCTTGGTCTTGATGCCTCCACCGATGTAAGTGCACTCCATACCGGTGAAGCAGAACACGACAGCAAAGAAGCCGAGTGTCAACCCGCACATCAGCAGGCCTCGGACGCCCTGGACGTAGGCTGGGAAAAGTAGAAACAAGGCGTAGATCCCGGTTACGCGTTTACGTTCCAATGAAAACGGCATCATTCGGGTATAACGACACTATGAACACAAGGAGAAACTGCAAACACGAGGGAATTATGCCTCTTTGTGTACCATTTTTTCCGAATGACCTTTGGTTGCTTAGATGCACCCGGAGGAGGGGGGGCCCACAGATACCATTAAGCTATAGGGCTTGCAATTTAGAATGACATGTTTGTCTGTCACCATTGATAGCATCCATTTGTCTATTCATGATGAATATAGCATTCAAACAGGCAGGCATCGTTTGCACAGCACCCTTCCTGCCACTTGCACACGTCTGACGAACAACACTCACTGGCGACGGACCACAGGACCGGATAGTCCCGGCAGTTGGTGACGGCGGTGGAGTCGGTGTAGCAGTCCTTCCACAGGTTGGACCAGTACCAGGCCACCTTGATGATGAAGGAGCCCGCCTGCCCTCCGATCTGGCTGATCCTCCAGAAGTCCATGGCCATGGAGCACAGCACAAACAGCCAGCCCAGCGACGAGATCAGGAAGCCAAACACTTGAATCAGGCGTTTCCTCATGGTTGTCTCTCCTTCTCAACTTAGTAAACACAGGAGACGAGGGCCGAAATGAAAGAGTAAAACAAAAAAAAAAAAAGATGTTTGATTCAAGATTCAAGACCCTAGTTTATGGTCATTCTCTTGTGTAGGCCTACTTGCATAGCCTACATTAAAAAAAAAACCTTTGACTGCAGTCCCCGAGACGGAGCAGCACTGTCACACCCGTGTAGAGGCAACGCGCGGTGAGGCGGTGACCTAATGGCGAGTGGGGACGGTGACGCCGGTTGTTTCACTTCGCTAGGTAACGCAGGATGCGCGGATGACCTGGTGTGTTTGCGCAGTGTGCCATCGCGTGTTGATGGGGGCCGTGTGTCAGCAGCGCCGTGTTGACAGTAAACTCTCGGACGCACGGCCTTCGCTCCGCAGGCTCGCCATCAATTTGGTCAGCTTTTATTCTTACAGACCACAAAACAATATGGTGTTTTTATTGGCGATATTGTTTACAAGGCTACTCTACGAGACTAGGTATCACCATGAGTGGAGTTTGAAATAATTTACCTACAGTATTTATGAAAACTGCTTCACTATTCACTTAAACACTAAGAAATGGTCCTTATCGTCTAAATATGTGGAAATTCACATCAATACACATTACCACACTTGAAAATGTCTCCTTTTATTTCTATTCACACCCACCACCATTTATAAAAATGTGCTTCTCTTTTAGTATATTTCAAACATATTTTACATTGTACAAGAATAATATCGTTTTTGTTTGATTTTTACTGTTATTAACAAATAGCCATATGAGTAAATGTATATAAAAAACTGTTGGTTCAGGGTTTTGTGTTGGACAAAGTTTGAAATGCAAATGCAGTCAATTAACAGTAACCCTATAGAAAAAAACAAAACTTACTTATATTCATAACATATTTAAGAAAGCTGTTGCATCTAGAACACGTTAAGAGAGTAAACTATATCACATATCTTTATACAATTTCCACCATGTAAAATGTTGGACCACAATATGCAAATCAACTGCAGCTATATTCATGCCGTTTTCTCGTGTGCTGAAAGTGTAACCTGAAAGTGTTTCACACTTTATGCATCAAATTTGGTTTAGGCTTCATTAAACTTTACAAAAACATTGTCAAAATCAAATTGTTTAAAAATACATATAAAAAGAAAATCTGTTTTGAAATACAAAAAAAATCCCTTAAAAAAAAGTGTGTATCCCTCACACATAAGCGTTCTTATCAAACTGCCTCGTGTGGGAGGAGCTGCTGTACTCTGGGGACGGGCGAGGCCGCTGACCGGCGGGTTTCAGAGGACCTCGGTGTGAGGTAGACACATGGGAGTGAGACGCAGCGCCTTTGTAGATATATCCTGTCTGCTGCTCGCTGTAAAAAAAACACAAAGCATCGATTCACATCAACAAAACGTGTCCACTATTTTGTTTTACGTTTGATAATTCGGCAATCGACATACAAACCTTTCGGTGCAGGTGCCCACACTGGAGAAGCACAGCGTACCGCCTCCACAGAGACAAAGAACGGACCCTCCCCAGCCGATGAAAAGGGCGGCCCCTAGCTCATACCTGAACGTACACACAGGGGCCAAAATTAACACCTGTGCCACCAGCCAATAGCTGATAGATTGGGTCATTTAGCAGGTGAAAAAAATGCAGGGTTATATAATAAAACAAGTGCTTGGCCGGTAGATTGTTCCACTCTGGCAGGTAAAAAGACAACATTTAAAAAGTACATTTTGGACCCTGTGTACACAGCAACACAACAGCGTCGTTAAGGCACTTTTAAAGGAATCACTTAAAGTCGAGTCGATGCGGATGGCTCAAATCGTGAACTCACTTCTGAGCCACAAACATCGGATCGAAGAACTCGGCGGTGATCTGGTGTGCGTACAGGGAACATGCTGTGAGCGAGCACAGGCCTGCCGGGAGGAGGGAAATAGAGTGAGGGGGTGTTAGGTATAATGTGGGCCTGTGATGCCCATTGAGACTCTGCCTCTGATTTAGGGCGATACACATACAAATAGATTTGACTTGACTCACACCAGTTCTGGCCTTTGCGTAACTACTCACCGCTAAGGATGAAAGTGACCCCAGCGAAACAAGCGATCCGGGCTTTGCTTTTGTCGGTTCCCCCGATGGTGGTGCACTTCATCCCAATGAGGGCAAAGATGGAGCCGAAAAATCCGAGGCACACGGCTGCGATCATTAATCCTCTGCAGGCCTGGATGTAACCTGTGGCAACGGAAATGTACGGGTCAAGCTATCACCGAGACCGTGTCGTGAATCTACGATTACGATCCCGAAGATGGCCACCTTTTTTTATCACCCCGCATCCAGCCCTGGGTCGTGGGTACAAGGTCAATGACCGAGAGGCACATTTGCATATAAAGCACAAGACAATTTGCTCGCAATGACCATAACTGTTTTTCAGGTTGGTCGTGCTGAGGTGTGACTTTCAGATGTTATTTATGAGGTGATTATAACCTCGTGGCTAACCCCTGAACCAGCCAACCGTGCTGGAAACACCCTGAGGGAAACTTCTTGAAGGTGCCAGCAAGGCTAAACATTGACTCATTTAGAAGGAAATCAAATTGTTATTGAAGGGCATCAAGAATGATCAAGAGATCTTTTTGTGTTTTTAGTGTCTAATAGTCTGTCTGGCAACATGGTTACATTCAAATTTTCAACTTGTGTTGATTTAAGATTTGGGTCATCCGGTTGTAGCAAAGATGTTACCGTACTAAGACAAAAATACACATGAATACAGTCCAAAAAATATGCTAATTTGCACAAAAAATAAGTAAATCATAGCATATAATATAATAATGATATGGTACACCTGAATTGTATAATATTCTACATAAAGTAGCCCCCCCCAAAAAAAAATAAAAATCAAAGTCCTTCAGAAAGAAAGATCTTTTGTGATCAGAAAACGAAGTATACAGGATACAGAAGGAAGAGCCGACCATCTAGAGCCAGCATGGATGCAAAGTCCTTGCAGTCGGAAACTCCCGTTGAATCGGTGACACACGATTTCCACAAGTTGGACCAGAAGGTTGCCGTAGTGATGACCGTTTCAGCGATGCTGGATACCTTCCAGTAGTCCGTGGCGATGGTGGAAGATGTCAGGACCCAACCGCAGGTGCTCAGAACAAAGCCAATGATTTGTGTCACCGTGCCAGACATAGCGAGTCCTCCCGAGTCACACGTCGTACTGACTTGTAAATAGATATGCTGCAATCAATGGCTAATAGTTGCTGTGGACTCTTCTGGTCTATGGGGAGTGGGCTGGTTCCTAAACAAGTAGTCTGGGTTGAGTTTCTCCACCCACTCACTGTATACACGTCACTCTGTCTAGGCCAGGGATATATGTGGTACAGCGGGCTACAGTGGGGTTAGTTGCAATAATATTTAATAATATTATACAACACAATAAATGGGTTATGACGATATTTTGCACTCATAATAACTGTATCCAGTGTGTGTGTGTTGGTGTTTTAGGCCTATATGGTGTGTGTGTGTCTTTGTGTCAGCGTATGTCTCGGTGTATGTCTTTGCGTCTGTGAGTGTGTCTCAGTGTTTGCGTCTGTGTGTCTGTATGTGTCTCAGTGTGTGTGTGTGTGTGTGTGTGTGTGTGTGTGTGTGTGCCTGTGTGTGTGTGTTGGTGTTTTAGGCCTATATGGTGTGTGTGTCTTTGTGTCAGTGTATGTCTCGGTGTATGTCTTTGTGTCTGTGTGTCTGTATGTGTCTCAGTGTGTGTGTGTGTGTTTGTGTGTGTGTGTGTGTGTGTGTGTGTGTGTCAATGTCTTGTGAAGTAAAAATTCTGAATGAACGACAGCATGAGTAGGTTTTTAATGAGGGGTCAGCCTTACTGTATGTAAAGCGTAACCTTTGCCACGGACCTAAAGAGGCATGACAGTGTGGTGATGTATTAACCACAGCTCTCACACAGCTGTCTGCTGTTTCAGCCCCACAGGGATCCAAGCTGCTATCCCAGTGGTGAGCAAAGTGTTAATATGGGTTAGAGATGAACCAGCCTCAACACATCACATGATGAAGGGTTCAAAATAAAATAAAATAAAATAAAATAAAATAAAACACATTGATAAGGCAAATGTGCCGCATACCAAAAACGCCACACAAAAAGCGAATGAACGTGTGGCGTTTTGTGAATTGAATGTTTTGTATTTAAGTAAACTGCGCAAGAGCATCATCTTGTGGCTTGAGGTGAATAAATACGTTTATTCCAGATTTAATCATGCAGCATCTGTGGTGTAGGCCTACATCAAATATAAAATACTTACAATAATTTAACTCATTTATTTTGATTATAAAACTGTATGAAATAAATAGTTGCACTTTCATCAAACATATAGCCTACTGTTGTTGAACATAATACAAAGGCCATTTAACTGATGATTAGCACTTCTTAGAATACTAAGCTGTGTCTCAAATCAGAATTTAACTCATTTACTATATCCTACATTATAAACACTCAACATGGGACTATAGAAAGTGTCACATTCTCATTTTGACATTTTGTCAGACTATTTTTAGACTCAGCATCACATTAATAATTAATTCCCATGTCCTCTGCTGTTGTTTGTCGTGTTGGAATTCACAGTGAAGACAGTGTGAAGCATTTCATGAAGTATTGTAAGATTATGATCACCATATTCATGTTGCATTGTGGGACTTTTGTAGTGCGTACGTTTCACAGTTGGAATTTGAATACTCAAATAAAACTATAGAGTTTTATAGATTATACCAAAGATGCATTACAGCTCAAGTCTCAGTTTTAATAAAACACAATGACTCAACAGAATTACACATTTACTACAGTGAACCATCACCGGCAAGATGAATAATTGATCCAATGTCTTCTTTATTTTATGTAAATATGATAACCTAAATAAACCTCAATATGATAAACCAATCGTTTGATTTTAGTCATTCAAAACAAAATAGTAAGCAGAATATCTTTAGCTCTAAGATAATTATGCAAAGGATATTTAATTGGATAGATGGATTAGATGGAATGCATATTGGTAGCAGCAGTAGTATTATTATAAAACACTTCCATCTGTAAGCCATATGTATAAATGTGAGAAAAGTAAAGGCAACAGCGCTTCTTGTACTCATTTTAAACCAATATACCTAATAAATAACTTGGTGGCAGGTAAAAATCGAATTATATTGTGAACTACAACAGCATTAAAAGAAAAACACACAGCCAAACAAAACATAGCCTCACGTGAACTTTCCCAAAGAATGGACTTTAGATGATATCCTACATTTACAACATAGCAATGACAACACAACACACTTTCTCCTTCTGAAAGACACCCAGAGCCTACCTTCCAGCTTCAGGACGGTGTGATGCGGTCTGCAGTGCAGGGCCCCTATGGCGTTCCCGGCGCAGTTGCTCCATAGCCCCTGCAGCACCCAGGTGGCCGTGATGACCGACGAGGCCCGGCTGGTCGCACGCCACTCGTTGGACACCGTCGCGCCGATGGTGGCCCCCAAACCCGCCGAACCAACCAGGAAAGCCAGAATCTGCACGCCTGACATTGAGTGGCTTCCAGGTGTATGCGCGGGCGTGTGTGTGTGTGTGTGTGTGTGTGTGTGTGGTCCTATACCCCCTGCAGCTTCGACAGAAAATAAAGACAGTATAAAGTGTGCCCCAGGCGTGTAAATTACACGCAGGACATGTGTTTGACCTGAGATGATTTACACAGGGGGGGAAACCTCACCTTGTTCTGTTCACTGCTAAGTGAGGCACCGGGCCGCCTTAGGGTGCTATAGTGAGTGGCACCGGGTCGCAGGATTAGTTATTGGAGCAAGCAGCTTTTTTTTGAGGATGGGTATGTTTGTGTCTCGTCTGGTGTAGATGTGGGCTACAGTCTTGGGCGGAGAGGAAGGTCGGGTATGACATTAACAATAGAAATAATAAAGGAGTAATCACTAATCCTAGAGAGAGGAGTCATAGTGGCAAAGTTCAAGTACTGGTTGAGCTATTCTTGAAGTGTGTTAACTGGACATGACGTGGTTAGTTAACCAGGACAATGTGGTTGGATGACAGGTGCATATGCCATGCCATAGGCATAATATCATTTCATCAAGTTCTGTCTGGATCAATAGATTATCTCTTATCTTATCTTTATTTTTCATTTTTCATCATCTATCATACAATATTTACATAATAAAAATGCGAAAAAGTTTTATTTTTTCTCATTTTATTTCAGGAAAAAAAACGGATTTTACATAGAAGCACGTGGTGGGACTTCATTAGCCTACCACACACTTTGCCTGCAAAACAATTCAATGGATTAACTCAAGAAATTGAATTGACCAAACACATATAAAACACAACCCAGTCCAAAAAAAATAAAAATAAAACGACTGAAGTTAAAAAAAACAACAACTTCAAAATAAAGAAAAAAAACAAACATATAAAAGAAACACACCGTTGAACCGAGGACACCGTTGAACCGAGTGACGGACGGGTCCCTTAGCCAATGGCAGCGGGGGCCGGAGGAGGAGGAGGCGGGCCCTGACGGAGCCGACAGGTGGAGCGCGTCAAAACAAGCGAGACGGCGCGAGACTCCTCCACAGCCACCGTGTCACCGTGACAATACCCCCCCCACACCACCCCCACCACCACCGGTTCAGCGGGATATTGCTATGCAACGGCGGTCGTTAACGGAAACGTGGGGTCGTCTTCCGGGTGTGTGGCGCTATTGATAGACCCTTGCAGGTCGGTGCTTTCCGGACCTCCTCGGCATGGAGGGGGACGAGGGGAGAAGGGGGAGCGGCGGGAGGAGGAGGAGCGGGAGCGGCGGGAGGAGGAGGAGGGATAATCCGTCAGCCTCAGCTAATCTTTTCTCCAAGGTTTTCTTCTGGTAAGAAAGCGAGAGCCTGCGTTTAGTGGACAGCAGCAGTTTCTGTCATGAACCCCCCCCCCCCCCTCCAACCACACACACACACACACACACACACACACACACACACACACACACACACACACACACACACACACACACACACACACACACACACACACACCTCCTCAAGTGGCCATTCCTGGAAGGAGAGGTCGCTGTAAGTGTGGTGGCAGCAGCAGTAGTAATAGTAGTGTCGGCTTTTTATAACTGTTGCCACTGACAGGACACACAGGACGGTCCATTGACACTGCCACTGACTTCCTGAAGCAAGTGCAATGCATTCAGTTCCTATACATAACCCATAGGCCTGGAGAAACAGTTGTTTGTGTGTTGTTACCAATGGACACTGAACTCAAGATGAAAGAGGTTTGGTCGAAATCTAACTATTGGTACATCTGTTGTTGCAGCTTGTCAATGTTATTTTATGCTTGTGCCCAACAGATTCATGTTGCTGTTCTTGTCTCCATGCAAAACAACTCCTCTCTGGAAGAAATGGATGCGTGATTTTAACCGGAAAACGTGTTTTTCTCATGTTTAGTTGGCTGAGTCCTCTGTTCACAATTGGCTACGCGAGGAGGTTGGAAGAAGATGACATGTACGACGTCCTGCCAGAGGACGGCTCGGAGAGACTGGGGGAAGCACTGCAGCGGTACGGCATGGGTGTTTAAACTGTCGTTTTAAAGCCTGCCTTTTTTTCATGGCTAATTAGTATCATCAATTATGTCATTCTAATGTCAATTACAAATACATTCTCCAAAATAGGAATAAGCAAGCATAGCATCCACAGGTCTTCCAAAAGCCAGACTCATTTTATTTTTGAAGTCATTTTGTTATTTGCAATATAGCAGATCCATACACGGTGGAAAAGCATATTATGCATGCTAACAACAAAAAAAGTGTGATTAACATTTTCCTTGTTTTTACAAACTGATTTTCAAAGGTATTGGGATAAGGAAGTTCTGAGTGCCACCCAAGACCTACGGCCCCCAAAACTCACAAAAGTCCTCGTCCAGTGCTACTGGAAGTCCTACTCGCTCATTGGGATATACATCTTCGTGGAGGTATACAGTCTCGCCACAAGGAACCCAAAACCACACCACAAATGAGACTGAATCAGTGCAGTTATATTTCCAATGTGTCAGCTTCATATACTCACTCCTGTGTTTCTGCTGCTAACGTTATTTCTGCAATTATGCTTTTATTATGGCACATATTTTACTGCACATTATTGTACGTCCGTCCGTCCGCCTGTCTAACTGGTACTGGCAGGTTTGAACCCAAAAGCACGACAAGGAGACAGATGGAATTCCAATGAAAGTTCAGTTTACTTTGTAAACAGGCGAGGTCAAAACAGGAAATCAGTCTCTCGGGCAAACTAATCTGACAAGGGGCAGGGGATCCAAGGTCCAGAAAACAAGCAAACAGGGTCAGAACAGGCAGGTCCTGGGAATGCAGCATGTGGCACAGAATAAAGGGAAGTGGACTGGTATTTATACTGGGGGACTAATGAGGGAATGAGCTGCAGGTGAAGAGGTGGGCGGGAAAAACCAGGAGACTTAGAGACAGGGAATGGGAAGCAAAAAGCAGACGAAAATAACTAATAGTTCGGGGAATTCGTGACTCTTATCTGTCTGTCTGTCGTATGTCCGTCTATCTGACTATGTCTGTCTGTTGCATCTGTCTATCTATATGTCTGGCTGACGCTCTGTGCCTTTCTCCTATCCCCCACGAAGGAAGCCATCAAGGTGATTCAGCCTGTGCTGCTGGGGCACCTGATCATGTACTTTGAGCGTTACCATCACAGCGACGCGGCGTCTCTGTCGGAGGCCTACGGCTACGCCGCCGCCGTGTGCTGCTCCACCGTCGTCATGGCGCTGCTCCACCACCTCTACTTCTACCACGTCCAGAGAGCGGGAATGAAGATCCGCATCGCCGTGTGTCACATGATCTATCGGAAGGTGAGCCGCGCGAGCGCGTTGCGAAGGCCCGTGTGTGCTGTCGTCGGCCATTTCAGCGGTTTCTCTTATGGAAGGTATTGTCCATTTAAAGGTGCTGTAGGTGAGATTGAAGAGCGAGTCTTTGAGTGTAATCTGTTAGAAATGGCAATCTGTCGGCTGTTAGTGAGGGAAATGGTCTGTGTGAATACAACACTTCTCGGGGAGGGATCAGACTAGACCAGTGGTTCTCAAAGTGGGGTCCGTGGCAAATGGCCAAGGGGGCCAGAAAATAAACATAATTTAAGTCATTACTCACGGCATCATTTTTTTTCAAGGGGGACATAAGTCAATTTAGCCAGTAGGGGGAGCACATGATTTCCAATGCATGTTATTAATACATTTCCTGGCAAGTAATACAATATATTTTTCAGGTATATGTTCAATGGGTAAAATTCAGGTTGCAAACTATAGCAATGGGAGGGGATCCTTGTAAATATGTATCCATTCTAAGGGGTCCCTGGATTGTAAAAGTTTGAGAAACCCTGGACTAGACTAGACTAGAAGAAGGGAAATACCTTATTTTTCATGATTCCAATGAAAAAAGTAAAACACAGAAGTTAACTCTTTATTTTATGGGGAGGGCAATTGTACTTCTCTTAAGGGCATTTCTGACCCCCGCACTACGGTGGTAAATTTGAACTGGATGTGAATCTGTTATGTATTTCTCTCTCAAGGCGCTCCGTCTCAACAGCACAGCCTTGGCCAAAACCACCACGGGACAAATTGTGAACCTTTTATCCAATGACGTCAACAAATTTGATGAGGTATAATCTATAGTGTGTTCAAATTAATCACTCAATCAATCGAAAAGTGACAATCTCATTTTCAAGAGTGCCCTGATTAGGGTGCAAGATAAAGTTAAACAGTCACATTGAAATGAAATACAAATTAAAAAATAAATAGATAACGAACATGAGACAATGAATCATAAAATACTATATTACATATATATTATATTTTTCTTCTCTGTTTTTAATGTCTACCTATGGTGAGTGTTTAAATTGGCTCATTGCGGTTCTCCCCATGTGTTTACAGGTTACCTTATTTTTGCACTTCCTGTGGCTCGGCCCCCTGCAGGCCACAGCCGCGATGCTGTTGTTACTGTACTGGATCGGCCCGTCCTGCCTCGCTGGGACCATCGTCCTGGTGGTTCTAATCCCAATACAGACTATGTTCGGACGCTTGTTTTCCACTCTGAGGTACATTAGCCATAGCCTGACTTCGCCAGACCAATTTGCAAATGCATATTAGTCTTAATCAACGGGCGCAGACCAAAGCGCCTCTGGACGCAATTGAGTAGACCTACAACCAATCAGAGCAATGAAACGTGATGTGAATTTAACTTTTTATCAAAACCTGTCGGAAGTACGGCAAACACATCTTCCTTATCAACAAAAGCTTAAAGTGCAGCAGTTTATTCTTCATTTAGAGAAAATATACCGTCCAGTTTGTTAAATGTCACGATTCAACATCCACATCAGCAGCAGCCGTCTTGGTTGTTCACGACGCTCCTCAACGGCGCTCCTCTGTACAGTCATCGTATCAAACCCGGCCCATATTAGTTAAACGGTTGTGATTGGCCCGACCCGGATATCTGTCTGAACAGGAGGGGGGCCGGACGTATCTTGCAAGAGCAAATAAAACCTGAGCTCGCCGATTCGTCTGGCGAAAAGTCTACGAAACCGACAACTGTACAAATTAAGAGCGGCGATTTGGTTGTGTTTTGCTTCCTAAATCTTTACAATCCCTTTCCTTCAGGGGCCAGACGGCCACCCTAACAGATGATAGGATACGCACCATGAGCGAAGTGGTCTCTGGAATTCGTATTATAAAGATGTACGGATGGGAGAAGCCCTTCGCCGAGCTGGTGAATGAAGTGAGGAGGTATGGTCAGTAATCCTATCCTCCTAATCCTAGATCTATACAGGTTCTATATCTATATACATAACACGCTGACCCCTGTGTGATCGCTGTTTAAATAGCAGAAGCCAAGGCAGTGCTTGTTCATGCAGAAGAAAGTGTGCATTTCTACTACAAATACATTCTGATTGTTCTCACAGCATAAAGTCCATTATTATAATTACTATGAGACTCCAATCATAACCGTGTGTCTATGGCACACAAACAATCTCTGGAACTGGTCGGTGTGTGACATTCCTCCCCACTATTACTGATTAAACCAAAAGCAGTTATTATTAGTTATTAACGTTATTAGAGTCATAATAGCGCTTTATAGTAGAGAGGATATAGTAGAGTGTTTGGGTTAATCTTTTCTCAAGGCTTATTCATGCCACCACTGGGCCAGTACAAAGCAACCTGTATTTATTCTTCCTAGGAAATATTCGTAAAAAATGTAGATTCCCAAAATGTCAAATTACCACGCAGGAAGGAGTGTTCCGCCATTATGAAGAGCTCCTACCTGCGAGGACTCAACATGGCGTCGTTCTTCGTGGCCAACAAGGTCGTCGTGTTCATCGCTCTCAGCGTCTACGTGCTGTCGGGAAACAAGATGTCCGCCAGCACGGTGTTTGTGGCCGTCTCGCTGTATGGGGCGGTCAGACTGACCATCACGCTCTTCGTTCCCTCGGCCATAGAGAAGGTGTCAGAGTCTTTGATCAGCATCCAGAGGATCAAGGTAAATACGCGCATCGTAGGTACAGGATCGTGATAGTGGCTAGGGTAGGATGCATTCATAGAGCGCTTCTCTGACCTGTGGCCACTCAATGCTTTACAATTATTGCCTCACATTCACTTCATACACCCATTCATACACACTTTTATACACAACTTCATACACAACGTCATACATAACGTCATACACTGACGGGGATGTCAGCCATGCAAGGCAGCAGCCAGCTTGTCAGGAAGCAGTTAGGGTTAGGTGTCTTGCTCAGGGACACCTCGACACTTAGCTAGAAGGAGCCGGGGATCGAACCAGCAACCTTCCGGTTGCCAGACAACCTGCGCTACCTCCTGAGCCACTGCTGCACTGTGTTCTCCCAGAGGAAAGGTACTGGGTTCGATCCCCAAAGTCCGCAGCCTACCTGTCAACGTCCTTGAGCATGAGACGGCTCCTTAATGACCTGTATCTGAAATCACCGCAAGTCGCTGTGGACAAAAGCATGTGGACAAAAGCTAAATGGCTGAATAGTAATCAACAACATTGTATGGAAACAGTGAGTGTTCTTGGTCGTCCCTAGAATTTCCTCCTGCTAGATGAAGTGGTTCCTCAACAAGGTGGGCTTCCAGAGACGGAGACGAAGGACTGTATGTTGACTATCCAGGACTTGATATGCTACTGGGATAAGGTTAATCTCATTTACACTTTTTAATTTATATAATTGAGTTAAATGTGCTGTAGATAAGATTTAAGAGCTATTATTTGAGTGTTATTTGTTTAGAAATGACCAAGCCATCCGTCGGCTATCAGTGAGTGAATGTGAATTTCCGCTTCTAGTTGACTGCACCTGTCTCTCTATGAGACAAATGTGATTTTAGACCGCTCCCGGTTCATTTCTGACCAATCAGGGCATCATTTTCCTTGATTGAGGAACGTAGCGAGGGAGGGGATGTTATTTTGGTTGTTTAGTTTCAAAATATCTCTCTCTCTCTTTCTTTACAAGTCTTAAATCTTACCGACATCATCTTTAAAGCTTTTGAGAATATTTGTGTGACCGTTCCCTTGAGGAAAGTCCCATAATGCTGCCTTGTTTCTCTCCGGTACCAGACTATGGATTCTCCAACCCTGCAGGACGTGTCTTTCACTGTGAGGTCTGGGGAGCTCCTGGCTGTGGTCGGACCCGTTGGTGCCGGGAAGGTCAGATTTAGTGTAGCGTGCAACATTAAAGCAGCCCTTTGTAATCTTAATCCTATGTAATCTCACCTTATTATCACAGTGTGTGTGCTGTGCATAGAAGCTGTTTATGGTTCCAGGAGCAGTTATATGTCTTGGTCAAGACATAGGATGATATACAATGTTCATTATCTTTTATCTATTAACATCTATCTTTGTTGAGTT
Organism: Merluccius polli; assembly: GCA_030340625.1. Lineage (NCBI taxonomy): Eukaryota > Metazoa > Chordata > Actinopteri > Gadiformes > Merlucciidae > Merluccius > Merluccius polli. The sequence goes on along the minus strand of JAOPHQ010004326.1, from coordinate 6,157 downwards.
TAGCATTATTTATTGTTGTTCAGCATGTTCATAGTTTCCAGTTTCCATAGTTTTCCACTGTGGAACGTTGCTTGACGATAACAAAGGATTTGAATCCCATGACTATGTGATGTATTGTTTCCCACACAATACAAAGTGTCTCAAGGACATCTGTGATTTATGGACAGAAAAAGTAAATACAAACAGTTGGTAATATGGTAAATGTGTGTGTGTGTGTGTGTGTGTGTGCGTGTGCGTGTGTGTGCGTGCGTGTGTGTGCGTGCGTGTGTGCGCGCGCGTGTGTGTGTTTATGTCAGTCCTCTCTGCTTGGGGCCATCTTAGGGGAGCTGAGCCAGGAGAGAGGTGCCATAAAGGTCAAAGGTCAACTGACATACTCCTCCCAGCAGCCCTGGATCTTCCCCGGGACGATTCGAAGCAACATCCTCTTCGGCAAAGACCTCAACCCACAGAAATACGAGAGGGTGCTGCAGGCCTGTGCACTGAAGAAGGTGACCAATGCCGTATATTCTCACAGTATGCCATTGGGCCTCTCAAACTATTTATCCTAATGGTCCCCCTCCAAGATATTTTTTCATCAAACTACCCCCCCCCCCATCCCAGCTGTCAACAATAATGACCATGTAACAATTGAGGGCAGTGCAGTGGGGGGCACCTATGATCTATATGTTTTTAAATCAAGGGTTAGGGTTTTTTGCATGGCTGCAAGCAGTGGCGCTAGTAATCCAGCGGGGGCGCTGCGCCACCGTTGGATTCATGTTGGGGAAACACGTGCTCTCATTAATAAATACTGGTTCCAAAATGTATAGAATGTCAGCGGACGGGCGGCGAACGGGTTCAGTGTGTGCCCGCTTTTTGACTGAGTAACCTCGTTCCCATTGTGAGCGTGACCTTGTGTGTGTACAGGACATGGCTCTGCTGCCAGATGGCGACCTGGCTGTGATCGGTGACCGGGGAGCCAACCTCAGCGGGGGACAGAAGGCTCGCATCAGCCTGGCACGGTGGGTGGAAACTCTTCAGTTTGGTACTGGCAGTACCCTTTAATATTATTGTCAGTTGATCTATATTTTCAAACAGTTTCCCAACAGACTCCCTGCAATGCCCTCATATTGTAAAAATATAGATCATTTGGCAATGATAGAAAAAATAATATAAATAATAAATGTTAAATAATAGAAACAATAATATAGATGATTAAAAAAACAAATATATATATATATATATATATATATATATATATATATATATATATATATATATATATATATATACATTTTTTATATCTAGATAAATTGACAAAAATAGAAAAAATAATTCAATAAAAAAAATCAATTCATAATAGTGTTTGGTAAATATAGTATGGTGGCTTCATTCCCTCAAATGACACGATGACGACTTCCTGTAAATGGCGGCGCTTTGTGCGTGATCAGTTGTAACCACTGTGCCGACGTTCACCGCACACGTGTTTTCATCTATTTTTTACCACTAACTTTAGTTCACTCTCACTGAACTCCCATACAGGAACTCCTCCCCTCAGTGTGTGTTTCATACTAGTCTTGTTTGGTCTTCCTCAGAGCGGTCTACCAGGACGCTGACGTCTACCTGCTGGACGACCCGCTCAGCGCCGTGGATGCGGAGGTGGGCAGACATCTTTTCGAGGAGTAAGTCGGCGATAATTGCTGGCGATCGCACGTGGCAGAGAAGCCTTGTGAGACCGTCCAGATGTTCAAGTTTGCATTTCGCAATCACAATCGGAAATGGCCTCTGGCCTCAGCCTATCGGTCTGGCCTCGGGCAGCGGTTGATTTCCACATACAGGCCTTTCAGCGGCCTTGCGTTATTTGCGACACTCCAGCCAATCAGATTAAGTCACTAAGGGATACTCTTGCTCTCTTTGCTCTTGCCGAATCCAGTTGGAGGTAAAGCAAAAACATATTCTCTGAGAAAAGCCTTCCGTGCACATTTCTGTTAATCTTTTAATGTCATTCTTCGGTCTAGTTCACATAAAAAAAAAGGTTTTGATCGCTCCGTCGACTGCGACACTTTCCTTGGACGGCGCCACTGCTTCGTCGTGAACCGAAGCGCCCTCCCCCTCGTGCTGATTGGTCCCGAGCCGGAGGCCAGACTGATCTGCAGGGAGAAACAGAGTGTGAACTCGTAGGCTGGTATGCTCTGCACACCTGTCCCTGCAGGTGTGTTGTGTGACAGGTGGTGTCTTGGTTCTGTCAGGTGCATCTGTGGCGTGTTGAGGAAGAAGCCTCGTGTCCTTGTCACCCACCAGCTTCAGTACCTGAAGGCAGCCGATCAGATTGTTGTTCTGAAGGAGGTGTGTGTGTGTGTGTGTGTGTGTGTGTGTGTGTGTGCAATGCATTTGCTTGTTTGCATGTTTATGAAACAGTGTATGGTCTTGTATGAGTGCATTTGCATGCTTTTGTGTGTGTAGGCTTTCATGCGTTGTTGCATGCTGGTGTGTGTGTCTGTATGTTTGTATGCGTTCTGCCTGCCTGCTTGCTTGTGTGCAGGTGTATGTGTCTTCTTGCATGCTTGTGGATGTATACATATTTATGTACAGTACATGTACAGTATATAGGTGTTTGTTTCTCTTTCTCTACCTCTCTCTGCCTCCCTCTCTTCCTCTATCTCCCTCTCTTCCTCTCCCCCTCATCAGGGCCATATGGTAGCACGGGGGACGTACAGCGAGCTTCAGGGCACTGGGGTGGACTTCCTCTCCCTCCTGAAGGAGAAGGAGAGCCAGGGGAGGGAGAGCCAGGGGGGAGACGGGCCTGAGTCCACCCCCACACCGAGAGGCCTCTCCTGCTCGCCACACAGCCTCTCGGACGGGTCCTCTGTGGCCTCCCTGTCTGCCTCACTCCACTCCCTGATGGACGGAGCGCCACAGCACAATTCAACAGTATGTGGTACATGTTTTAAACATATTACAGTACAAACTACGGTTACACACTAATGCTGCATTTGTTTAATTCCCATTGAATTAAGAGAGAGCACTATAAATACTCACCTTTAAACAAACTCAAGAGATGGCTTAAAGCAAACCAAACTAATCATACTAATCTCTTGCTCTGCCTTGACATACTCTTACTGTTTATACATATGTGTTACTTTTGTAATGTATTAATGTATTGCATTGTATTGTTTTTGTTATATTTTGGAATAACCTGCCCAGGGACTACAGATATATCTTTATACCTTTGTCTTTATACCTTTGAAAGCTGTTCAACAGTTTGTACATTTTGAACACATATTCAAATGCAGTCGTAGCAGGTACATTTTAAAACAAATTAAAATAACTCACACACACCGTAGTCAGATATTATCAATAGATGAAAAATAAAGATAGATGCAGACAACTCCTATGAAACAGGGTTTCAAATTCAGTTAGTTTCAGCATCACAGCAAAATGACATTAAGCATTAGGGTTTGTAACTACCAGTACCGCCTTCTCACCACCAGAGGGAAGCAGATACTTATTTGTCGTCGTGGGGATGTGCTCCTGGGCCATTTGCCTTGACTTCAGTGTGTATCTTTAGGCGCCCAAACCCGTAGCGGAGGAGAGTCGTTCGGCGGGAACCATAGGCCTGCGACTGTATGTGAAGTACTTAACGGCCGGGGCCAACTACCTCCTGCTCCTCACCTTGATTCCATTGAATCTCCTGGCTCATGTGAGTACTACACAATAGTGAAGGCTTTTCTTCCCACTGTGGTCACAGAAAATAAAATAGTTGCCACCGATTTCTCACGGGGGCACTTTATTTTCAGATACATTTTTTATACATTTTTGTTTTTAACATGTTGTTTTTGTGTGTGTGTGTTTTGTGTACGTAGAGTACATATATTTTACAGGACTGGTGGCTTGCTAACTGGTGAGAATTTTATTTGGTCGTCACAGCACTGCACATAGCCTGTTTTCCATGGACAAAACAACTGGAATTGAACAGCTTGAAAAAGAAAAGAAAAAAAGCCTATTCCACACTGAGAATGTTTTTTTGTCGCGGCTGTTTGTTTGCTTGTCGACGCCGACCTTGTGCTTTAGGTTAGGATGAAAGTGTTTTTGTGTGGCGCCTCCATCTTGCCATCTTGCCACTCTTTCTCCCTTTTGATGGCTGTTGTGTGTGTTTGTCCTTGTGCCTTTTGATTCCTTTGTGGTTCGCCTCGCAGGGCCTCTGAGCAGGGGCGCGTCGACGAGCGAGAGCGCCTCTACGGCGGCTCCCCCTCACAGCTGGACCTTGACCTCTACCTAGGTGTTTACGCAGGTGAAGCTCACCTCCTCTCCCACCTCCACCTCCCCCCCACCCCCCCACCCCCTCACCACCTCCTCCATCTCTCTCTCTCGCTCTCTCTGAATGTTCATCTCTTTTTTTTGTATCTGGGTGCCATTGAGGCACTGAACGCCTCAGCCATTCATTCGGCTCATCCAGAGTTTTTTGGCTGTTGGCCCAAGGCCTTCAAGGCCCCATGTAGTGTGTGTGTGTGTGTGTGTGTGTGTGTGTGTGTGTGTGTGTGTGTGTGTGCATGTGCGTGCGCAGGGACCTCAGCTGTACAAGGAGATAGCAGTGCGCTTTCTTGGGTCTCCACTGTTGGATAGCTCTGATTGTGTCCCTTCCCCACACCCACCCCCAACCGTAACTCCTCACCTCTTCACTCTCGGGCGCTCTGTAACCACGGCGATAGATCAGCATTAAAGCATAACTTAACCGCTTTTTATCCTCCTCCTTTGCGCTGTTCTCGGTCAACAATGTTTCCTTAAGCGCACGGCTGACCTTCGCGGGAACAGGTGCCGGCGGCGGGACGGACGTTGACTCTCTCCTCCGCCCTCTTCCCGGTCAGGTTTAACCGCGGCGTCTGTGGCGTTCGGCTTTGTCCGCAGCCTGGTCTTCTTCAACGTCCTGGTGAGCGCTGCGCAGAGTCTGCACAACGCCATGTTCAGTGCCATGCTGCGCACGCCCGTGCACTTCTTCGAGGTCAACCCCATCGGTAAGGGATGGTCGCGGTCCAAACGGACGTGCACGCATGCACGCACACAAACACAAACGCATAGACACACACACACACACAGGCACTCAAAACATATAACAAAATGACCAAAATTGGTCCAAAATGTACTTTTCGATTGTAGAATTTTTACCTGTAAAAATGTACCGGTCAACCAAATAATATTAATAAGTAAACCTGAATTTTCTTTTACCTGCCAAATGGTCAAATCTATCTGCCATTAGCTGCTGGTAGGTTTTCATTTAATTTAATTTTGTGTGAACATCCAAATAGACCTATTAGTCAAGTGTTGAAACGACCGGACGATTAATAGATTGGCGACAGAAAGTAAATTAATTGTTAATTTTGATTAATCCAATCATCATTTAATAGTCATTTAAGTATAACAACAATAACAACAATACATTGATGCTAATAGCTTCAGAAATGCAAATATTGAAAAATATTCATGTACATTTTATAAAATGTTATATTAAAAAAAGAACATTTTATAGATTAATGAATGAATCAACAAATAATAATTGATGGATGAATGAATGAAATGTAATCATTAGTCGCAGCAGGCCGATATATCAGTGCGGTCACATGTGGGTGTTAGGTAGGTTAGGCTATCAGTTACAGCAGCAAACACAGGAGTGTGTGTTGGGTGTTATTGTAACCTCTCACCACTAGAGAGCAGACTCCTACTTAGCTATATCATTGTTTAACTTGCTTCCATTCAAATGGCTCTCTCTCTATATCTCACTTTTCTCCCATTGCTCGCTAATTGGGTGGAATTCAAATCCAAATACTAAGATATTTGTCTGCTTCAATGCATTTATTCTCCCCTAAATTTAATTAGCATAAATGTATCAGCTTTATGATACTATGAAAACTAAATTTGTGCTAGCCTTTTTGTGATCATTAATGAATGGCAATACGATACAAATGAATACTAAACATGAAATACTGACTCAAGATGATTTTAAAGTAATTAAGTGGCGGTATTGAAGATTAGAGGAGGTTTATTTGGGCTTGAAACCACATTATTTAGTTATTAAGTAGCTCGGGTTAGGTTTTTCTGATTGCAGACATTCAGAGTAGAATAAGATTAAGGGTGGAAAACTTGCTTTATTCATTGACATCCAGCATGTTGCGAGTGTATCAGAGAA
>JAOPHQ010004325.1:0-112078 GCA_030340625.1 Merluccius polli | reverse complement strand
CCCCCCCCCCCCCCCCCCCCTCCGCGGCGGCGGAGTTTTCCCCTCTCTCCCCCTCTCCCGAATCGACAATAAATTTGGTTAATTGTGAAACTGGTGTGGACAGTCAACTGTTTCCCAATACTGGTCTGGTGGCACCTCTTCTCCTCCCCGAGGTTGCCACACTATGTACTATAAACAGCAGAACCAAATGTTGATACTGTCAGTACTAGTAGTACTGGTCTGGGTTTTTTAAGGTTGCCTTGCTAATGCTAAATCCGATTAGCCGACTTCATCGATTGGCCCTATAGACATTAGCGTCAAGTGACATAATTTGGCACCAATTTGAACTAATCACAAACATTGATTGAGTAACCAGTGTTTGTTGTTCCCTGCAGTTTGATTCCAGTGTTTGGTCACTGGTAGTCTCACAAATCAGACTTTAAATGAACATATAAAGTGTGTGTGTGTGTGTGTGTGTGTGTGTGTGTGTGTGTGTATGGTGTGTGTGAGTGTGTGTACGGTGTGTGTGAGTGTGTGTGTGTGTGTGTGTGTGTGTGTGTGTGTATGTGTGAGTGTTCTTACAGGGAACAGCACCACAGGCACTGTCAGGGTGACTGCCACCAGGACAGCGACGCGCACACACAGGATCAGTGTGTCCAGCGGGTCCACCTTACTGTAGGTGTGCAGGAGCTCAGCTTCCGTGTTGACTGTGGATGCACACACACACACGCCATACACACGCACACACACACACACACACACACACACACACACACACACACACACACACATGAGCACACAGATAACTCCAAATAAATACAAACACAGAAGCAGAGGAAGAATTCCAAAAATAATAAAGAGAATAGTAAAAACATATTGAGCTATATTGTGAAATAGTTGGTACCATAGAAGGTGAGATAACCGAAGACAGCGGTGAGGAGGTACATAACGAACATGGACAGGATCGAGACGTTGGCAATGCCCTGCATCCTCCGCTTGGTCGGGCTTCACGTTACAGAAAATACAGAAAAATACCATTGATTTTAAAATATATTGATTTGGATATCATGGAAAATAGCAGTAGATTAAAACATTTATTTAATATGAAAATATTATAGAATGATCATTTATGATGATCAGTAATGGTTTAATTATTATTATTAATGTTTGTATTCATATTTATATTGTTATTATATTATCACGCTGTTTCTGGAAGAGCACATCTGAATGGATATTTGAATGTGGCTTCCTATCAACACGTGCGACCCCCCGAGTCTGAAGAGAGAGTGGAATATTCCGCTGCTGCGTCTTACTTGCGGAGCTCGGTGTAAATAGGCAGCACCTCAGGGTGGCACACAAAGGCAAACGCCAAGATGGGGATGGTATATGCCGTCTAAAAAAAAAAAAAACATCAAAAGCAAAGTTGGTTACAGAGGAAAAAACTGGCAACCATTCAGAGGGGTGGGGTCTGTCCTAATCGAGGAAGCACATGGAGCTGTCTAACCATAGTCCACTGTTTAAACCAAGCCAACTGGCTAGATGCTTGTAATGGGATACAGTAATGGATACCCAAGGGTGGGAGAGCTGGCAAATTCAATGATGGACACCCCCCCAACCCACAAATAGCTTGTGACCATATACAGTCAGAGCCATTACCCATTCAAATGTCCAGTTTTTCACATCTAGTGCTTTCCATTAGTCGGGTGAGACACTCGACGTCTGTCTGCTCATGGATGCCATACATGTACAGACGACACGTATGTCACGAGCGCAAAACAAACACAAGCCAAATGATTTGATGAGTGGATTGATAGCAGAAGAGAAAATTCCATATTCAAATAGTAAGCTTGAATAGTGAACCATGACAGTATAGTCTGCATTGTTCAAATGCCACGAGGCAGGAGATACTTTTGAATGTATGAAATCTAGTCCAACACCATACCCTCCCAAATCCCTTCTGTTTGGGAACCACCTATTTATACCACTGCATTTTACAACCCCTCCCCCAAAGAAATAGTTACAAAGGTGAGACTTTTGTTGGGTTTGTGAGAATTTAGCAGGGAGGTCTCTGACCTCTTGGTTGACGGTGAAGTATTTGGCGGTGCAGGTGTCTTCGGGGATGGTGGCGTTGATGGCGGTTAAGTTAACGAACGCCTCCAGTGGGCAGGCAATGTTGAACTTCTTGTAGATGACCTGACATTTGAGACAGAGGGCAAAAATATAATAGAGAGAGAGAGATGTAGGTAAGGATATCATATCAGAGGATTTGTAGATACATGTCATTAAGGAGCAGGTAAAGGGTTAGTGTATCGAGTGTAGCTCAAGAAGGCCTACATGTTGCGGACATTGGGCGGACATCAAACCCAGAACCTTTCACCCATTCGTAGGGAAGTGTTAAACATACAAAATGTCCCCTTATTATAGCCATAATGATATGTAATACTCAATGTGTAAAATAAAAACTAATTCCAGCTAAGCCCAGCCTCTGTTGTCACACCATACAATATAGCAGCATCCCATAATAATCCCTCACCGAGGAGAGGAAGAAGACCATGCAGGTGAGGGAGAATCCACTGGTGTAACCTAGGTAACCTGTAGGATGACATCATATCATCTGGCCAATCAGTATGCTTTGGGCTTTCGACATATGTTGAATATATATACAATCAAACTGTATTGATCTGAGAGGGAAAATTCAGGGTTACACAGCAATACACATCAGAGCTAAATATATATAAAACATTGGGGAAATTATAGATATGATTTATCATGTATAATAATAATAAAAAATTAAATAATCAATGAAGCAAATAATGAAATAATTCAATTATTACATTATTACAAAAACACAAATAAATAATACTAGATATTATTTATACTCACCGAGGTGTTTCATCAGAGCCAGGGGGAGGATGATGGTCACACTGACGATGACAATCAGGTAGTTCCCATTCATGTACCAGTCCCTAGATAGATACACACATACAGGCACACACACACACACACGCACACGCACACGCACACACACACACACAAAACATATTTACATGTGCAAAGTAGTCTAATCTAACTCATCAATAACTAAGAACACTTGAATTTGGCTTTGAAATTGTGTTCATTTATATAACTATCACAGGACATTTTCATATCACATCCACCAACAGAAATATTTCAAGACCTTCTCCCAAAAACTATTATGAGGCTCATGACATGAAATATCACACAAGACTGCCCTCATTCTTGTGTATGTTGGCAAGGCAATAGAAAAAAAAGATTTGTTTTGAGAATAAGTTCAATAGAGTAAAACATAACCATGATGTCATTGGTTGCATACTTCAGACAGATGTGTGATTTGTTTTTACAGGTACTCACCCAGAGCTTGATGCCTGTCCAAGGAATGCCTGGATGACCAAAGGAAGTTCATATTTCACGATGAAAAGGTAACTGGACATAGCTGAGGAGCACAGAAAAGAACCCGGGCTCACACACATGGAAACAACCATTTAAAATGTTAAAAACAAACACTTTAACTGAGAAAGGTAAGATAAGATAGTACTTTATTGATCCCAGACAGGATAGGGATCAAGCAGGAGGCAGCAGGGACAGTAGTAGAATTATGGTATTATTATTAAGTATAAATCAATATTTTCCAACCCTCTAGTTGAATATGTCTTACATAAAACAATGTGGTGTAAATAATTACAAGCCTAAAACATTTACTTCTGTTTATGGTGTCTGTTTGTGAAGATGAATAGTTAATAAACACAGAAGCCAAGCTGAAATTACCAGAGTGACTTTGGTTCGCCCTGAATTCCTGCATCATGAATGGGTGACAACATGGAAAAACCAACAGGACACATGCTCTCTCTCTCTCTCTTCCCCCCCTTCCCCCCTCCCTCTCTCTCTCTCTCTCTCTCTCTCTCTCTCTCTCTCTCTCTCTCTCTCTCTCTCTCTCTCTCCCCCCCCCCCCCCCCCCCCCCCCTCTCTCTCTCTCTCTCTCTCGGCTGTAGCCAAACAAGCATCTGTTGCCTTGGCTTGGAAAAAGTGATAAGTTGAGGGATAAAATAAGTAGGCTATGCTATCACAGCGATAACACAACAGCAGGGCTGGGAGCACAGCGGGGGTGTGGATGAAGTGGATGTGTGATGCTGTTTGATGATGTCAACCATTAAGGTGAGGTCAGCCAATAGGAGGTTCTCCTCAACCAATCCCAAAGTAATCCCAGCCCACCCGTAAGTGAAGACTCTTATCATGCTGCTTATATCTATAACTATTTAATAATTTATCAGACTAGATTTGCATTAATCTAAAGCAGTGGCGGACTGGCACCAAAAAGAGGCCCTGGCAATTTTGACAGAGAGAGGCCACATTGTCTTCTCAGGTCATCTGCAACCATGGCCGTCGCTAGCAATTGGGAACAAAATTCGGCCAAACAAAATGTTCTCCAATGGGGGGGGGGGGGGGGGGGGGGGGGGGGGGGGGCGCCTGCAGCTCCGCTTTATTTTAATTTTTTTTTAATTTATTCATTTATTGATTTGCGGCCGCCTATTGACACAGCCGCTCTGCTTTATTTATTTACCCTATTTATTCATTTATTTAGTTATTTGCGGCCGTGGCAGCCTATTGATACAGCCGCTCCGCTCCGCTTTATTGCAGCCGCATCACCAGGCCGAGCGGCCGCGTCACCAGGCGGCCGCAGTGGCATTTGCCCACATTGCCCAATGGCCAGTCCGTCCCTGATCTAAAGCGACTTACAGTGAATTGTAGATACATGCCATTAAGGGTCAGGTAGGGGTTAGGGGCATTTTGCTACTGGATGCCTACAGTTAGTGAATTTCTGGTTGGGATCAGGGTGAGACCATCCTGATCTCACAAGTTCACATTCTGTTTCTCTCTGGAAATCGGTCTAGCCAGGCTTCAAATATGCGCTTGTGGCTGAACCACAGTAGTCCGGACCAATCACCGTCCTATGAGGATCTACTGGCAGCTATGGGTGTAGTGTAGCTGTAACGACCACGAGATTTAAGATACTGCTCGTTCCAGAACAACAATGGCGGCTCCTAAAGAGGTTAGATGCTGCTAGAGCATCAGTTATACCTGAACTGGAGAAAGAAGAGCAAAGAACAGCACTGAAGGCACTTCTCTATCGTAAAGATGTTTCCGCTCTCCTACAATGTCAGATGGTTCGTTGATCTGATTGGTTGAAGTTAGCCCGTGATAGACGGTGAATGACAGATGGTTCATTCAATCACCTGCCAAGTATTTTTTGAAAGTGCCTGCCCTTTCCCAAACAGTTTCCAAGGATGACTTCCCAGATGGTTCTGTGTAACAAACCATCTGGCTTGTCAGGTTATTGTGGTGTGCCTTGGCACCATGAAGGTTGGGAACCACTATTCGTATCCTGCATGGGACAGCAGCAGCCTTACCACCGATGTTGTGTAGGGTTATGATGACACCGGCAAGTATTTTTCCCGGTTGCCCAAAGGCACGAAGACCCAGTTGCTCGTAGGCGCGAATACCTGAACAAACAAAGAGGATCAATATTTGCAGAGGGTCAGACATGTCAGTCACACACACACACGCACGCATGCACACACACACACCACAAAATAACCTGCAGGCTAGAAATTCTCCATTTGAAATGAAACCAATGCCCTTTCAAATTGTGCTCATGTGTTCATAACGGGCCGATTGCTTGGCCTCCGGTATTGCTGCCTGCCGCTTTCTCGAGAACCGCTCATGCAAACAACTTCACACTCAACACTGCACTTCCTTGGGTGTGAAGTCAATCGGAAGAACAGTTGTCGAGAAAATCGAAGGACAGACATACAGAGACTCCTCCATTTATAGTTAAATAGTTAACATTTAGTCATTTTGTAGACACTTTTATCCAAAGCGACTTGCAGTGAGTCGTCATTAAAGGGCAGGTAGGGGTTTTATGCCTGCCTCGTGCTCAGGGATGCCCTCCAAGTCTGCGGGCATTGGGGTTTGAACCCAGAACTTTCCGGCTGGGAGTCAAACACCCTAGCCACGGGACTAACCTGCTATCCGTGACGACCTGCTTCCTACATTTCCTCCAAAAGACCTCAATAAGGCCTCATTGTTTGTGTGTGTGTGTGTATATGGCCGTCATGTGATTGAGGACTGTAGGGCGGTAGACGAAGGCTCATGGGCGTCACAAGCCTGTGTACTTCAGGGGAACTCACCCACGACTCCAGCGCTGCGCAGAAGAAGGTGCACAGAGTAACTGGACAAGCAGGCAATGGCCGTCAGAAGGATCCTGCATGGAGGAGAAAGTAGACAGATAGACTTGTGTTTGAATCACAGGCAGCCCAAATCTCGCACATAGGTGAACAAATAAACAAGACAAATAAACGGCTGTATTTACTAATGAAACAGTGTATTTCGAGAATGTGTGTATTCCAGAGCGCGGACAGTCCAATTCATCGAATTGCTCTGTGTAACTGGTTGAAGGTCCCACGCCAGTGCCTTGCTGAAGAGCATCGCAAGGAGTAAACCACACCCTTCTCTACACCCTTCCAGGCCAGAAATAAAGCATGGCCCTCAGCCAATGAGATTCCAGCGCTGCTATACTAATGCCATGCTGGGTCCATGTGGGCGTTCGGGGTCACCCTCCTAGCATCTCCTTTTTCCATCTGTTTATGTTTCTATCGTGGAGGTGTAGGTCCGCATACAGTACCATCGCCACGTTATATATTTACATGATCGTAATAACTCTTGAGTAGGGGTGCTATTGGGCTGTTTGACAAGACGGTTGGATGGGTTCACTGGCACCATCAACTGTGGTTGTTAAACTCCTGCTGTGTAAACTATTGTTGTCCTTCCTCCTCAGTGACCTGACACGTCTGTCATTTCTTGTTGTGAGTGAGCGTAGGAGACTGCCTGTTCTATCTATTCTGTGTTATGCAGGCACTGTGTTTACCTCCTGGGTTTCCATACCATACCAAGTACATTTCAGTGTCATTTCAGTCAATTGCTAAGAATATCACAGTGGGTTTTACTATTGAAGGACGCTAAAAACAGATTTATGAAACCTGTAATATTTAGCACACGGGTGCCACAAAAAAAAACGATTCCTGCCTTTTGGGCAAGGATTGCACAATATTTTACTTATAGCAAAACACTTCTCATTGGTCTATTTTGGTCATTTTCTTTGGTCTCATTGTACCACTGAGGTACAGACCACACATGCATGCATGTTGGTGTGTGTGTGTATTTATGTTTGGCAGGGTCTGATGTTTGCCTGTCTCTCTGTTTCTCTGTCTGTCTGTCTCTTTGTCTCTGTCTCGCTGTCCTTCTGCCTCTCCGTCTGTCTGTCTGTCTGTCTGTCTGTCTGTCTGTCTCTATCTCTCTCTGTCTGTCATGGAATTTATGAACTATACACCACATAAAATAAGTAACCGTCCTAGTATCTAGTTAATCAAATAAGCCTTTGTATGAAGTATCGAGGAGAGGAGTATCTCCCTTCCTCTCCCCAACTGGAACCTGTTAAGTTAGTTATCATTCACATTGTCACTGTAGCCATGAAGTCCAGTACTACGGCTGTGCTAATCCACTCACTTCTTTATTGTGCAGATTCCTTTAGTTGTCTAGAGTCCTTGCAGACATGTCTACTTCCCCCATAGTGTATTGGAAATTAACTTGTCCTACCGCCTTGGCTGGTCACAGCCATGGCCAAAACTTAACTCTCCACGATGGTCACTCCCCTCACCTTTGTTTTCTTTGTTGTTAATGCCCACAATGTGAAAGTTTCACTAGAAGAATCATGTACACCCATTGTCTCGTTGAAGATGCTTGGTAAATGCTCCCATGTGTCTTCCCATGATCATGCTTCAATTGAATCAAATAATTTGCTATCAAGAAGTGTCCTAAAGAAATGATTCTTCATCACTGTCACTCTGTCTCTCTGTCTCTGAATGTCTGTCTCTATCAGGGGTGGACTGGCCATCGGTGCACATCTTTGGGCCGGCCCAGGACTGTCATAAAAATAAAGTAATTTGTCCTAACTGGAGGTGGTGTGTTACGATCGCCCCCCCCCCCCCCCCCCCCCCCTCATCGGTCATCGGACCGGGGTGTGTGACGATTGCGCGCACCCCCCCCCCCGTCGGTCGTAGGTCCGGGGTGGGTTACGATCACGCTCGTCCTGTGGTGGGCCAGTCCATGAGAAAATTGCCAGGGCCGAATTTTGTTCCCAGTCCAGCCCTGGTCTCTATGTCTCTCTGTCTCTGAATGTCTGTCTCTATGTCTCTCTGTCTCTGGTGAACGTGAGAGTCTGGTACTCACAGAAACAGGACGATGCCGGTGTTGGACATGGCATAGGACAGGCCCAGGATCCCACTCCCCATGATGGCATTACTCAGGTTGAAGGCGGACATGCCAAACGAGGTCTTGCCTTCAAACTGTCACACACACATAAAGTAGCTTTAATAACTTTTTTTTGTTATTCTTAGGTTTGTATGATAATAACAATCAGGGAATGGCATTATTGTATTCAAATTAAACACCATGCACCTAACTTGCAATGAAACATAGATTTGAATAACGCTTTTTAATACGTTGAATGATGTGCAATATGTGATTTTATACGCATTTTTAATGTACTTGCTTTAACATTGAGGTTCACTTTGGAAATAGGTGTTTAACACTTTTACATGCAAAACTCGGGAATGTTTTATATTTTGTAACCGTAAATAAAATCTAATCCAATGAAATCAAACTAGGTTCAGGTTTGACCAATCATCTCACTCACGTCGGTGAACTGTGGTTTCTTAAAGCCATCGCTCTTCTCTGGAAGGAAGGACTCCTCCTCCGGCTGGGTTCTGGAGCAACAACAAACATCTACAGTTACCTTCACATTCAACCATAACAAACCAGATCAAACTGAATGATTTATCAATCATTTAACCATCGAGTAACCAAACACTGAACCTAAACGACATCGATCTGCCAAAAAACACACACAAATTATGCAACCGGATTGTCGCCGGCCATTGGCCAATAACATCCTCTGCCCCCAGTATGAGCCAATCAGAAACAAGTGCTATTGTTTACTAACAGTGTGTTCTTCAGGAAATTGTGCTCAACCTGATTTTATGTAGCATTTTGCTTACTCTTTAACTACTTCGGTGTTAAAGTTTGATGTTTTTCGTAATCTTTCCCCATTGTGGCAAAATGTTTCTATATTGAATGGGTCACATTTTCAGAAAGAACAAGTTAATTTGTGGAAATAATGTGATGACATTTGCATTGCATTTGATATTTTACTTTTATCCTCAGACCTCCCTTTGCTACTTTTTGTTGTTCTTGAAGGCCTACTACACATCTGATATGTAAACACTTTGACTTGAAGGTAAACATACCCTTTGTCCAATGATTCATATTCATGGTGGCTACCATTGGACATCTTTTGCATCTCCATACTTGCGGCTAGCTTGAGGCGCTGGTGCTTCTTGGTGGGTGTCAAGGTACAGTGCTTGCCCAAAACTTTTCTGTTTTAAATGAAATATATGAAAATACAAACAATTATTTGTTTAGGTTTTACATTTTTCCAGGGTAAGTCACAAACACATAGGGAAGAAATAGATTTGAGGTTGAGCGTGTTTGTTTTTTTAAACTTAAAGCTACCAGTGTTAGCACATGTCGGTTAGTTAATGTTAACGTTGTGTCCGCGAACAGAAAACACACATCTTTCATTCCCTGTGGTTGTGGAAAACCCACAAAGTTCCCCTTAAACCCCTGGTCAACTTTAAATAGCCAGTAATGGACTGCTATTAAAATAAAATGTGCTTATTTTTTTATTTTTTTTACTGTATCCTAGGTTTGGCATTACTGCAATCAAATTCAGCAATTAAAATACAGCACATTAAACAAAGAACATAATCTTATGTTTCTATTTAATCTATTGTTATACTGTATACGTATATATATATATATATATATATATATATATATATATATATATATATATATATATATATATATATATATTACTGACATTGTATTTATTTTTATTTTCTTAGCAGAACAGTGGGGTGAGGAGGAGGGGGCGTGGACAGGAGTGGGGACACCTCGGGCCTCATAAGCCAGCCAGCCACACACACACACACACACACACACACACACACACACATACAAACTGAGGACTGACACCAGCAAGCTCCTATGTGACCCCCCTGTGGTCCTCAGTTTGTGAGCTCTGATGAAGTGGTTTGAGGTTGGCACTGTCGTTGACCTTCCAAGTCAAACATGGTAGAGTTGTTGCAACAGGCATACTGCTTCACTGTACTGATGCTGTATTGTCCCAGTGACATGTGTCTGCTTCACTGTACTGATGCTGATTCCACCAGTGACATGTGTCTGCTTCACTGTACTGATGCTGATTCCACCAGTGACATGTGTCTGCTTCACTGTACTGATGCTGATTCCACCAGTGACATGTGTCTGCTTCACTGTACTGATGCTGTATTGTCCCAGTGACATGTGTCTGCTTTACGTTTACATCCGGGGGAACTGGGGGGAGACGGCACAGAGCCAACCGCAAGGGGCGGAGTTACGCCTTGTTTCGTTACGGAGAAAGTATTTCTACAGTCAGTGGACAGTCTACATGGTGTTGATTTGAAACCTTTACAGACAGATGTTTTTTGTTTTTTTTACAGTTTACTACTGCTGGCTGAGTTTGTGTTTGCCAATTACGCACTTAACGATCCCAGCCTCCAGCAACATGATTGGTCGAAACAAATATGAAGCGAAAGAAAGTGAAACGCCCCCGTTCACCCAGATGTGAGCTGATCTGCTATCAGTCTTTAGATATTAGATATTAATCTAAAGTCTGATGTGTGAGACCAACATCACAGGTAGTCATTAAGAAGACGCATTCACCCAAAGTAAGTTACAAGTGAGGCTGAGAGCAATCAAAGCATACAACCAAAATTGGAGTAGCTACAAAAAAGTTATAATGCTGCACAGCACAACCTATACAATATAGCCATAGGAATTAGAGATACAAGGTTATCATGTTATCACTTTAAAGGGAACAGTTGTTTTCACATTTTGGTGCCTATTATGCATATACACAATAAATAAATCAATTCAGTTACATGTCACACTTCTTGAATTCAGTTACATGTCATGAAGGAGCAGGAACGGGGTCAGTGAGGCTGGGCAGGGTGCAGACATTGGGGATCGAACCCAGTACCTTTCAGCTGGGAGTCGTGCACCCTATAGCCACTACACTACCCTGTATATAAATACTTGTGTGTTTTTGTTCAATAATACTTGGGCCCAGTAGTTACATTCACAGCTTTGGCAGAACCCTTTGTCTGGGAAGAGGCCATCACTGGGGAGAAAGTCTGAATTCCCTCCAGTGAAAATAAGCACACACTAATTTCCATGTCTGTTTGAAAAATGTCCCCCAAACTCAACCAAGGATGCTGACTTCATCCCCGACACTTTATGAGGTATTTTTACATACGCAGGACTGTAAAAGATGAAGACGGTTGTGTGTACACTGTTTGATAGTCATTCACTTGGGCATTTCAGGAAAAATGCAGATGACTAAATAAACACATCCTCAATACAACGTGAGTATGAGTGTGTTTTTACAGTGGAAATGTATCATCTTTACACTCATTGGCAGCCCACTACGACATCTCTGACATCTCCGGTCGAGAGACAAGGGATTTTTTCCACCTGTTTAATCATTTGACCATGCATGAGTTTTCTATGCTAGTCACACGCAGCGCTCAACAGTGCTGGGAATGAACCAATAGAGGACATGTGATGGGAAATCAGCTCAGTGGACTCGCCCTCTCTCTCTCTCTCGGTCTTGGGTCAAGGGGGAAAGGAGGGGAAAACAGTGTTTGAAAATAATTACTTTTATCTAACACTAAGCCTAACATTTTTGTTTCAAACGTTAAACGAGTGTTGTTTATAAAGTCGGAGCTTAGGAGCTTTGGTCATGCAGAATAATGCAATAATAAGTGCTTTATAATGACTAATAAAGAGCCAACATGCGTGCTTATAAGCAACTAGTTAATGGTGAATATGTGGTCCCTAATCTGTGAAGTGTTGCCAAAGTGTTACCATATAACTAAGTCAGTACAGCAAGGATGTCAATTGAACAAGTTTCTAAGTGCACAATTCATAATTGCTAGCTTTAGCTATCCTTTCTGGTATACAGCTAGGGGAAGATGTTATAAGTAAGTACTAAGTACTATTTAATTGCCAGGACATATGAAGCTATGGAAGGAAGCTCTCAGCAGGCTAAACCTGGGGACGTCTCAGTGCTGAAGCCCCATTGTTCTGACCTTGATTGAACAACCATACTGCTTGCACTGTATGGCCAACAGTGGACAACACATGTCTCGTAAACATGCGTCCACTTATGGGATATTTTGTTGCTGATAGTCCGCCATATTGAGAGGACTCAAGAGAGTTGTAGTACTATAAAATCCTACATTAATGTAAATATACCGTAACCTAGGCGCATGCAAACTTTGTTTTGCCATGCATGACACAACGTCTTCCCATAATGACAAAAATTGCACGATTAATTACTAAACAATGACCAAAACATAACTATCAACATAATAACTAACATCCCAAAAGCTCCCAAAATTGCGATGTGACGTCACTGTGGAATTGCTAGTATCATTTCTGACCATTTCACTTTCTTTCCGAAATAGTTTGATATTTCTTAGATATTCCGCCATATATACCCGAAACTTTAAAGAAATTGAATTTCATACACACAAAAAAACAAAAAACAAAATTGACCTAAAAGTTTAACAACAACACAAACAACAGGAAAGTTGAATTAAAAATGCAAATTCTGCTCCTAAACAGAACTATTCCACCAGTTGTATCTGGCTAAATTGTGCTGCACAGAATGCTTGAGCGTCTGTGATACTCACAGCAGCCCCGAGTGGTGGGCCTAAGTATAGTGCAGGTCAAACAAAACTGTCTGGAATGTGCCAGAGATTGGATTTCAATTTGTCTTTAGGTTGAGTAATGGGTGTAGTTGAGGAAACGTGAGTGGCGCTCACGCACGCATGCATGCATGCACACACAGTTGGAGAGTAGAGGAAATATCCACTATGATCAGAAGGAAAACCCCTATGGTCCTTTAAGCTCCAGTATATCTCAGGTCTAACTTGTTAACTCCAACTTTCTATTCCAGGCTGGCTAACTCATCATTCAAAATAACCTCCTCTCTTCCTGGAATAGACAATCATGTATACCAAATTCAAGAGCCCACCTGTTGTGTTAACGTATGCTGCTAAAAACACAAACCCCTGCTTTTAGAAAGCTCCGGTTTTTAAAACTTGAACAAACCTGATCCATGTTCCAAAGGACACGACCAGTAGTAGAGGATATGTAGTTTGTGCTGTGGGTGGACCTACAGACATGGGTGAGGAGAGGAGGGGAGGGGGGGTGGACACATACAGCAGTATGTAAAGCACGGGGGTGGGGGTTTCGAGGCTGTTTTCTGAGTAGCAGACCCTGACCTGTTTTGAAGGCAGGCATGGAGACGTGTAGAGTTACGGCTTATGTAATATTGTCCGTTTTTGTGGGGTTGCTGCTGGGTGAGCGTCGCTTTGCAGATTGTAGCGGCGGTTACTTTATTATCTTAGAATCTACAACTCACTGGGATTGTATAGGCGAAGTCAAGCCACGCTACAGCCACAGCAAACTGTAGTTTTTGCTATCCGATGTTTGGTTCTTTCTTTCTTTTGTTCTTTCTTTCGTCCTTTTAACAGAAGCAATGACAAAAATGTTCCTGAAGCTTTCTATGCTCACTGAGTCAACTACTATAAATACTTGTTATAATTACTTGGCCTCGCTAACATTAAATTACTGACAAAAGTCTGTTTTGTCCTTATAATGAACAACACATACCATAGTATGCTGCAATAAAAGTAATAAACGGCTTTATTGTGCCCTGTTTCAGCTGATGTACTGTTGTTAATGACAATTATTTATTGTCAGATATTGAAAGATCAGTAATCTGGATAAAGTAGTTAGAAAACTGAAAATAAAAACAACCATTTTCAGAGACATTATGAAGCCTGACAACAACAAGATATCATCAACAATGCATTCGCCAATTTTAAATGTGTGGATCCTTACAGCATTAAAGGGGAGAAAAAACAATCAAACAAATTAAAAAAAACAAAAATACAAATCAATATATCAGTACTGCATATACACTAAAAATGAAAAAAGAAAAACTCCTCAACCTAATAAACTAAATAACCACAGTCGGACAAGACTGGAAGCCAGATCAGTGTTTTGACAAGGTCCACACACACACACACACACACACACACACACACACACACACACACACACACACACACACACACACACACACACACACACACACACACACACACACACACACACACACACACACACACCTCCAGTCTTCCCGTCCGCCTCCCTTCTTGACCAGATATTCTCCACAGGGAAAACCACGTGGCAGAAGAGCTGATAGTTAGGGAAGACAGATTCACCTACCTCCAGACGCTGGGGGACTTCTAGAGCACAGGAGACAGAACAGCCAGGTCCTGCTGGGAAGGTTGCAGTAAGGTAGGGGAGGGTGGTGGTGGGGGCGGAGCGTGCAGAAGACAGGTGAGGTTTGCTTAGCTCCAGAGGTACGCCCGGCTCAGGGGTTTGTAGAGAAGCCAGCGGGGAGGGGAGAAACTGGACAGAAAAGAGAGTCTCGACAGGCAGAGAAGAGAGAGGGTGGGGGGAGGAGGAGGAGGCGGGCACATGTGTGGAGAAAAAGGCAGTCGAGGAATAAAAAAAGAGACCCTCATTGGTCTCAAGTTACTTGTGATGTCACAGGAAAGACACACCCCCATCCTGTAAAACACACACACACACAAGACATGTTGCTGATGGATGGCCATGTGGTGGTGGGGGGGGCGGGGGGGGGGGGGGTTCTCCGGTTGCTTATGGCCGGGCTTATGGAATTGTTTCCATGCAGAGTGGACCCTCGTATCCAAAATCACACACACATCCCACTCCCACACATCCCACGCCCCCAACCACCACACATACACACACACACACACACACACACATACACACATACACAAACACACACACTCTCATCCAACCACACACACACACACACACACACACACGCCCACACACCCTGGAACCAACATTACAGTGGAAATAAATATGGAGAGGTAATCAACCTCACGTTGCATAAGAACCAGCTCAGTAGTTTCGAGGAGACGAGCCACACAAGAGGGACAAAGTGGGAACGAGTACAGCAGCAAAGTAAATACAAGAGTACAGCCCAGAACATTTCCAACTGCACCTGAACAACGCTCTGTCAACACCAGATGGTACTGGACAAGGGCATTCCCATGCCCATTTGGGGAGGGGGTTGACAGTTTGTACACAGACATCAACATGACTTTAACTCACATAATTACCCTCTTGTTCGCTTGAGTGAACATTAGCCTAACTGGTCTTCAGCGGTTTGGATCTCAGCGCATGAGAGACCACCTCTCCTTGTTTATGTATTGTAGCGGTGCGCGCTGTAGATGTTTCCATTGCTAGCCTACAGCATCAGCATCATCCCTCCTTGTAACCTTGTTACTGTTTGTTAGTTAGTAACCTTGTTAGTTTCTACTGAGCTCCCGAGACTCTGGCCCTCTCTCTCTTCCTGTCAAGGTTGAGTGACACCAACAACTGAGTAAAGGAGAAAGGAGGAGGAGTTCTACTTTTCCCAAGAACTACTCAAATAACCAATGGGGACCAGGAAAAAAAAATGGCCATAGTAGAAATCTCTGTGGTGTGGCCCCCCACTCCACACCCTCACGTCGTCTTTCTCCGAGTCCCCTGATGTACAAGGGCCCATTTGCCTTTTTGAGAATGAAAAGAAGCCTATGTAGGATTACAGTTGACTACTAGAGAAACCTACAGGTGTTGGGAGTATGGATGTTGATGTTGTAATAGGCCGACTTACAATCAAACTCATCATTAACTGCATCACAGAATAGGCCTACTGAATGGTTAAGTTTTAATATCAGGTTTTAATCGAGAAATTAAATCTTTGCATTTAAAACGAGTCGTGAGATAAAGAAACCAAACACTACCAACCACTCTGTTTTGTTGCCCCATTTTTATTGGAAAGCTGCTATAAATAGTTATTATTCTGATTATTTCTTAAGGACATGGCTGCGTGTTCTAGCGGTTTGGTATTTCCATGGTATTTCCCTGTGCTCCCTGTGTACACACGCTGCCCATGGTTTGCTGTGAAAAGACTTCTAGCGCATATCAAATGTAAAGCTATAAACATAGCTAACACTCATGTGTGAGGGGCCAAACATCTCAATGTGTAGGGCCCACAAGTGCAGTGCGCCAGTGAGTAGGCCTGTTAGTGGCATTAATACAATTTACAAATAATCATTTATCATCATTCTTATTTTGTTAACTTTAAGTAAATCTTTTTCTGAAAATATACTACTGGAATCTAAGCTACAACTCGATTAGATGAAGAAAATCAGTGGGAGGCTATAAAACAGGCTCAGCAATGCATATTAACATAATTTAAAAACGTCAATCAGAAGGTAAAATTAAACGCCCTTTAAAGGCTGTAGGCCAGGGGTCGCAAGTAGGCCTAAGTTCGCCTTTGGGCCAATTTATTTTCTTGGCGGGCCAGAACATAAATGGAGGCAAAATATTTGATGACACTCTTAGTCTAGTTTGTATTGTATTGCATTGTATTGTGTTGGGTAAAAAGTCCAAAAGCACACAGCCTTGTCGGTACAGACTGAATTTGATTCTGATTATTAAATTAATTCCCGCCAAATTGTAGCGCATTTGCAGCTTCGCTCCGAAAGATAAGATTCTGCAGAAATTAGGGGAAGTTCACCTCCTGGCCAAACGGCTGTGTTATTAAACACAGCCATAGCCTACCACTCAAAACAATGCTATCACCTCTGCTAACCCATTCACACTTAACCGCTGTGGTTTGAGGCTCTCAAACTATGCTGTTTTCAACAGGGTCGGCCTTTTGAGTTGAGGAAGTTAACACATCTAACGCGGTCTAGCGTCAAACTGACACCGCCTATGGACGTTGATAGAGGTGGACCCATGGGGACCTATCTCTCTCTCCCCCCTCCCTCTCTCCCCCCCCTCCCCCCCCCCCCCCTCCCCCTCTGTCTCTGTCTCTCTCTCTCTCTCTCTCTCTCTCTCTCTCTCTCTCTCTCTCTCTCTCTCTCTCTCTCTCTAGAGTAGATGGATTAGATATTCAGTAGCAAGCAGTCTTTCCTGCCTTGCTGTGATCATAGGTCGTGATGAGAGGAAGGAGACTTCCTCAAGCTACCGCTCAGGTTTTACCTCACCTTTGACGCCGGCGACATCTGCTGGTCAAAAGCGTCCTCTCCTCGTCCCGCCTGTAGCGCTGGCTCTGGAGATGAAGAGGTGCATGTTGATACAACATGCAAGTTGACACACGTTATTTCTACAGTTAACTTCACATGATAACACACTATATATACACACACACACACACACACACACACACACACACACACACACACACACACACACACACACACACACACGTGCAATTAAATAATTATTTTGGGTGTTGAAGAAGGTTGATATAAATAAAGTATTGGGATTGTTTGAATAGTTATTTTCAATGGATTTGGCCTTGTGTGTGATGTAGGTTAGATTAAAAACAATTTAAACTGAAGCTAATACTGTTATATTATCTCGAGGGTCGCGCCCATGGGGAGTAACCTGGGAGCGACGGGGTTAAAAACAAAGCGACGGTCACGCGACTCGCCGAGCGTCCTCTCGCGCAAAGCACCCTGGGAGTCTGAGTTTTTACTCCCGCGGTTCACCGCTTGGCGCGAGCAAACTGCCGCCCGCCAGAAACTCCACCTCCCGCAAGCACCCGCCGCGTTACAACCGCTGTACGACTTCCTCCGTGATCTCGACGAGATGCTGAAAGAAATGTCTGTTGTGTGTGCTCAGTGTCGCTGCCGCTAAACAACACCGTGGCTCAGTGTGAACACAGCCCACCGGTCGGAGGAGATGCCTTGCTAAAAAGCACATAGGTCGGAGTCTCCCGCGAGGGCGACGGGTGTCACCGCGTCTTGTTAGCGGCTCCCCACCGCATCCGAAGCTGGCTACTGGGCTAGCATGATTGTATCAAATGTTAAACACATCATCCAGCCGTTTGACATCAGCTGAGCTGCCCGTCGCCGCTGTCATTTCCTTTCGCAGACCGGCGGTAAACGTGTACAATGGAGGAAGTTGATAAGATTTTGATCCACGCACTCAGGCAGAGCGGCACGTACGTATATATAATATATATGTATATATGTATGCGTTCAACTGTAGTTCCCTATCCTTCATTAGCATTGGTCCTGGCCAGGCTGCAGCCAGTTCATCCTGCTGTACCCTAGTCCTGGGTGCAGTTGAATAGGCATGTGTGGAGGCTGCTGTACCGTACGTGACATGGTTATTGACGTGTGTGTGTGTGTGTGTGTGTGTCTTGGCAATTACACAACAACCAACCACTCCCACGTATCGTTGAACAAATGATCGATGTAAATGATTATGGTATGCATGTAAGGATGTGACTGTGTGTGTGTGTGTGTGTGTGTGTGTGTGTGACTGTCTGGGGGGGAATACCCAGAACAGGGGATACTTGGTCACTTATTGAGCTGTTCTCCTCAGACACCCTATTAATCTAGTGTTATGTTTCCATCTTGCGACCACAGGGAGGTGGCTGAAGACATCCAGAGTGTGAAACAGTTCACCAGCGAGCTGATCGTGGAGGCGGTGGTGCGATGTGTCCGGGTCATCAACCCAGCCCTGGGAGGGGGCCTGTCGCCGTCGCTGCCCCCCGGCATGTCTGCCCGCTTCCGGGTAGGGATGGGCCTGGCACAGGCCTGTCAGGTAAGAGGTCTAACGCTAACATTTGACTTGACATGGAGACACATGGAGCTGGTCAGGATGTGGTTGCTTTAGGTGCAGTGTGTGAACAGATATAAACGCATGGAATGCAGTTTACTTGTTGTAATCAGGTCTTGTTTTATGTGCAGTGTGAACAGATATGAACGCGCAAAATCCAGTTTCTTTCTATCATCAGGTCTATTTTCAAAGGTCCAGTGTGTGAACAGATCTAAACGCCTGCAATCCAGTCTCTTGCTAATAATAAGGTCTGGGGCCGTCCAGAATGTGGAAGTGAATCTGTTTCTAAGGATCATGTGGTCTGCATGCTTTGTCATTTAAATGTATTGACCTGGAATGGGGTCGGCTGCATTCCCTGAATGCTAGGAGCCGCCACAGCTATTTCAATGAAATTCCCTTTTGTTGAATTCTAAAAGAGTCCCAAAGTTTCGCAAAAAAGTAAAAAGTAAAAAGCCAAGGTTTGGGGTTGTACAATTAGTCTCAATGGACCAGGAGCTCTGATGGGCTTCCCTGTCGTTTTCTATCATGTGTTGGTCACATGCAGCTGGAGTGACTCTTAGGCTCATTAGCAACTACGGTCTGTGTTTACTAAACACGAAGCACCAGTAAAACCCCCAAACTCATCCTAAAACGAGCGCTCTCAAAAAACGTTACTTTACCGCTACTACTACTGGTGGGAATTCAAAGTTATAGGTGTATCAGAGTGTTCGCAATGTCCAACTGCACATTTTCTAGTCAAAGGATGTTTTGGTCACATTATACCGGCCTACTCATTGTCACTCTGGGGTTAACAAGAGTGAGCCAATGATTAACTATAAACGTGAGTTTGCCAGTGCTTCAAAGAGTAGTACTAGGAAGACTGTTAACCTTGGCCTTGTGCCCCTTGTGCCTTGTGCAGTGGAACATTTGCGGTGCACTGCTGTATAATGTTGACAAGAAATCCTGTTTCACTGAGAACTTCCTGAGTTAGCAGCTTTAAATGTAACACGTCACCCACACACACAATTCTTACAAAACAAACACATACTTATACTGTAGACCTATCACACCCCCACTTAAAAAGACATGTATGTATTGTTTGTTCAGTCTGTTCAGCTATGAATCATATCTTAAAATGTTGTGCCAATAAAGACAGACAAGACTAGACAAGAATTTGTCAAATAAAAACGAATACCGTATGCAGATGTTCCACAGGCCTTCATAATGCGCTGTTCTTCCAGGACCTGGGCTACAAGGGGGAGATTGGCTACCAGACCTTCCTGTACAGCAACGAGCCGGAGATCCGCTCCCTGCTCATGTTCCTGGTGGAGAAGCTGCCCAGGGAGAGCGCAGAGGCCTCGGATCAACCTGCAGGCGAGTCCAATGTGTTTACATAGGCCTCACACACATCGGCCCTCTATCACAGGGGTGTCAAAATCAGTCTATGCAGGGGCCACATCCAAAAATGATAACAGTTTGAGGACCATATATATATACACATGGCTGCCTCTCTAGTCGCTGAGGAGGAAGGTGGTGCGGCAATTCCACACACAGCACCCGCGTATAGCAAAACGTTTGCAATGCTTGATGGGACTTGTAGTGCCGCACATGGCGGGAGTTAAAGATGGGGGCCAAAATTAATTGAAAACTCAAATGATTACACGGGCCGGATAGAGGGCCTAATTTTGCCCCCCCCCCCCCGGGCCTTGTGTTTGACACGTGCTCTATCACAATACATACGTGTTTGCTGTTGTGGTGTGGTTTTGGTGATTTATTGTTAGTCGTCATTGTCATCAGGTTTGAACATTGAAGTGCACAGATTTTGAAGAAGAAAGCACCATTATCAGTCAAAGTATCTAAAAGTAAGTAACGCGTGTTTGCTCCATTTCGCGCTCGACTCTTCCAGGTAAATCGGTGGTGCTGCAGAGGGCCATCGCAGCTAAAATCAAAGCCCAGCTCGCCCTACCTTGGCTTCCACCCAACTGCAGGCTGCCTCTCCTTTGTAAAACACAGGTAACACTCCTTGATCAGTACTATTGATCCCTGAAAGAAAAAAATCGGTATAAATATTAAAATGACTAATGGCAACCTCTAATAGCTATTAGCATTACCAGTAGTAGTTTGTAGTATTGGTTGGTGGTGTGTGTATAGACATAGAGTCTGAACTCTCATCGGTTGCTTTTGCTTGTGATTTCAGAGCGCTGGACCGTCTCTGAGCTTCCGAGCTCAGCCGCTGAGTTTACCGTACAACACCAAATCTACAGGGAAGACCGCACTAAAAGGTAGGCAGTAATGACTACGCAAAGGAAGTGTGGCATAATCTAGTGGCAATGGTGGTGGACTCCCAGCTGTAAGGTTTGCAGCGTACTTGTAGGCATCCTAAAAGGAGATGCCTAACCCATATATTTATGCAAGGTTTGCAGCGTCCTTGTAGGCATCCTAAAGGGGGAGGCCTAACCCATATATTTAAACTTTCTGACTGTACATTTTTCCATTTCTTCTCCCAAGGTTAAATACTCAAGTTTCTGCTTGCTGTTGTATTTTTCTGTTCAGTTACTTAAAATAGACACCGCCTTTCATATTCCACTCAAAATGCTATTCATGGGAACTATTCAGTCACAAAAGTCATACTCAGCGTAAAATCTCTTTTTACGTTCCGGCCAATCAGAGGTGAGGGAGTACCAGAGGGAGGTGCTCCCGCCCGTCACAGCCCAGCCCTCCCACCAGGGGGCGGTGGTGGCGTCCCTGCTGGAGCAGCACACGGCCGAGCTCAGCGCTGCCCAGGAGTGGGACAGCGAGTGGAACAGCCAGGGCCTGCTTTCCCACCTCACGCCAGAGGTACGACCTGGCAGTTAGAATATGTGGAGCTTGACTGTAGCTCTATACAGATGGGCATGTTCTCTTCTTTAGGCAAGGGGGGGCTGTACTCTGATGCTTTTTTATGGACGATCGGAAACGGCTTCACAATTGAATAGTATTTTAGTGTTAAATGATATACGTGTTTCTTTATATTCATGTTTACATTTGTTTAATGTTCATACTTATGTCGTTATCCTTATTTTTATTCTGTTTTTTGAACAATGAAAAAGGCACTTTTTTCTTTTTTTTACTTCAGGATGAAATTTTAATAATTTCACGATTAATTACAAAACAATGACTGAAAAACCATGACCACCAACACAATCACTAACATTCCAATGCTCCTATGCTTCCGAAATAGCGGCGGTCATTGCGATGTGACGTCGTGATGTACAAGCCCTCTATATCCTAACTTGTGTTTTTTTTCCCTCCACCAGGAGTACCGTTCCAGAAAGCTGACCCGCTTGCACAAGCGCATCGAGGAGCAGCTGCGCTCTGCGGCGACCGGCGACCCGTCCCATGAGAGCTCCGGTGGGGTGTCTGGCTCCAGCTCTGACCTGGCCCAGCTGCTGGTCTCCTTCCAGGGGTCGCCCCCCGGGGACCACCTGCTGCCCAAGGGCACCCACTTCACCCACACCCAGAAGTTCACCTTCACACAGGTGAGTAACACACACACAAGCGTGCGTGCGCACATGCACAAAAACACACACACACACACACACACACACACACACACACACACACGCACGCACAATGCAAGCATTACTTCTTCGTCTTACTGCGCTACTTTTGTTAGAGCAACACAATTTCCTTGTAACATGAATGTACGTGTGACAAGAAAATATATGCATTTGCATTGAAACTTGACTGGATGGATGGATGGTTTTGCAGGTGTAATGATATGCAAAACTTGACAGGAATGCACAAATTGTCTAGAACACACCCAGGGCGTGTGTTTTCCATTTGAATCTGCTTTAAACTTGCTTCCAACTCCATTACACAGAGCATGCACATTCACACTGCTGAGGCCATGTAGTGAGATACAGTGGTGCATCTAATGTGAACTAGTCAAAGGATTTATCAATTAATGTTTTTTTCAATCAAGTAAACTAATCCAAAAAAAAAAGATGTCAGAGCCCTGAGGTGACATTAATCCACCCTGCTGTGTCGTTGTCATAATCATCTCACTAAAATGGTGACCCTGGTGGTTTCAAACCCGGCTGTCTGTAGGACCCGGCGGTGCTGGTGCAGCAGATGGCGGCGGTGGCCAGCGCCATGCCAATGGGGGGGCGGTCAGAGGGGGAGGTGCAAGAGGAGTTGGCCGCCCTGGAGGAGCGGCTACAGCAGGTGGCGCTGCACTTCGACCGGCTCACCGACGACATGAAGCAGACCAGCCTCGCAGTGACCCAGGTGACTCCTCCACCACCCCATATATATATATATATATATATATATATATATATATATTACACACAGCAATAGCAGTAATGACATCATCATACCCACCTAGCATGACCTCATCATGACCTCCCCCCCTCCCCAGGTAACCAATGAGCTGAAGGACCGAGAGTTGGGCAACCAGGCAAAGGAGGACACGATGCTGGTGAAGAAGCAGACGGTGGACCTGCTGCCAGACGCTGAGAACAACCTGGCCAAGCTACAGGTGAGGGGAAGGGGAGTACTGGAGAGTGGGGGCTCTGGGGTAATGCTGCATGGTTATGACAAGAATTATTATTGTGATTAATATGCCTGATATTGGGATTGGGATTATTCATTGCGATTAACAGACTATCGATTCAATTCATATTCTATGGTACCGACTGTAAATAAAAAACAATAGTTATACAACTATTTTGTAACCTAGTTGTAACTGTTTGTTAGTAGATTTTAATGTAATGGGCGTACAAAATCAGATTTATTTATTATGTTTATATCTTTTTATTATGTTTGTTTTTTGCTAAATGAATTGTGACCTTTCACGATTAGCTATTACATACTCTGAATATGAACTAAACTGAAATGGTACACAATTGATGACCTAATTGTATTATACATGAATAATATAACCATATATACAAATAATAGTTCATTATGTGTGAATACTAATCTAAATAATAATTCACCTATTCATAATTATGAGTCGGTACTTTATACGTGGTTGTGTTTGTTCTGACCACCAGATGCTGGTGGAGGCGAGTGCTCAGCGGGTGGTGAGCCTGGCCTCCCAGTGGGAGAAGCACCGCGCCCCGCTAATCCATGAGCACCGCAGACTCAAAGAGCTCTGCACCAATCAGGACGTGAGTTTGCACTCCTTATCGCCACAGAGGACCTCTTGTTGCGACTGGGGCCTGGATAGTCTAGTGGCTAGGGTGAAGAAAGGTACCCCAGCGTCCATAGTCTATCTGGTATATGAGAGAGGGAGTGGGTCCTCTTCCAAGGGAGCCCGCCATGTTTCTACAGTAGCCGAGAACTGACAAACGGACGGAACAGACATACTTTTTAAAATCATAATCGCTATCTTACTTGTAAGCTATGACCTTTAGTTTTACAGACTGAATAACTAAATACAATTTATGAATCTATCAACTCATCACTTGACACTTCTACTCGATGCTGTTGTAGACAATGACATCATTTTGGAAGTACCTACTGGCACCTTACAGGCCAGTACAGGCCACTGTAGCTTCTCCTATGTCGTTGGAAAGGGAGGGGTGAGGTGAGGGGAGGTAGGGGTTGGTTGCAATCTGCAACCTCACCGCTGTCACTAAATCCTACACACTGCACCTTTTAATGGTAACTCGGTCGATATCAATTTCAAACTGCATTAATTTCCTGTTTTATTCCAACCGCAGATGGAGTCGTCGAGGCAGCTCTCTGAGATCAAGGAACTACATGAGAAGATCAGGGAGTCTGCAGAGAAGGCCAAGAAGAAGGAGACCTTGTACAAACAGCTGGTAGGGTCCAGGTTTAGAACTATGAGTAGCCATTAGGAAGCTGGGAAGGAACAGAGCTAGTAGCCATTAGGAAGCTGGGAAGGAACAGATATCTATCATGTTGAAAGCTTGGTCGCGTATGTGATTACATTAATGATGAATCGTGATATAAAGCCGTCACATTGCAACACATCAAGTGCTCCTAATTTCAATTGATCCAAAAACACGAAAAACAATTGCAATGTGCAATTAACATTTATTTACAACATTGGAAGTCTGACCCAATGTGATGCTTTTACCAGTTTAGCTCTCTCACTTCCGTTTGCCACCAGATTTGTGTTAGCAGCCAGCCATTGGTCCGTCGAGCTTCCCGTTCCACCTTTCAACCCAATCCGCTCTTCGAACCAATCCGCCCATCGAACCAATCCGCCCGAACACAGCTCAAGCACCACCCGATTGGCCTGCCCAAATTGTTAGCGTCTTTTTCCAGGCTGTCTTGTGGAGTGAAGAGAGACTGGAAATCGAGGCTACAACATTGGCAAGAGTTATAAACGAAAAATGTCAATCTAATTTCTTAGCAAGAAAACAATGACTTTAAGTGGCCCCTGTGGTTAGATAATTAGATAAGCATTAGATAGTCACTAATACTGAAGTGGTAGTAAACCTTTAGGAGCTCTACGGGTAGTGGTTTACCTGTATGTGGTCTGTGGTTTACCTGTATGTGGTCTGTGGTTTACCTGTATGTGGTCTGTGGTTTACCTGTATGTGGTCTGTGGTTTACCTGTATGTGGCTCACCAGTACAAGGTTTACCTGTATGTGGCTCACCGGTACATGGTTTACCTGCATGTGGCTCACCAGTACATGGTTTACCTGTATGTGGCTCACCAGTACATGGTTTACCTGTATGTGGCTCACCAGTACATGGTTTACCTGTATGTGGCTCACCAGTACATGGTTTACATGTATGTGGCTCACCGTTACGTCTTCCCCACTAGATCTCTGAGCTGGAGAACCTTCCGAAGGACGTCTCTCGCTCGGCCTACACCCTCAGGATCCTGGAGATCGTTGGCAACATCAAGAAACAGAAGGAGGAGATAACAAAGGTAATGAGAGCCACAGTTACAGTCAAAAGAATGTCATGTTGCATTTTGCTTGGAAGGCCAACAATGCACAAAAATGGTCATTAACGTGTCTCTAAACAGCTCACGCCACATATGTGTTTACTTGAATAATGGTGTTGGCATCATGATTGGCCCCATGAATTCAGCCTCGAATCCCATTTGAAAGGCCCGTCCTCAAGGGCATTACCAAACACACGCCTGATTATTATTATTTTTTTAAGGCCTATTTTTGGTCCATAGGTCAAGCCTTTTAAACGGATTAAACAAACGTGTCAACTGAAGTTAATGCGAGACCATTCAGTCAATCTAAATCAATCAATAATTGATTAAGATTTGATCAGGTCCGATCAAGTCTAATCAATTTCCACACTTTTGGCATTGTGACTGCTTGTTGTGTGTGTCACAGAGCCACAACACTGCGTGTCTGTGAAAGATCTTGTGAAGAATATTGAGCTCTCTGTAGGGGTCATCTGGAGAGGAGGTGTTCACATGCAAACAATGTGCTCCCTGTTCATCAGATAAGATGTTGAAGTGTTGATGAATGACAACAATATACTGTTCTTTTACTGAAATAAGGAACTGGTCAATGCACTGCATTTATATAGCCCTTTTCTGACGTGTGGCCACTCAAAGCGCTTCACAGTTATTGCCTCACATTCACACATTCATACGCACATTCATAAACCGAGGCAGTGTCAACCATGCAAGGGAACAGCCAGCTCTTCGGGAGCAGTTAGGGTTAGGTGTCTTGCTCAGGGACACCTCGACACTCGGCTAGGAGGATTCCCGGCCAGACAACCCGCTCTACCTCCTGAGCCACTGCCGCCCTATACACAAAGGGTGCCCTCACTGTTCATTAGATAAGATGGTGAAGTGTTAATGAATATACTGTTCTTTTGTGCTGGTTGCTGATAGATTTTGTCGGACACTAAGGAGTTGCAGAAGGAGATCAACAATCTGACGGGAAAGCTGGACAGGACGTTCGCTGTCACCGATGAACTGGTCTTTAAGGTGAGAAGCCCTTTGCCTAACCCTGGCAGTGTACCATTTAACACTGCCAGGGTTTGGTGGTTCGATTCCCCCTGGGACCACCCATGCTAAGTGTGGAGTGGGTGTGTGGTTGATGGCTGGTTTAAACCAGCCATCAACCACACACCCACTCCACACTAAGAATCTATGCACTTAGGGCTATTGTAAGGTTTTGCTTTCTAGTTATTGAATGATGTGAGCAGAGATGAGGAAGTCTGAAGACTGGGGAATTTGAGAAAATGTCCATTCCACACTTAATTTATACTTCTGCATCTAATAGTGGGTGTCTGTTACCAGCGTCGCCATAGCTTACATGCACCTCTCCAAGAATTCCTCTAAAATTCCTCCAAAAACTACACGTCGGGACACAGCCATGAATGAAATCACCGGTGTAGAGACCCACACTGTCTGTCCAGCGCAAAAGTATAATATAACCTTAGCAGAATGCAGCGGTGGGTAATGTGGACCAATCCCGCTGTGCTTCACTGTGACTGATGCATTCATGGAACATGTTTAGGGACACGTGGTTACAGTCACGCAACAGTCTGATGTCATGCTGCCCTGATCATCTCGCCTCAGGTCCAGTTGATGTTTAAGTCTGTCATGCGATTGTCCTGCTCTGGAGAATCAAGATTCAAGATTGAATTGAATTGAATTGAATTGAATTGAAAAGACTATGTAACAAAACGCAAACGAAAAGAAACAAGACTAAGTGAAAACCTAGTATGTGCCTGGACCGTGTGACAACCACAACCACGTCATCACTCACTCCGACCAATGGTGCGACTATCACTCACTCTGTGACAGAGTGTCGCGGCTATAGGGATGGCCCATGTACGTGTTCGAAAAGGAGTAGGAGAAAGTTACTACTTATTAGTTCCTACCCATTATCAATCAATTATAATTTTAAATAAAATAATTTGTTGTAGATTCAAGATGTTTATTTGTCACTTCGGTTGTACAGGTACACACGTGTGAACTACTTAGGCTGGGAGACACCTCTACAGAAAAGATAAGACTGAAAAAACTGAATATAAAGGGCAAGCAGCTGTAGTAGTATTAGTGGTAGTAGTGGGGAAGTATCGAACAGTTTCACATCCATGGTGGAATTTCCATTTCCTTGACCTTTACCAAAAGTTTTGGTTTTAATTTCAAACTGCGGTTGGACAGGTTTTCACCATGAGGACTTCTAGTGAGGTTAATAGGTTAGCCTCTTATTGCAGCGGCAAGGCACTTCTATGCTCTTCCATCTTTAGTGGGTATAAGGTTTGATGATTAAACTGCTAGAGTGGTGGCTGAGTGCCAATGTTTGTTGTCCAGACTTGCTGTGTAGTGTGCATTTATCCCGCTATTGATCCCTTATGATAAAAAGCTAATTAAAGCTAAGCCTTTCAACCAGGTGTAGAATGTGAATGCCAGGGGAACAACACTTCCTTTACTCTGGTAAATTGGTTTATTTTATACATCAAATCGATGATTAAATAAGGAATTAACTAATTCACGTTTTGCTCCCAAATTTCCCCAGGATGCCAAAAAAGACGACTCCGTCCGCAAATCCTACAAGTACCTGGCTGCTTTGCACGAAGTAAGGCTGAATGTCCTTCTATCCTTTGTATAATACATGTTAGCATATGTTGTTCTGCTGGACTCATACCCTGTCCCCCTCCACAGAATTGCAACCAGCTGATACAAACCATCGAAGACACCGGGACAATACTGAGGGAGATTCGGGATTTAGAAGAGCAGGTAATCCTCCCACAAACACTCCCTCTTCCCTCCCAAACATGAGAGACTCTGGGAAATCAATGATAACCAATAGGACTGCTTCCCGCCTAAACACTGCAGAGAGTCTAGAACCCAAGAGTAACCAATGGGATTACTTCCCGCCTAGACCCGACAACGATGACCAATAGGATTACTTCCCACCCAAAACCCTACTAATTCTAGAACCCAACGACCAATATAATTATTTGGCTTTCACTGGACTCAATAAATATCCTCCCCCCCCCCCCCCCCCCCATCAGATTGAGACGGAGAACAGCAACAAGACGGTGGCAAACCTGGAGAGGATCCTGGAGGACTACAAGGCCATCCGAGAGGAGAACTTTGCACTGGCATCCAAGGTGTGAGAAGGTTAACGCTGGAGACACTGGTTTGCTGCTCCCCTTGCACCTGGCCGACGCACCCACAGGTGAAACAACACAACGCTGTGCCACACGCTTTGCCGGACGCTGCCGCGGTAGAGATCGGACAGAGCTTAGGCCCCGCCGGTCGACTCAACCGGTACAGTAGCGCTGCGTTGCTCGACATCGGAGCACTGTTGGCATTTTTTTTTTTTTTTTTGGAGAAGCAAGCTAATTGTTTTTTGTTTTTTTTTCGTTTTTTTGTATTCTGGAAATTGTGACTTTATATTTTCAAATGCACAGACCCATGGTAGCCAGAGACGACGACGACGGCAACGATATGTGTGTTTTCACACGAATGTTGTGTGGCGTGCCCAAGTACTTCCGAGAAGGGTCCATGCGACCGGGTTTTTGTATTCCACATTTTGTATTCTGCATTCTACTTGATTGTGTGGGATGCCGCCATTCGTGGAGACACTGGGTGGCGGACCGAGTCTTGACCTGTGATTAGCAGCTAATTACAGCAACCATTCCCACTAATCTACATTAAGCACTAATGAGAATCAAGTTGCAGTTTTGTGTTGTTTTCATTTTGCACCGGTAACGTGAATGACATTTTGATTTGACTCATTCATACCTTTTAATATGTTTTCTGCCTTAAATCATCAAAGTGTTTCTCATATGGTATGCCATATAATATTAAAAAGCCTTAAAAATGTTTGTTGCCAATAACATAAAAAAAAGAAATCCTGTCATTGAGGAATTCATAAATGTTATGACTAATGCGGTCTACGATTTTTGTTCTCTACATTGATACATAACTTTTATTTCATTCACTGCAGTGGTCTTACACATGGTAATGTAACCCATTGATTCTGTTTAGTTCGGTACCGTCATAGCACTAAGAAGAATTTAGGCGCCTTGCTTTTATTTGTAGCCTTTTATTTAGTAATGGAACCCATTTGTAGTTTATTTTAAATAGTTCATGCTGCCTTGAAAGCAAAACGCTACTTAAAGTATTTTGTCTTTTGAACCGTGCTCTGTGACCTTTCCTTGTCCGATGTGGTAGAGAAGAGGTCAGCTGTCCTCAGATTCAACGTCCTATTGTCCATCAACTGATTTATATGAATAAAACTGATAGACATCAATGGCTTAACTGACTGAATTACCCTTTTTAATGTCAGTGACATGGCATAGCACAATCATCCATATGCTAAGCTCAAACTACTATCTAATGTTTTTTGATTTTCAAACAAAAATATGCCATCTGATGGTAAGATGCTATATAAAGATATTGCAGTTTGTTAGACCTGCTTTTGGTAGCCTTGATGCGTCTCTTGTGACCAATACTGTGAACTTTCCAATGTTAACCCTAACCACATTATTTAGTTTCCTGCAAATGGAAATTCCTAGGTTTGTAGTATGACAATGCAATGCTTTTTAGTAAGTAAAAGTAATTTCATTCATTAAATAAAGATATGAAGCAGACTTAAAATGTGAAAACAATGTCAGTATTTATAGCCCACTTATTTAGGGCAAAATGTTTCACGGTAGGGAACATTTGTCTCCAAGTGCATATTAGATACTGCTAAATCAATGCAGCTCTTATCATATGCATTAAAGACTATTTTTTTCCACATCACAGCCCATTCCACTGCTCACGTCTCCCAATGATGTAATGCGCATCTCCGCTCCAGCCTCCGCGTGAAGTTGGGAACGTTGCACATAACAGGAAGTGATGGCCACAGTAAAAGTCACGTCCCCCTGTGGTCCGAACTAGGAGGAGATGAGAACCTCAGCTTGTCTTACTACCCTTTAAGGTATTTAGCTGACCTTTAACATCGCTATCCCGTGTCAATCACTTCCGCGTGGCAGCGGCGCCAGAAAGAGAAACCAGCGGGGGGGCTTTTACTGTGAAACGACCGCAACCGGAAGCCGGACTCCGCCAGTGAGAGTCTGATCTGCCGCATCCTCTCTCCTTGTTGATCACAATGTCGCCGTAATTACAACAGCGCCGTTCACCACAGCCACGGACACTCACTAGCGAGGACTGTATTGGGACGATGGAGGGCGAGGAGGAACGAGGCGTGGTGCGGGTGAAAGTCAAGGTAAATAAAAAATAAATAAATACCGATATTTCACATTGTGTGTGTGTCAAGTTTGCTGAGGGGTTGGACGTCAGCTACTGTAGAAGTCGGCCTCCTCCTCGCCAGCTGTTTAGTGTGGGGGGTCAACAATAAACTACCTCCAACCCGTATTATTACTGAATAGAAATGTGGCTAAACGTTTCCACACATCCATTCATAAGGAAAGACGATACTGTACCAAATATTGCACATGATATCGACCGTCCTGTGATGGGATCGCGGTGCTGCCTTTCATACATATACCCATCAGTGACCTGGAGCAGCGGCGTCGTGATCACAGCGCTGTCAGTACTGGAAGTTAGATATATACATGTATATCTATATAGATATATATAGATATATATCAAATATAATGAGATGTCAAGTAGAAATGGGACGGGCATTGCGCCGCTTTGTTGTGAGACGGGTTTGGACGCGGCAGCAGCAGGAGGTCCAGTGGGTCCAGGGAGGTCCAGTGGGGTCCAGGGGGGTCCAGGAGGTCCAGGGTCTGAACCCCCCTCCACGTCCAGTGTGTGGGTTTTCCCTATCAGTGATCCTCCATGTGACCGAGGCGTTTCCTTGCTCCTTATTTGTTCAGAGGGCAGCCCTCGCCGTATGCACACTATATACCTGTTTGCCAGGTACACACACACCATCATGGGGCCAGTGGGTTAGTTTGTTAGATGAGGTGGTGACACGCAATGTCTGTGTGCTTTTTATCATGTGATCATCAGTATGAAGAAAAGGTTTTGTCTCCATTCAGAAATGTGATGGAGGCCTTCCGGCGGAGTTCCGCTCCTTCGCGGTGGATCCTCAGATTACATCACTGGAGGTCCTCCAGCACATCCTCATCCGGGCCTTCGACCTCAACGGGTGTGTGTGTGAGCCCCATCTCTTTGTGTGTGTGTAACTGATGTTACTGTGTTAAGTCTTAAAGGGGACCTATTATAATGTTTGGGCTTTTTTTTAAAAAAACTGTTCCCTGGGGTCTTTACAATAAGTTAGTGAAGTCAAGTGTATATATTAAAAACTCCTAAATCCAGCTTCTGGCGCTCATTTTCTTCACTCTGAATAACGGGCTGTTTTGTGGGGGCTAGGGATGTATGGTAATGAGCTCATTACCATATGTACCATGTGAATAACCGGTTCCCAAATAATGAAGAGCAACATTTAATTGTGTATTTCAAGGATGCATTTTTTCCCTCTAAATGCCAATGTGTCGTTTTTTTCCCAACAGGAAGCAGAATTTTGGGATCAGTTTCTTGTCTCGGGATCGGAGTGGCGGTGAAATATATCAGTCTCTGCTTTCTGACTGGGATTTAGACGCTGCTTTTGCCAGCGCAGCCAAACCCTATTTACAGCTTAAAATCGACATTAAGCCTTCAGAAGACAGTGAGTGAACCAACCTGCATTCATACAATACCTTTCTCTTGTAGACTAGTAACTAGCCTAACTGAGCCGGGTGTACCGACATATCCAAGAATTGTACCACTGGTTGTATATGTACAACACTGTGTGAGACAAAGTGGA
Source organism: Merluccius polli (assembly GCA_030340625.1). NCBI lineage: Eukaryota > Metazoa > Chordata > Actinopteri > Gadiformes > Merlucciidae > Merluccius > Merluccius polli. The sequence continues at coordinate 79,426 of JAOPHQ010004325.1, read as the reverse complement.
ACTTGAACATGACTGTGTATTTTGTATTACCTCAGGTCCCGTGATGGAGGAGTGGGACATCATCAGCCCCAAAGACGTGATCGGCTCAGAGCTGATCGGGGACAAGGCGCGGTCCTTCGCCGCCACGGCCCTCCCCTTCACCCAGTCTCTGCTGTCCGTGGTGGCCGACGAGGTCCCCCACCCCGTCGGGCATCTCTTTTACCAGCCGCTGTCCGCCGCGCTGACTCAGGTGAATACCGCTCAAACCCAAACCAGTTGTGACCGTTTCTGAGTGACGATTTCTGAATTACGGTTTCACCATCGGCGCTTTTATCCATCGTGAAGTGCACAGTGAATTCAGATACATGTCACCTATACATGAGCAGGAGGGGGTTAGGGCATCTGGCTCAAGGATAGTGGACATTGAGGATCAAACCCAGTACCTTTTGGCTGGGTGACACTTTAACAGTAGATTTTCTTGCTCTCAACGCTGTGTGTGTGTGTGTGTGTGTGTGTGTGTGTGTGTGTGTGTGTGTGTGTGTGCGTGTGTGCGTGTGTGTGTGTGTGCGTGTGTGCGTGCGTGCGTGCGTGCGTGTTTAATTATGCATATGGCTTATCCATGTGGTTGTGTGCACATGCATCTGTATTGTGTACATCCAGGGGTTGTGCATGTAATGTCTGTTGTCTGCTCTCTAGGGGTGTCCCCGACTAAGAATTTACATAGTCGAATCTGATTCTTTTTTTGCTCATTGATCCACATGGACGTCGCTAGCAATTGAAATGATCCGGTGCTGTAGCAATTTTCTCCGACGGGGCGGGGGGCTGCGCGATCGTCACACACCCCGGACCGGCGACCGACGCGGGGGGGGCGCGATCGCAATACAGCCCGGACCGGACGGGGGGGTTAACTTTTTATTTCACGGCACAGAGATCCGGGGCTATAGCCCCGAATGTCCAGGTCTAACGACGTCCATGTTGATCCATATTCTCATTTGCGACATTGGCGGTGTGTTTTGGACACCGCCGCCGAACAGCGCGCGTCAAAACAGCCGCCCCTATTATTTTCTATGTACACCCCCACACCAGCGCCGCCCCGCTACACTTCACGCCACTGTCCTATTTCACAGCGTCGCTGCGCGTCAACTGCCGCCGAAAAGGCGCTTTTTTCTTTTCTTTTGTTTTTCTTCTGCTCCGGAGACGACTACATTCCTGTTGACGCGCCGCAGCACAACGCTTCCTATGTGTGCTAGGGGCGGCACTTGTGCCATAGACGCGCCGTGGTGCTGCTGCGGCAGTTTGTTTTGCACTTGATATTTATACAAACATAGGCTATATATCATGACTTATTGGGAGAAAGAGACTATATGTAAAATCAGACATTCAGCACCGCCTACAGCCCGAATGGAATGATCCTGTGTTTTTCCGACGATTCGACTATGAGATTGGCAGTCGAATCAGACTCCTTCGATCGAATCGTCGAATATTCGGGGTCACCCCTACTGTGTTGTAATGTAATGTCTGTAATGTCTGTGTGTTGTGTGTCTATGTGTGTTCCCTCTCAGATGGGCAGGACCCTGTCTCGGGTGCAGCAGGCGCTGAGCTGGTCGTACGGCGAGGAGGTGAAGCCCTTCAAGCCGCCGCTGAGCGACGCCGAGTTCCACTGCTACCTCAACAGCCAGGGGCAGCTCACGCGCCCCGAGGAGCTGCGGCTACGCATCTACCACGGCGGCGTGGAGCCGTCACTTCGCAAGGTACCCCGCAAAGCGTGCCGTGACACGAGAGCGTAACACGACAGCAGAGCGTGACCCCAAATTCACACCAAAACCGCCGCGTAAGCGCCGCGTAATTCCATGCACGACCAATTCACACCGACTCAGTCTTCTCTTCAGGATTTATTGTAAAAGTCTATGGTCAGTACTGACTCTTCCTCTTTTTCTCAAACTAATTTACTCTACTCTCGGGGGAGGGGGGGGGGGGGGGGGGGGGGGGTTTCTGTAAATGGAGAAGTTCATGACTTTTTTCTGGAGATGGAGAAGTTCATGACTTTAGCGTTCATTAAACTCTGGAATCCACATTAGGACCCACATGAGCCATTTATATATGTGGTTGATGCAGAACTTAAATCTGTATGTTTTGAATGAAACTCTTATGAGGAATTTGTCAGCCAGGAAAAATGGAGACAATGTGTGAAAAAACAAGAGGTCTAGGAGCCTGGCGTCATGACAGCCTTCATACCGCCTCATGAAGCCGGTGTGAATTGAAACGGCGATTAACATGGCCGTCTATATGAAACATACAACACGGTGCTTGCGTGGCACTTTTTGTGTGAATTAGGGGCAACATGACAGCCAAGCGTAACGTGACAAATTGTAACGGAGTGACTTCAATTGAATTGGCTTGCCTCCTGTGTTACTAGACGGATTTGTGCATGTGCACACACAGAGCTAGATGGAGAAATACCGGACTAGTTATTGTAACTGGTACACTTGGCCTTTGAAAAACGAACCAGTTCCCCAGGCGATTGTCTTCTAGTTCACTTATATGGAAGAGTTGTGAAATGAAAAAAACCCTGGAATATATTGCATAATGCTTTATAAGACCAGTTTCCCCTCTGAAATAGTATTTTGAGATTTCACTTGTGTGAAAAACATGCAATGTAAATATTATGTTCAACAAAATTCTCTTGCTTTTGTTCAAAATACTGTTGTTTACTGTATTTTGAGTCTGAGAATACCTTAACTGGGGATTTTCTTCGAAAATCGTTTTGAGAATTTCATCTTTCATTTAGAAAATATCTTTTTCTGCTATTTTTCCCTCCCCTGGAAACAAGTAGACAGTTTTGTAGACTCTTAACATAAATGAGCTGTCAGTTTGTGTCAGGCTGGTTGGACTGCTAAGACTTGTTTCAGGAAGCTAGATTCTATTTATATATTGTACTGAACATACAACTTATGTTCTGAACCAAACCTAGTGCACATCAGATTATGTTAAACCATACGCCTACAGCTGCAGGAATGACCTCCCAAGTTTTTAGTCATTGTCAGTTATCAACGTTTTTAAACCTCCCAATTCAAGTGACACTAGTATAAAATGCAGGCTACATGTGCTCTTAGTCATCACGTATCGTCACGACAACCTCCTGTGACAATCATCATGTATCGTCATGACAACCTCCTGTGGCAATCGCCACAGTAACAATATGTGCACCGCATCTCTGTTGCAATCACGGTGGTCACAATCCATACTGGCCAGAGCTGCGCTGTCTCTGATTCAGACTAGCTTGTTCTTTTTCTAGCGGTAAATACTTTGTCAATACCGTCCGCTCCATTTCATCACTACCGCTGAATGCTACTCCTGAACTTCAACAGCCCTGTGTTTAAAATCAAATGAACCGAAGAGGAAAAAAACACTTTGATATCGTAGTGCTATTATGTGCTCCTGCTGACCAAAACAAATGTCATAGGATGACGTGACCCTGTATTAAATATTAATATGAATTAATATTAAATATCAACTCAAACTCCATAGAATCAGTCAGACAGCCTTTTATTGCCAGGTTTAATAGCTTTATACACCATCACAAGTTCCTTGTATGTCAAGCTTCACATCCTCTGTGCCCCCCCCCCCCCAACCTCCCAGGTTGTGTGGCGGTACCTGCTCAACGTTTACCCCGACGGACTGAGCGGCCAGGAGCGGATGGACTACATGAAGCGCAAGACCCGGGAGTACGACCAGCTGAAGGGGGAGTGGGGCGCCCGGGTCAGCCGCGAGGAGCTGGACTTCATCCGCGGGAACGTGCTGAAGGACGTGCTGCGGACGGACCGCACCCACCCCTACTACGCCGGCTCCGAGGACAGCCCCCACCTCACCGCCCTCACCGACCTGCTCACCACCTTCGCCATCACACACCCACAGGTGTGTGGAGGAGGATTGTTGTTGCAGTTGTGTTGTGTGCTAGTGTTGCTGTGTGGAGGGCGATGGCGTTGAGGGTTGTTGTTGGATCAGGATAGTCAGGATAATGTTGTGATGTCTTAAATGTTGTGGTGTGATTGTGTTTTGGGGTGTGTGTGATAGTGTTGTTGGTTTGATGTGTTGTGTTGCTGTGTTGGTGTTGATGAGAATTCCAGATTTATACATTGTTATGTTATCATTTGTATGTTTTCCTATTTTGTCTCGATATTGCTGCATGGGTGTATTTAAAAATGTACGAATTTCATTGGCCCGTATGACCTTGTGTTGTGCTGCTCAATAGATAAATAAAAACACTTTTGACTACACCCCTTGCTACTTTGCACATGTATGTAACACGGGAACTCCTCTTCCTGTGCAGATCTCCTACTGCCAGGGCATGAGCGACATCGCCTCGCCCATCCTGGCCGTGATGGACAACGAGGCGCACGCCTTCATCTGCTTCTGTGGCATCATGAAGCGCCTGGAGGGGAACTTCCGGCCCGACGGCCAGCTCATGTCCGTCAAGTTCCAGCACCTCAAGCTGCTGCTGCAGTACTCGGACCCCGAGTTCTACGCCTACCTGGTGTCGCGCGGCGCCGACGACCTCTTCTTCTGCTACCGCTGGCTCCTGCTGGAGCTCAAGCGGGAGTTCGCCTTTGACGACGCCCTCAGGATGCTGGAGGTCACCTGGAGCTCGCTGCCGCCCGACCCGCCCGAGACCGAGGCGGAGCTGGTCGGGCCGCCGCTGGAACCGGAGGAGGCCGACGCGGCGGCCGCGTCGTTGGGGTCTCCGCACCCGGACCCGGTCGCACCCAATGTGGGCCTTATGGATGAAGAGGACCGACAGAAAGCGGGGCAGCGCCGGCGGCACATGCTGCGGCCTTCCAGAGAGGAGCCGGACGGCGGTCAGATGGGGTTCGTGGAAGGGAACCACGGCACGTGCCAGGGTGGCGTTACGGAAGGTGGCGGCGGTGGAGGTTTGGTCACCATGGGCGACAACGGCACGCCGCCCGCCCCTCCGTTTGAAAAGCAGCTGAGCTTCGGGGAGTTTGAGTACTACTGCGCTCGCAAGCGGGACAGCTTCGACATGGAGGGCGCCTCCATGGTGGTGGACCGCCCCCTCGACCCGGCGACCTCTGGCCCCGCGCCGTGCCCCCCCAGCCGCCAGTCCACCCTGGACAGCGAGGACGACCCGGGGGAGAGGTCTCCGCTCATACAGAGCCGCGACCTCCGCTCCTCGCTCGACACCGACGCCAAGACATCCAATAAGCGGACGGTATCCTCACACCAGCCGGTCCCCAACGGCCTGTCCAACTGGAAGATGAGCGGCGCCGCCCCGGCCTCCTACTCCTCGCCGCCGGGCCGGGCGGGCAGCTCCCCGGACTCCCCCCCGTCCAAGTACACGTGTTCGGCTGCGGCCGACAGTAGAGTCTCCTCGCAAAGAACTCTGACCTCCCCCGCCGGCGCGGCGCCCTCCCCGACCGCAGCCACTGTGAAGTCCTCCATCTCGTCCCCGTCCTCCCACCCTCCCAGCCGCTCGTTGCTCTCCTCCCCCATCCTGTCCTTCGCCAGGGGTCCCTCATTACCGGGCGGAAAGCCGTTGCTTGGCAACCTCCCGTCGCCCGGCAGCCAGTCTCCCGGCGCCAACACGCCCACGTCCTGCAGGGGCGCCGGCCCCGCCCCCGCCCCGGCCCCGAAGCCCTGCTCGCTGCCGCCGCCCCAGGAGTTTGGCAAGGGCAACCCCTTCATGCTGTTCCTGTGTCTGTCCATCCTGCTGGAGCACCGCGACCACATCGTCAAGAACAGCCTGGACTACAATGAGCTGGCCATGCACTTCGACCGCCTCGTCCGCCGCCACAACCTGGGCCGCGTGCTGCAGCGGGCCAAGGCGCTGTTCGCCGACTACCTGCAGAGCGAGGTGTGGGACTCGGAGGAGGGGGACGAGGCGAGCACGGACTCCCCCGTCACGGCCTCCGTCGACCCCCTTCACTCCCCCTCCTCTCCCTCCTCTTCCTCCGCCCCCCCCTCCTCCTCCTCCACCAGGCCCATCTTCAGTCCCCTGGCTTCCCCCTCCATGTCCTCCCCCAACTCCACCTACAACCTCTCCACCACCATCCCCTCCCCCACCAGTCAGGCCTCCCCCCTGCCCTCGTCCTGATCGGGTGCGGGCGGTCGAGAGGGTGAGGGGTGATCGTCCTGTTTTCTATGGCCTTCCCTATTTAATCGGGCAATTACTAGTGCTGATTTTATATATGTGCTTCAGACGCTGCTCATTACGTATTCATGTAGTCACGATTAATCATTAGTATTTAAATCGTTTCTCATTTTATTTAATTTTTTCGTTTGAGGGAACTTGAGGAAGCTTCGATTCAAATGGTGATTGAACAAACGCACACAGAAATGCAGAGGTGAACCCTTTCGCAGTATACTGTATGAAATACTGAAAGTATGGGGTGTGTGTATGGTTATTATTTTAAGGGGGTATATCGAGGATGTGCCCAGCCTGTGACAACCTTATCAAACTAATTGGTAGATCATTTTTGCGAAAGCCTTTAAAATGTCATGCCAGTCTGAGCTGAACGACTGGCAAATATTTGTGACGGTTCTGCACTTTCCTCCTTGTTTACAAGTTATGTTGTCCCAAAAGTGTCTTTACCAAAGAACTTAAGTCATGCGATAGGACATAGGCTAGTACTGTAATCCCCAGTTGAAGTCAAATTCTAACCCAATCTGATCATCAACGGGACAAAATGTAGCCCTAATTCATTTCACAGACATTGTTGTCAGCCTAATCCATTATTTTTCTCTTCTATTACCTTGTGTCAAACGAACGGTAAACTGGAAACTGTTACTGGTGAGATCAGTGTTAAATTCTAGACGTCTTCACGCCAGTAAGTCACGGTAACGAACGTCATCCAAGTCAAGGTTTTCCATTAATCCTGCGTTCCCTTAAGCCGTGATTTAACTTGCCATGAGTCATGGTGACCGTGATCAGATAATGTTGTCTGGGCTGGTCTTTCTTCCTTTAAAGATTTAAAAAGATAGGAGTCGAGACAGACACCTGATCCATGCGAAGGTTTAAGCTATAGGCTAGGTCCTGAAATAGCCAAGAGTGTGGAGGGTTTTTCCTACTTCCTTTTGGTTTATCAAGTATGCAAACACTACGAACAAAACCACACGGGCCGCATCACCAAACTCTGCTTATATTTATTGCTTATTGCCATTTCGGATTCAAATTTGAGCAATCGTTTGTATTTTACTGGATATTTTGTGTGTAGGTGTAGAGTTTGAATTGGTAATCGGAACTTGTAAAATGATAAGATCCTATGGTTTTGGGAAATGTGCTAATGATTGAAATGAACAAACTAATGATTGAAATGAACGAACTAATGATTGAAATTAACGAACTGATGATTGAAATGAACGAGCTGATGATTGAAATGAACGAGCTGATGATTGAAATGAACGAGCTGATGATTGAAATGAACGAGCTGATGATTGAAATGAACGAGCTGATGATTGAAATGAACGAGCTGATGATTGAAATGAACGAGCTAGCTTTGTGGTTCCGAAGAAGGCTTGTTGGATTATTTACAGAACTTCGTTTATCACTGACAGCCAACTGAACAGACTCAATGAGTTTAGACACAAAATGACATTGTGTCTATTAGTTTGTGATGACAAGGTCCCTTGCAGAGAAGAGATTATCTGAACAAAGAACTATAAGATCAATTGGCTGATTTTGTGTTTGTTCTGTTTTAAAAGTGTTTATATATAGATATGTCAACATTTTGCCTTTTCTAACTCGCTTTTAACTCGCCTTGTTTACGCTTTATTCCTGGAGCCGGAAGTTGAGCTTGTGTCTGTGTTATCCAAAGCTCCCATTGCTTCGCTGTCTGCGTCTAATTCCTGAGACATTTCCAGAAATGTTGCTTGTTTTTTTGTTAACCAAAGAAAGCAGAAAGGATCCACATTCTAAAAAGGGAATCGATCGGCAACCCTGATAACCGCTACACAACAACTCAAGCGGGTCGGGTCCATGACTTTAACAAGAAAACACAAACTTTTGGCAGAGAAGTGCCTCATTTCCAGTTGTCCTAAACCCCTAAGCCTTTTTCTTAGTTTTCTCAGTTTCCCTTCTTTTTGTATGTGTGGCCTTTTTATTTGTCTGTTTCTTGTTATTTGTTATTTCTGCTGCTACCAAACGTCTCAACCGGGCCCCTGATGATCAAACCAGCTGAAGCAGGGTTCTTGTGTGATTTTAAGAAAAAGGAGAAGGAAAGGTTTTTTTTTTTACATGCTTTCCAAAATCATCATGCTGTTGACACGTTTGTTTGTTTTTAGTTTTTACCTAAATGCTGAATAAACAGGGAATGTGAACATCTTCCTCCCTAGAAGGAGGCCCCCCACCATTTAAATTTATTTTTAATTGGTTTTAAATGAATAATATAAGCTTTTATTAAAGACACATTTACGATTATTGGTAAAAACATTGACTATTACAATTTGTTTCCTTGTGTTGTTTTGTATAATAGTATGTAATAGGGCCTATTTAAATATTTATAGCCAATTGATGAAACTTGTTAGATTGATATAATATGCGCATTTCTACAAAATCTGACTTGATTATCTCATTAAATCATACATGTGCACAACGGTTGAACTTTTTATTCAAACATATAATCTACCCACGATTGTATAACGTCCACAAATACCTATTTAATGCGAAAGGCTTGCAAAAGGTAGAGCTTTTGGTTTCTATTAAACTGTATAATTTTACAGATATTTCATCTGGATTACCAAACTGCTTCTTTAATTACATCTTTGGGGAATTTGGGTAAATTTTGCCTTTAAATTAAGACCCAGGCATGTATAAATATGGTATAATGTTGGCAATAAAGAGTTGAATTTCATTATTATATGACATAAGGATGTTTTTATTTAAAGACTTAAATAAAAGTTTTAAAGGCTGTTCATGGTTGCAATAGTAGACTAGAATTGACCAAAAGAGCTGCCGAAACCCGGGATCGAACCAGGGACCTTTAGATCTTCAGTCTAACGCTCTCCCAACTGAGCTATTTCGGCGTGCTTCGTTGTTGCATTACACTTGGTTAATGATGTAATCATTATTATATAGTATATATACCGTAATATAATTATTTTCGAATAAGCGACACCGAGATCGGTATGAATTATTTGTGTCACTACTGCTTTATGTTACGATATAATATCGATGCAAACTTTATTGTGGTATACGCCTGAAGTACTTTATTTGAGCACCACACCTTTTAGTATTGTTCTATTCCCAAACGGTAGAGTTAAATTTAATTGAATGTAAACTCAAGAGCCAGGCCAGCGCAGTCAATATGTAATGCACATTAAGTGGAACATGAGAAAGACTATTAATATTATAGCGATACTCCAGCACCTACTAGTGGGATTCAGGGGAACAGACGTCCACCGTTCACTCAACGCAGCGGTCAGTCTGTGATGGTGTGGCCTCCTAAAACATCTTCCTAGCTTTAAATACAGATCATGTGTGTTTCCAAATGATTTCATCACGGAAACGATGGAAATCCCACAGAGCACATGAGCAGAAGTGCACAAATGGCTTCACCCTGATGGCGTAAAGCCTGGTTCATGCCATCGCAGGGTTTAGAAACTCCACAATAAGATATTTGGTTTATATTATTTGCAATAAAATTACACATAATCGATACACAATACCTGCTCTCTTTTTTAAAAAGCAATAAAACAAGGTCTGCAGCCAGACAGACCCCCTCTAATAAAATAAAATCCCATTTCTGACACTTCGCTTATTTTTCCAGCAGGTGTCGCCGTCGCAGCGTTGTGCACACGGCCCTGCGAGGAGCCAGACACACCGCCACTACTTCCGGGTCGCCGGCGGAGTCCGTCCTGTGTGTCTATGGTGGAGTGACAACCAACCCGAAGCGGACAAAATGCTATCCCGAGTGACCCGGCTAGGGTCCACTTTGCCCCGCATCCTCGCCAACGGCGGCGGGGTCCGTCTGGTGTCCCAGTCCCAGCCGTCGTCCTCCCCCGGGTCGGCCACCCTGTCGGAGCTGCAGCCCTCCCGGGCGAAGGACAGCCATGATCACGGCGAGGTCAACCACTACGTGAAGGTGAGTCCGCCGACCAGACAGACGGTACTGGACCCGCGGTGGTCCACATGGACCCGCGGTGGTTCTGTATTTGCGGTCTCTGCAGCGTTGTGTGGTGCTAAACGTTCACATAGAAACCCCCTCGGATCCCTGTGTTGCCAGGGTCCAGTCGCAGGGTCCAGTCCAGTCCGTGGGTTTCGCATCATCACATCCAATAACAGTCCAACATCACGTCACCTCTTTAATCATATATGTCTGCCGTTTTGCTTAAATATATCAAGGCGGCTTAGTGCATACGTTTACAATACTGCAGACAATATTACAATCTGAAGGCTGTGAAAAAATGCTGCTACAATTTTATCACTTTTACACTTTCACTGTTGCATTTAGTACTTATGTTACCTGTAAGTGCTTGCATTTAGTTAATTATTTTATTTATTTTATGTTAGCCTTTATTTTATTTTATTTATTTTATGTTAGCTTATGTTTTACTCTAACCCTATTACATTCCCACCTTTGTATTGCAACTGTTGCACAGTAATTTCCTTGCACAATCAATAAAGCTTCTTGAATCTGTGGATGTGTACGCAGTAGGCCCACTGGTTTTAACCACCTGTCTACTTGTGCTGTTGTTTCTCCAGAATCCAGACTACCATGGGTTCTCTGCCGACCCGGTGGTGGACGTGTGGAACATGAGGCTGGGCTTCTTCTTCGGTGTCTCTGTGATGCTTGTGATTGGAGGGACCTTCATCCACTACCTGCCAGACTACGGGTAACTGTGTGTGTGTGTGTGTGTGTGTGTGTGTGTGTGTGTGTGTGTGTGTGTGGGTGTGTGTGGGGGGGGGGGGGGCTACACTATTTCAAAAGCATTCAGACAGTTTTGTATTTCTATTTAGTTGATTTAGCAGGTGCTTTTATGTGTCATTAATCAGCAGGTATGGGGCATTCTTGCTCAAGAATGCCTACAGGTAGGCGGCAGATATTCAAACATTCGATATTTGAACATATATATGTGTGTATATATATATATATATATATATAGTTGTTCTTGATGTTAGAACAACTATTAGAAGCAAACCACTTTTGCCCTTTTACAACAGGTTGTTTCGAAGTTACTTTTGTGGAAGACCGATTGTGTGAAAGCCATGTTAATGTAAAATCAGTTTTTTTGATACATGATCATATGATTGCATGAATGCTCAGGGAGACTCTGGGATAATGTCTGGTTTTGCAGCCCTTTCTATTACAAAGGTTGATATTGTTAATTTAATATTCAATGTCAGGCTTTACCAGACATGCAGTTTGCTGGTGTAAGTTAGTTACACCTTGTGTTCATCTTTGCAAGTCAATTTATACCATATTCATATTTAATTTTATATTTGACTGACTTTATTTTAATGTTCATATTTAATACTGTAAATAAATAAATAGGAGTATTCTTATATTACAATTTATATTAACATAATATTATGATGTAACTGAAACTGCAATTTTCCCACCAAGGATTAATAAAGCCTACCTAGCCACCAACCTCCCTCCCTCCCTAGTCCCTACCCACCCACCCACCTTCCTCCGTCTCTCCCTCCCCACCCACCTGCCACCCTACACCCCTCCATCCATCCCCCACCCTACCTAGCCATCCACACCTACACACCTCCTGGCATCACATAATGTGTACAGAATTACGGAGCCAAATCCCAGCTCAAACCTGACCTAGAGTCTCCACCTCTCCCTTGTCCGCAGCATGCGGCAGTGGGCCAGGAGGGAGGCGGAGCGTCTGATCAAGAATAGAGAGACGAATGGTCTTCCTCTGATCGAGGAGAACTACTACGACTCCAGCAAGATCCTGCTGCCCGCTGCCGGAGAGGAGTAGAGACCGTGGGGGTCAGAGCCACGTATTCAACTTCAACTGTAAATTAATTTCAATATAATGTTAATAAATGTTGTCTGGGATTGTTGCCACGGTGTCTTTTTATTATTACTATGTTGGGGCAGTGCACTTGATGAATGAAAGGATTTTGGCCAAGAAAACATTTCGGTAATATTTTGAAGCACTCTCAGGGTTGAAGTTTCCAGTATTGTACAGCGAACACATGCCAAGAGATAAAGTCAAAGAACCATGAATGTTCCTTGATGATACTTTTTAACACACACATTTTGTTAAACATTTATCGACTGAAATACACATGTTAGAAATCAGTCAGACCACTACAATACTCGATTGACCTTCATGCATTTTAATGCCTTCATTATTACTAGGAAAACAGAAATTCAAAAGTTAAACTAACACTTACATTAGGAAAATGACTTGGAAGTTAATCAAAATGTGCTCTTCAAGTCATCAAGTTTTTAAACAATATATGGCACGCATACATGCAATTCTGCGTTTTGTTGAGCATAAGGATATCTTTCAGGACCAGTATACACTAATGCAGCCTTTCTCAAAGTGGGTGCCGCGGCACCCTGGGGTGCCCCGTGACTGTGTCAGGGGTGCCGCCAAAAAATTACGTATTCTGACATTTAATTAAAAAGACAAATACATTCTTTCTTACATATGAATGGATTAATAAAATTGTAAAGTCATTTTAGTTAAACAAATATATAAAATTAACCATAAAAATCTGTCTCACGTAACGTGACGTCCCCACCGGTGTCAGCGTGACAGCGCAGCACACAGCACATTGTTTTATAATTTAACCGCGAAAATAAATTTCACAAAGAGCAAGGAACAAGCATCATGGATCGTTTTTTAAAAAGAAAAGCCCCACAAGAACCAGACATGATTGACTGTGAAATGGAGCCTCAGCCTACTACTTCATGCGAGCCTTCGTCCACCAGCTCTGAGTCTGCACCAAAGGTCGCAAAGGTAGATAGGTAGGCTCACGTCTCTCATTGATTGTGAGTCACACCCCCCTCTCTCTTCCCTCTCTCTCTCAATTGCGGCTTATTTGTGTGCGTATGCGCGCTGCATGCGCGAATGTGGACCTCTCTCTCCCTCTCTCATTGCGGATTATTGTTTGCGTGTGTGTGTGGGTGTGTGTGTGTGTGTGCGTGTGTGTGTGTGTGCGCGTATGGCACGGATGGAAACAAGCACTATGATGGAAAAACATTCCTGCTATCTCTGCACTTCATTTGAGTTCTCCTGGTCTCAATTTGTTGGGTTCTTGTATTGCCTGTGTTGCTGTATAGCTTGGGCGGTCCACCTCTTATGGTTTTATGGCATTTGTGTCTCTGATTTATTGTTTTGTGAAGCACTTTGTAAACCTGTGTTTTTAAAGGTGCTATAAAGTTGCTATGAAGTTGTTATTATTATTAATATTTACAGTTGTATTATGCTCTGTTCATTACTGTCCTGTCTAAATAAACAGGACATTTGCATTTACGTTTAGGCTATGCAGTGTCGTTTTTAATCATATTTTACACTGGGGTGCCTTGAGATTTTATGCACTTTCGAAAGGTGCCCTGGCTGAAAAAAGTTTGAGAAAGGCTGCACTAATGTATTGTCTTTAAATAAACATGCTTTTCCATGCGCCACCGTTTATTTCCGTTTACTGAGTAAGAAGAAGCACTGACTTGAATACGAGTTGGTGTATGAGAATCATTCGCTGAACGACCTGTCACTCATACAGTTCCTAATTCTGATTGGCTGCGAGTCAATGCCAAGGGTTTGGTCTTCATTTGCGTGACAGCGACGGGGGCGGAGCTTAAAGGGTCGGGCAGGAAAAGAAGAGAAGAGAAAACGGTAGGAAAATAACACAATAAAACACTTTCTTAAAGCGCCTCTGCTCCGTTTACACTTCACATAACGACTTCCGACCAACCAAATCAAAGTAAGGGATCGCGATCGTACGCGTAATCGATCGGCGTATAAGGAAACGGCTGAGCTGAAAAACTAAAGGAAATTAGCTAACGCAAGCTAACATGTCATGGTGACGGAAGAGACTCGACCCTAAAGACAACAAGCCAGCAAAGTTGGCTCTCCTACCGCTCAGTCACTCACTAACTAACCCAGCCCACAGACTACTAACCCACCTCCCAGACTACTAACCCAGACACAGACTACTAACCCAGCCGCAGTCCGTCTGTCTGGCCATGATTTATTACTTTCGTCAAGTTGTGACCACGTCCAGCTCGCTGGAGATGACAGGTTGGAGGACAGGGCGACTCGCGGAAATTACAGTTTATTTTTCCATTTCGACAGACCAACGCCTTCACCTTGAAGTCGTGATTCGTTTTTATTCTAGGTTTATACTTTGAAGCGACTTTTTTAAATGCAACATTTTACGAAGTGCTTTTAATATGCACAATAAAAAAATAAAAAAACCCGCTTAAACACAAGGCAGAAATGTACCGGATGATGAGTTGGTGACGTGACGATATGAAGTGTGAATAGACCATAGTGCCAGTGTGGTTGCAGGATAATTAGACATGTGTGCTCAGGGCAGGTACAGAATAAAGGACAGCCCTATGAAAAACTACTGCTCATCTACTGCTGTAATGTTCAATACCATGAAAAAAATAACGTTTTGCTATGTTACCAGACCATTACTCCACCTGTGTTTTTTTTGTACTATGTAATCCCAACTAACACATATTATATGCATTATATCACTTGCATTAGTTGGTTTGGTAGTTAAATGGTGGGCGGAAATATGTCAACACTTGCAGTGTTTATTTTGCATTTATAGGGTTTCATATGTACAGTATGCTCATTTGCTCTTATGCATGTCTTCCTTGGTCCTTTCAGTAGCAGCGCACCGATACAAAACCCTCGTAAGGTTCCTTGTTGTGTTTCCTTACTGGGCTCATGAACAGATTGTGATTCTTAACACTGGTGTGATGTTTCCCTTCCAGATGGCTGCTATCCGTAAGAAGCTGGTGATCGTGGGCGACGGAGCGTGTGGAAAGACCTGTCTGCTGATAGTCTTCAGCAAGGACCAGTTCCCTGAGGTCTACGTGCCCACTGTGTTTGAAAACTATGTGGCTGATATTGAAGTTGACTCTAAGCAGGTGAGCTGGTCTACACGTTTAACCCTAAAAAACTAATAAATAGCATTTATTCATCAGTTACAATGAATAGGGGCAAGTAGTATTTTAGTGGCTTTGTTTGAACATTAGTAATGAACTATATCCCTTTTCAAAACATTTAAAATGTCAAAACCTTTAAACTGGTATTTACTAGGCTAGGCTGTTAGGATAACCTGCCCATCGCTGGTTTTAGATTAATCAAGAGAATGTGTGTATCAAAGACGGACCCAGATGTCACACACTATTGGGTGATGGCGCTACATTTAATTGCTATGCGAACATTCTGAGTACGTGGAGGTTTAGCGAGCTAACCGCACATTTTCTTTAGATACGGCATTAATGAGCATC
The DNA here is from genome assembly GCA_030340625.1 of Merluccius polli. Classification (NCBI taxonomy): domain Eukaryota; kingdom Metazoa; phylum Chordata; class Actinopteri; order Gadiformes; family Merlucciidae; genus Merluccius; species Merluccius polli. Next base: position 63,998 of record JAOPHQ010004325.1, on the reverse strand, counting down.
TTTCTCAAGGATGCCTACATGTAGACTGTAGACATTGGAGTTCGAACCCAGAACCTTCCGGCTTGGAGTTGAACACCCTAGCCACTAGACTGGCTTGTACCACTAACCAACAATACCTCTCCTGTGGTTATTGCAGGTGGAGCTGGCTCTGTGGGACACAGCCGGCCAGGAGGACTATGACCGACTGAGGCCCCTCTCCTACCCGGACACAGACGTCATCCTCATGTGCTTTTCCATCGACAGCCCGGACAGTTTAGGTAAAAAAAACAACAAAACTGGGAAGCCTTATTGGTCACAGACAAGACCGTGGTAATCCCAGACCTGAAATTCAGGAAAATCGACCACGAAGGGACTCGAACCCTCAATCTTCTGATCCGAAGTCAGACGCCTTATCCATTAGGCCACGCGGTCCTGTAGCCATACTGCATCCTGTCTTATTGTTTGTTTTTAGAAACCAGGTCATCAAAAATGTTTTGCTGTTAGTCAGATTTGGACTCTATGCTTTTATTGTTCTCAGCAGGACTTGTAAGTCAATTTGGATAAAAGTATCTGCTAAATGACAAAATGTAAATTACGCTATCGACGCAATCGATGATGCTATCGACTAATTGTTTGCTAACTGTTATGTACCTTCCGGTCGGCTCTCAGAGAACATCCCGGAGAAGTGGACCCCGGAGGTGAAGCACTTCTGCCCCAACGTTCCCATTATCCTGGTGGGCAACAAGAAGGACCTGCGCAACGACGACCACACGCGCCGGGAGCTGGCCAAGATGAAGCAGGTCGGTTACGGATGGGGAACCCATGTTCACACTGTAGTAGAATAAGGTGCAGGGCTCCTGGTAGAAGGGGGAACCAACACCCTAGCCACTACACATTATCCTTCCTGGGTTCAACCCACCACTGTCTCACACCTACCAGCTCCTTAATGACACGTATCTTATCGCATGGATAAAAGTGTCTGCTAAATAACTAAATGGTAGTAGTAGCAGCAGGGATTAGCAGGGAGTGGACTGTCCATTGAATTGGTCTCATTCAATAGGATGCACGATGACACAATGGAAGAAGGGGCGTGGCTTCTGCAGCAACATTGCTGTTGGTACACATTGTATTGAATGTTATCACAGTGTTATTGGAACACTTTACAAATCCTTTAGTTTATCTTTGAAATTTAGCATATATTACAATATAGATTAAATTAGTTCAGAATTGCAATGGTGAGTTTATTTTTTCCTTGTAATTTGTATCTTTTGTGTCATAGGACCTTTTCAATATTTTTAATTTCTCTCTCTCTCTCTCTCTCTCTCTCTCTCTCTCTCTCTCTCTCTCTCTCTCTCTCTCTCTCTCTCTCTCTCCCCCCCCGTTTCCACGGCAATAGGAGCCAATAAAGTCCGAGGAGGGCCGGGACATGGCGCACCGCATCAACGCCCACGCCTACTCGGAGTGCTCTGCCAAGACCAAAGACGGCGTGCGGGAGGTGTTTGAGATGGCCACCAGGGCGGCGCTACAGGCCAAGAGGAAGAACAAGAAGAACGGCTGCTTGCTGTTATAGAGCGCCCCTGGCGCGGGGCCGATGGTAGGAGTGATGGTGGTGGGGGTTGGAGAGGGTGGGGGTGTGTGTAGGAAAACAAAAACAAGGCCAAGGAAAATTTCTGCATTCTTCTTCCCCTCCTGTCACGATTCTGGCTTCGCACTAGAATAGGGACCGGGGGTTGAGTTGGGTTTGGGGGTGGGGGGGGTCTTAGCAGAGATGGGAGGTCACCTGTCCTGTAAAAAACCTTTATATACACATAGAAAAAGATTTTAAAATTGAGTCCTCTATTGAAACGTTGAAGGGAGGGGGGAGGCTGAATGCCATAGTGCCCTTATGCAGAATTACCTATTCTCTCAAAGGAGTACGATGATTAGGACATTTGGACTGTTGTTGGCACCGCTGCACTCCTTAAGACAAGATCCAAAAGACGCCATGGGGGCATGACATCAAGAAAGGATATACGCCTGCCCCTTTTCATCTTTTCACATATAGCGCTTTTCTAGTCACTGCTGCCACTCATAACCGCTGCCATTCTTCTAACTGTGACATCTGCGCCTCGCCGAGAGCAGTTAGGATGTTGATGGATGTCTTGCTAAAGGACATTAACTCTTTAGCCAGGAGGTGCCAAGGATCGTACCGGCAACCTTGCGGTTGCTAGACCTCCAGAGTGACTGCTACCCTTCAGGCTATCAAAAGAAAACAAAAATGAGTGGAGAAAGTATGTCCAGTAAGTTTGGCTTAGTGAGTGTGGCTCAACACATGCGTCTGAACCTTCATGGGATGGTGTGCCCTCCTCAATCTCCTTGTTGGTCTTCATTGCCGCTCTGCAGTGGTTCAGCCCTGGCATCTTGTTTGTCTACGATATGTCAGAAATAAGCTGATGCTCTCAATTCCTTTCCCCAGCTTGCAGAGGGCCTTCCTTTTGATATTCCTGCTTGCAATTATGTTTTTTTCTCTATCTTCAAGTAGCCTGTAAAAAATGACGAGCTGGGGAAATCTCCCGGTTTCAAAATGTCTGGCCTCTGAGAGGCTGAACATGTGTGCGGTATGTGGCCATCAGGCCTGGCTTATCTGCCATATCCGCCATCCACTGTAGGTATACCTGCCATATCCCCAGCCTAGATCCATCCACTGGAGGTATACCTGGGGCATTGTCTGAGATCTCCTCCTCCTCAATGTATGGACCCATGAAGGTTCATGCCTTTCTACTTGCCTTTCCCTTGGCAGTGTTGTCACAGAGTGGAAGGCCATGGCAATCGCGTTCCTCGGCAACATTGACTGATAGCACATGTGTGGCATTGTTTAAATTTGTAACGGTGCTTACCTCTCCCTGGCACTCAAGTGTGCGTTTGTGGCATTTCCCCCAGATTAGACAGCCTTGTCAGCCAATGCAGCGGCGCATATGGCAAAATCCGCCCCTCCCCCCGCCCAATCCTGAGATTTTATTGGACGAGAGCCACCATACAATGCAAGTTGGCAGCCTCCCTCTGTAAAAGTAAACCATCTTGACTTTGGCCTCCACGTGGTATGAAAACTCTGCGGCCATTAGCACAACAAAGCTCCTCTCAGAAGCTCAAGATATAAGATGTCACTATAGCGCTGGCTAGGTGTGGAAGAATGGCCGTTGTCTTAAGGCAACCGCCACGCTTGGCTAATTTCTAATATAAGAGTACTGCTTCACATGCAACATCCTGTTGCATATTCATATGCAACACCTGCAACATCCTGTTGCATATTCATATGCAACACCTGCAACATCGACTCCATTTCTGCAAAAATGTTGCGGACAAGTAGGACCGGTCACTTCATTTTTCCAAATTGTGACCAATGGTGCAACCTTTCCGCATGTATGAAGCAGTACCTTCTATTACAACTAAAATAGCCAGCGTGCCATCAGGTGATTTAGCATCAGGTTAGCTACAGGTGATGTGGGGATATTAGCACCTGGGTCTTAAGGCCGTACGACAGCACCCTTCCTTCAGATCTGTTCAGCTTGCTCAGAGTCAGTCATAGTTTGGAGAAACGAAACAAAACTATTATTAATATTATAATATAAAATGAGGGCTCTGCTTGTCTTTTTGTTTTTGTTGTCGTCATTCCATAGGTGATTTTCTTTTGTTTTCCATGGATGGATAAACAGACTAACTATTTTCAAGTGGACGAGCCTTTGTCTCTGATGAACCAACAGTTGAATGTTGCTTTCATTCGATACAAGGAGTTTCGATGTATTTAAAATAGCTTAATGTTTTTATTTGCCTTTTTATTATAAATATATATAAGTGCATACTTGGGATAATGAGACTAACAGATTTTGTGTTTTTCTATAAGCTTTTAATGTAATGTATTCATTTGCCTGAGATTTTAGTTGAACAATAGTGGGCTTGGCTCATACATAATGACATGATTTTTTTTGTTTTTAAGATTCATTACAGATTTATAAACATGGGATAGTTTCTTCAGATTGGCAGTGATTTCCAAAACCGTGGACCTATTGTCTTTCCCGTCTGTTTACATGTCTTGAACTTTACTTTTCCCTTTCAGACTATCTCTTGTACATTTTAACTTCTTTGTGACATTCTACTGCCATATACTTCTGTATTAATTGCATATATTTTGCAAATTCTGCTCAAAAAATAATAAATGTAAATGTTTAAAAATAAAAAAAATTCTTGAAAGCAACAAGTTGTCTTGAATACAAAAGCTAGACACTATCGGGCTGTTCTTTTGTGTCCGGCTTTTCCATAGACAGTCAGGGAAAGTCTAATACATGCGTTTTCTATGCTTATTGCCCTTTCCCTCCCAATGTGAAATGTCAGTTGGATATACACTCACCGGCCACTTTATTAGGTACACCTTGCTAGTACCGGGTTGGACCCCCTTTTGCCTTCAGAACTGCCTTAATCCTTCGTGGCACAGATTCAACAAGGTACTGGAAACATTCCTCAGAGAGTTTGGTCCATATTGACATGATAGCATCACGCAGTTGCTGCAGATTTGTCGGCTGCACATCCATGATGCGAATCTCCCGTTCCACCACATCCCAAAGGTGCTCTATTGGATTGAGATCTGGTGACTGTGGAGGCCATTTGAGTACAGTGAACTCATTGTCATGTTCAAGAAACCAGTCTGAGATGATTCGCGCTTTATGACATGGCGCGTTATCCTGCTGGAAGTAGCCATCAGAAGATGGGTACACTGTGGTCATAAAGGGATGGACATGGTCAGCAACAATACTCAGGTAGTCTGTGGCTTTGACACGATGCTCAATTGGTACTAATAAGCCCAAAGTGTGCCAGGAAAATATCCCCCACACCATTACACCACCACCACCAGCCTGAACCGTTGATACAAGGCAGGATGGATCCATGCTTTCATGTTGTTGACGCCAAATTCTGACCCTACCATCCGAATGTCGCAGCAGAAATCGAGACTCATCAGACCAGGCAACGTTTTTCCAATCTTCGATTGTCCAATTTTGGTGAGCCTGTGCGAATTGTAGCCTCAGTTTCCTGTTCTTAGCTGACAGGAGTGGCACCCGGTGTGGTCTTCTGCTGCTGTAGCCCATCCGCCTCAAGGTTCGACGTGTTGTGCGTTCAGAGATGCTCTTCTGCATACCTCTGTTGTAACGAGTGGTTATTTGAGTTACAGTTGCCTTTCTATCAGCTCGAACCAGTCTGGCCATTCTCCTCTGACCTCTAGCATCAACAAGGCATTTGCGCCCACAGAACTGCCGCTCACTGGATATTTTCTCTTTTTCGGACCATTCTCTGTAAACCCTAGAGATGGTTGTGCGTGAAAATCCCAGTAGATCAGCAGTCTCTGAAATACTCAGACCAGCCCGTCTGGCACCAACAACCATGCCACGTTCAAAGTCACTTAAATCACCTTTCTTCCCCATTCTGATGCTCGGTTTGAACTGCAGCAGATCGTCCTGACCATGTCTACATGCCTAAATGCATTGAGTTGCTGCCATGTGATTGGCTGATTAGAAATTTGCGTTAACGAGCAGTTGGACAGGTGTACCTAATAAAGTGGCCGGTGAGTGTATGTTCTTCCCCTTGATTGTAGATTTTGAGGGATATGTTTGGTCAACTATAATAGAGACTTGAAACAAAAATAGTCACAATGTTATAAAAACAAATTCAAGTAATTTACTGTGGAGAAATTTGTTAAAATATTTTTTTAATTCAGGACAGGGTGAAATATATTTAACAGTAGTATATGGCCTTCAGAGATCACCAGAACTTCATTCTATAAGTTTTGATGGAGGCCCTCCACAAACTCCTGATAGTAAGGCTCTGCAAAAGAAGATGACATTGAAAAATGTTATTAAAAAAATGGCTTAAAATCTTACAGATTTTGATGGACAGTTCTCAAACTTTTTGGGGCTAAGGCACACCACAATCCCACACTGGGTGGAAACCACAAGACTAGGTGATGTGAGGTCCTACCTGTATCTGGGTCTATACAGGAGTGCCGAATTAGGAAGTCCAGGACCACCAGGGCACAGTTTGGTTTGAAATCATCACTGACCAGCAGCTCTTTAACCTGAAGAAAGAAGTAATTCCTTTTGAATTCTGTGCAATGCTCCAAAATAATACTATAATATAACATGGGGGCATGCTGGTGTAGTGGTAGGGTGTTTGACTCCCAGCTGGAAGGGACTGGGTTTGATCCTCCATGTCCTCCAACCTACCGGTAGACATCTGAGAGCAAGGTGCCTAACCCTTCCCTGCTCCTTATTGACATATCTGTATTTACTTTTAGTCGGTTTGCAAGGGAGCTGAGTCATTAAAAATGCCCACCTTATCAATCGGCAGGAAGTAGAATTCCTGCACTTCTCCGTCACCAACTCTGGGCTGGAAATCAGCAGGAAGTTCGAGGTCGAAGACAAACTGGCTCTCCGGGAAAACACCTTCTCCGTCCTCATAGGTGTAGCTTTAGACACACAAGGTTATGTAATTCACTAACTCCTGCAGCAAAAATGATTAATCTTTCTATATCCCATTCTATTGGATCAATAATGTTTTCATTTGATCCAAAGAGCTAGATTTAGAATTATTGTGCAGTGGTACCCGTTAGAGGTGCGACCGTGTACTCGAGTACTCGAGTAATTGAGTACTCGAGTACTCACTGGCAGTGTCAAAATTGAAAAGAAAACAATCTAATCGGAAATCGTTTTTATTTCTCCATGGAGAGACGCTAATTCTGACTTTTTAGGACCGATAACCGACACTCGTTAACCGGTCATTAACCCGTTCACCGATAAGAATAAATGTGCTATTAAAAAAATGGATGAATGTCTGACTCATAAAAAATACAAATGTGTTTTTTTTTTAATTGGAAAGGAGGGCTGGCCGAATTCATACTTTCAAACTTCATGCCTCCGATAATCGTTTCTGAAGGTACATTCCAATAGTTAAACACCTAAACCTGTTAATGTTAATGTCCGAGTTTTGTGCAACTTCAGCAAAAGCAGAATGTGAGGATTTATTTATTTTTTGATTTTTTTTAACTGATTTTTAACTGATAGTTAATCGGTCAAAAAATATAGTCGGTTAACAGTTAAACGGTTCATTGTTAAAATCCCTATTAGCAAATTATAAATTAAATATTACATTTGTAAAAAGTATTATACTGTAACTAAATCATTGTTGCATTAACCACCATGGTAACGTTCATAATACTCGTGCGCAAAAAAGCTTTTGACACTCAAACGAAGACAATGGCAGAACCGAGAAAAAAGATAAGCCTAGCCTTGTATGGTTACGCTATTTGGACAGAAACAAACCGTGAGCGAGAGTCAGAAGTAGTGAAACGCATTTGGAATTTGGAAATTAAATAATTCTACACTGGATTATTGTTAACATTTTTTATTACAAGCGCTAGGACATGGACATTAATAGTGCTGTGATTTATTATTATGTATTATAACAAGCGCTAGGACATGGACATTAATAGTGCTGTGATTTATTATTATGTATTATAACAAGCGCTAGGACATGGACGTTAATAGTGCTGTGAAGCCGGAGAACTCTCTCCCTGCTCTGTTATCGCATTTTAGACAAGTCTACCATGCGATGACGCATGTACAAAAAAACAAAAACAAACTAGTGGGAACAAACTAACTGGTAATTGTTTAGAGAAAATCATACATTTTCCCATCCCTAGTACCCATGTCAAGACTTAAATGTGAAAATATATTCCTAAATAAGGAATAGCCAGATGAGGTACCATAGGTCTCTTTCACGGCGCCATATTGCATATCGGATGTCAACAGCCGTGCTTTGGGCTTTGGACAAACACCTGGCGATGACATGGCACATTATTGGACAAACACCTGTACACGACTACTCACCTGACCGTGCTGATGGGTCGAGCCTTCTTAGCAATGGCTGCTGGGATGCAGGCCTCCTCCTCACACTCTTTAACCGCAGTGTCTCCGATGCTCATACCTGCAGCCAAACCACCGGCTGCCTGAGAAGAAATATTGCAAGGCTTTTACCTCTGGTCCGTCCTCCATACCTATATTTGATGTGAATCCTTCTCTTACCCAATTACTGATCAGAAAAACGTAACTAGTGTCGATGCGTGCGCAGGAAAACATTTAGCAGTGACACAATAGCACTAATACTAATACTTTTGCCATTAAAAAAAGTGCTGTGTTTAAGTTTCAAGTTTATTGATGTGCGGACATTAATTGAATGACAAGCGGCAGTCACAAACTTATTTAATGAGTGCAAACAAGTAAATAGAAAAAATTATAATAATGCTGATGTGGATGCATCCCAAAGGCCTTATACTTCTAGCAAGGTTTCCCTTAACAACATCTTCCTAAAGACCTCACCTGGAACAGCGTCAACCGATACCGAGAGCAGCACACGGCCTCACCAGGTTGTCGAGTAGCCCCGGGTACGTCTGCTTGGTGGCGGAGCGTCTGGCCAGCCACATCCTGAGCTCCCCATCGTCGCTCCGACTGTATCCGTTGATGTGGACCCCGTACCTCTTCACCCCAAACAGGCCTGCGCAGACACACAAGGCTGTCTCGTGCTTTGATCAGAGGCGAGTACACCACCACCTCTGATGGTGGCACTATCCTGCCCCCGTCTCAACTGGTGTTGACAGGAATGCTGAATTACTGCGTCTACTTTTCGTTTGTGTATTGGGATGGGTATGGTTAAGATTATCGGTTCTTCTGTTCTTTTTGTTAATTTATGAGAGGGAAAACCTAAACATTGCTTTATTTTCTCCTATGTAGTACTGTATATAAATACTATTCTTGAGAAGCAAACTCCGGCAGCATTGTTTTGAACAAAGAGACGGAGTTGGTGAGATAAAATAAGCAAGAAAACGTTATTTCTCCAGTTCCCAGAGCAGAACCCATAACGTCGGCGCTTATCGATATTACTGTTTTAAATCATTTAGCCCCGGGGTCTGTTTAATACTGGGTTTCGGTACCCATCCCTATTTGTGTATCAGCAAATAAAGTCTAGGGAGTCTAATTATACTCATTTCACCAGGACTTACTGGTGGCTGATCGCTCCATGGACATCAGTGGCGTGTCACAGTATCTGGCCATGACGTCATACTTCTAAAGGAACAGATTTGGGGGGGGGGGGGGGGGGGGGGTTAGACGTTAAGTTATGTTGAATGCCTCCATAACTGTGTCCATGCTGTCCATTAGATTGCATGTGTGTCTGTGTGGATGAAGACAGTCAGTTAGTTACATATCTGAGGGACTCACTTCCTCCCTCCATCCCTTCAAACATGTCAGCGCGTCGTTCCGTCTCAGGGTCTGCAGGACACCGTCCATGACCTCTGACCTCTTGGCGTGGGAGTCAAGACTCGAGCTGAGGGAAATCGCGCCGTCCTTTGGTGGATCGAAAACGTCGGGGAAGTTTTTCAAAATGGATACCATTTCAGGGAGGATCCAACCGACGTGTCGGTCCGCCACCTCGAAGCGCAAACATCTGGCACGACTGGAGCCTGGCGGGACCATAACGTACGGTCATCAACTGATGTAACACTCATTCTTTGCAATATCAATTTTGAAATAACCACAGTATAATAACCACCATGTTACAAAACAGTGGATGTGAAAAGTATAAAAACCTCAAGTATGCATGCTCAACCTAAAGATATTGATATGACATGTGAGATTATATGAAAGATATTCTATGCATCCAACAGGCGTGTAGATCCAAACTAAATAAGGACAAAGTGTGTTCTGTAAAACGTCAATCAGCACGACAATGTCCACATTATGCACCTAAACCCATCTGGGCTAGGCGTGTCTAACTGTCCAACGTGTTAATTGGATCATGTGGACACCGCCCATCAGGCGCTGCACACATTTGAGTTCATGTGACGCACGTAACGCAGAAAGTAACGCGCAGCTACTCTGGAGCTGTGGTCCTTCCGTCTGTTTAATAGCCGTCAACAACGACAGGTGAACGGGACGGACGACACATGCTAACACTCAACACTAAACAAGAACCAGTACAACTTGGCAAGTCCTATCCGACATACAAATCACAGTGGACATTGTACCTGGGGAATAGAAGTTATTCATTTTACGGACCAATTGTAGCATTGATTCTGACCAGGCAGTTGCCATTTCGACTGCTTTTAAGTACAATACTCAAAAAGGGACGAACAATGAATTATAGCGCTGCAGTGGTTTAAAAATGTCGAATATACTAACTACTCAATTTTACCCAAACGCATCGACACGACTGACACATATACCGGTATGTTGCAGGTTGCAGTAGAAACGCGTGATGTTGACAGAGCACTTCCGTGTTGTCCCGACCAATGGCGCAGTCGTGCTACGTTCAAGACCAAGTGGGAGCTGGGCATTTCCCGCTTCCCCATATATACACTGTTTTTTTTAAACATAATTTGTGAACTGATGAATATTGAATAAGAATAGCACCCACGTCCCTACAATGTACCTTTATGATGTTACTAAGAATAGCACCCACGTCCCTACAATGTACCTTTATGATGTTACTAAGACGATATACAAAAAGTCCTTCGAGCCGGATTTGAACCAGCGACCTAAGGATTTCAGCCGTATGCCACTACAGTCCTCCGCTCTACCAACTGAGCTATCGAAGGCCGAGAAACATGCACGTTTGTGTCATACATGTGTACACTTAGCTACTCCGAACCATTATAATGATTTGAAGTATACATAATTTGGTCGTATTCGTTTTCTTTGGAAAATCACTAATCATATTATGTTGTGGTTTTGTTGATTTTTTTTAAGTATTCAAAATGTACAGTTGCAGAAGCTACACATCATAACACAATTACACTAGTCTGGGATTATGTACAGTTTGAACCGCAGACCGTTATGACGTTATTTTAGCGGCGACTCCAGCAGACCTCCACCAGGGGGCGGAGCTGTCCTGCAGAAGACACGGGGAGACGCTGCAGCTCCGTCTGGTAAATCCATCAAAAACACATGATTTAAATCATTAAATAATATCTAAAGATATGTTTAAAACCCGACAATATGCTGCAGTTTAATTGCACTCGGTAATGGTGTTCACGGGTGAAGTTACCCTCGGTCGTTTATGAAGTCCACATTTAACAGCCCTCGTGGTAGATAGTGTTAGCTGTGTAATAAATGTGCTCAACCTAACATAAATACAACCTTACCTTACCTAATATAAAGATATTAGAAACAGTCAGGCAATATGTTGCAGGTTAACTGTTGCGCTCAGTCATTTGTTCACGTTGAGTGAAGTTTCTCTCAGCTCTTCCTCTTCCTCCTCTTCATCTTCCTCCTCCTCTTCCTCTTCGCCTGAAATAATCCACTAGTGCGGACTTTTCAAAATAAAGGGCATAAAAAATAAATCATTTTTGTAATGCGCAACAGTTAATTGACATTGACATAAAATAGATGTAGGCAGTCTACACATTTGTATTTGTTTCTATATGTTGGCTATATTGTTTTGTACAATATAGTAAATACCCCACAGGAAGACACAAAGCATCTAATACTGAAAATCCCTTTATTGAAAATACATTGTTTTCTGCTATAATGTATTATATTTTCGTGTAGCTATCAGGGTTGGAAAGATGATCAAATAATACGTTCAGAAAATATTTTACCTTCAAGTTTTCTTGAGAAGAGAACATATTGTGGCATGTAAACTTTGTGGGCGGCATCACTTTTAATTAACCCACTGCACAACACATACATCTCATTAATATTTAATACATAATAATAATGTTCAGAAGGGTCTATGTGTTTATATTTGAAATTTAAGATTTGAAAAATTATAAAGTAGGCCTATTAATTTCACAACCAAAAAGTAATACTTGTAGACAAAGTACAGGTGTGTGTATTTATTTTTACAGGAGACACGAGTGTTTGACAGAGGGAATGACATCATTGATTGCGTTCAAGCTTAGAAGAGTCGTTCAGGTGTTGTAAGAGGATCCAGGTTGGTCCTCTACTCTACACCCTTCATAAACTCCAGGAACTCTGGAAGAAAGACACAAACAACAATCTATCACAAAACAAATCTAAATGAATCATGCGTAAACCATCTGTGCAATTTCAAAAGTTAAAATGTACAATCTCTACCTATCACTCATTCAAAACACATAACTACTAGCGTCCCTTCTCCCGGTGTACCATCATAGTCGATTTTGCCGTCGTTGTTCTTGTCGCCGTCCTTCATCAGCTCTTCAATGTCATCCTCTGTGATGCACTCTCCTGTAGACTCCAGCATGGACTTCAGCTCCTCCAGGTCAATGTAGCCATCTCCGTTCCTCAACACAAAAGTACAAATCTCTTATCGTCTGGACTGCTTGCTTCCTTGCTTGCTTTAATCCCATGATATGTGGTCTGGGATCCAGGATGTGAAAGTCCTTCTCACTAGTTTGAGTCAACCATCTGGATTTTCTAATGAGCTAATGAACCCTTTTCCACAGAATGTCAATAGTAGGGTAAAATAACTTCCTGTTCCTGTAATTTTAACATTAGGTTGGTTTTATTTATGCATGTCACAGCACCTGCATGGTCAATGTGTATTTACTTGACTAGTTGTGTACTTGTACACTGCCATGGCTAAATCGAATAGACCCATAATTAATGTTATGGGCTACTCCTGTATTTTTCCTACTGTGAAAAGGGTAATCTTAGCGTAATTCAAGCAATATTATGTACATTAAGTTTTGAACCTGGACTCCACCTCTGCGTTATATAGCAACCATTTTCTCATCAATATGCAAGTTATGATCGTAGCTGGCTTCAGTTGAGCATGGCATCGCTTGGCCTTAATATTTTGTTTGCCATCCTACAGTGCTACAGTGTAAGCATACACTTCACCGTGTCCTAAAGTGAATCTCTAAAGTGTCGTTACTCGGAGGGGAAACTTACTTGTCGAACATGCGGAACAGTTCGGCTAGCTCCTCTTCTGATTTCCCCTTACTCTCCTCCTTCATGCAGCGCACCATCATCACCAGGAACTCGTCAAAGTCTACCGTTCCGCTGCCTGGAAAAACACGGCCAATATGTCTCAGAGCCATGCATCGTGTCGGTCCATATTTAGGGGAAAACCTCCAGCCTCTGAATGTAAAATGTCTGCATTTTTGCTAAGACAACCCAGGGATAGAAGAAACAGTTGACCTAAACTCGCTAGCAAAGATGGCTTTTATTTTCCGAACTTGAGATGATTAAACTCTTAGGGGAATCCTGGTACAGGAATGGGAAATAGTATAACTTATAATAGCTATGCTGTGTCTGACCTAGTAAGCGATGTGGCGAGATGACAACGATGACTAGAAATGTGTCCAGGTTAGCAAAGGTGGATAGTAATGTGATTCGGTTACCCATGATGCTGTAGTGATTTGGCTGGGTTAGCAACGATGGCAAGTGATGAGGCTCGGTTAGCAATTGAGGCTAGCGGTTTGACTAGGTAAGCAATAATGGCTAGCTGTTGACGTACCATCTTCATCCACCTCATCGATCATCTCCTGGAGCTCCTCTGGCGTGGGGTTCTGCCCCAACATCCTCATCACCTTCCCTAGCTCCTTGGTGCTGATGCAGCCATCCTCCGCGTCCTGAATGAAGATATCAAACGCGGCCTTGAACTCTAAAGAGGGCCAAAAACATAGGCGGCTTTGAGAAGTAACGGAAATCACCAAGATGTGAAAAATGTCTCATATATTTTAGTTAGTAATTAGTATCCTATCCTTAGCTAGACTATAGGCAGATGTATGTATATTTAGTTGGAGTGCTAGTGTAGCCTAATTAAGATTCATGCTGCTATTATAGTGCTACAAGAAGTTGTACTTGCTTTATACTAAAGCTAAAGTTAATTCCTAAACCAAGATTCTCACCATTTTTCTGCTCTTCTGTCAAGTTCTCAACCTAAAGAAAAAGAAAGACATATCATTAGTTTCGACATATTCACATTATCAGATTATTTTAAGTAGTCTACTTACACGTACCCTCACATATTTTCAGATACATTCAATTATATTATATAGATTAACAATGTAGTAACACTGTTGATAATATGACAAAAACTGCCATGTTTTTGTCATATTATAATTTTGTCATATTGATCTATGCAAAGTAAAGAAAGTTGAAGCTTGTTATCTCCAAGTCCAACCCATGACCTAATTGTTCCTGTGTTATAGCAATATAATACTTGTTCTGTATTACGTAACAAAAGCAGTATAACAGTTGGTATTAACCTAAATATGCAGATCATGCAAGACATCTGAACTCATGACAATACATGTAATTTTATATGCACCAAATCCCACCCCATGATACATATCACATCACCAAATTCTTGCCAATACCACAGCCCCCCTCTCAGCTCTTACGCTCTGTCCTTGAATCCTCGCCACCCAGACCCCCGTCCGCCCAATGCCTCCATCGAGGCACCCAGGCCATCTTAGCCCCCCCGACCACCATATGACTGAAATGTCATGGCACTTTCTTCACCTGCTATTCTGGTCCCGCGAGGCCACAGTTGGATGCGTAGGCCAGGGGAGGCAGGGTGGGTGTGTATGTGTTAGGGAGGGAGGGTTGGGGGGCGGGTATTGGAAGGGTTGGTAGAGGCAGGCAGTTGGCATCCGTGGGGGCCGATTTGTGATACCAGTCCACACTTTTGGTGGTCGGCTGGGGCCAACAGCTGTCTGTCCTCCTCTCATTTATCTATACCTGACTGTCCCAACTGTCGCTTTGTTCTATTGTTGTCACGCTGAAAGATGTCAGTAATGCTTGCTAGCTGCGCTAGGCATCTCTTGGACAGGGACCAGGGGATAAGAACCCAGGGTCCAACTGTCTCAACTGTCCGGCAAATACCCTGCCAAACTATCCTGTGGTGGTTCGCCTTTGATACACTGACAGAAATAAATATTCTTGTCTAATAAGTGTGCGTAGACAAAGAGTTATTGTGGGAACGATGAGCAACCAGAGCGCTATGAAATGCTTCTGAAATGTTCCACCGGCCTTGGTCAATGTTCATTCGATGTGTGCGTTGAGATGTCCATTTGAAATGGACATCTTAATGTGATCTCTGACAACAGTGAATGTGTGATCTTGGTCTTTCGAAAATTGTAGCGTGCAAACTAGCCTGGAAAATGGTGAAAAGCCTAAATTCATGAACCAGATTTATTTGTGTGTTTTTAAATAAGTATATATGAAGACAACCTCTGAATAAAAAGTTGAGTTCTGGATTATTGTCCAGAACTTTACAACTTGTTTCTGTTTTTTTTCTTAATGGCAATGGGCTGGATTTTGGCACACGTCTCCAAGACGCGTGACGTAGCACACAGCCAGAGCCATTTGAAACCAGAGGAGATTTTTTGTCTTATACCCTTGTTCCCAATGTCATGCTCACTGCTCATGGCTGTCCGTCTAAGCACACCCCACATGGACAAGAATACCACCATTTCTAAACCTACCATTTCTAAACCTCCATTTTACCAAACATCACAAGTTGCAATTTGCAACTTGTTGAATATAACATTTAAAAAAAAGCACTTTTTAGAAAAATATGTATTTAATTGATAAATCAATTAATAAAATAAGCAATGCTGCTTGTCCACTCACCGCTGCCTTATATACATCATCCATGGTTCCTGGTCTGTCTTCGTTTTATCCACACACTCACACACACACCACACACAGTGCTACCCTCGCTCAGATACAAGACAAAGACTCGAAGCACTACCTGCCTCTCTCTTTTGTTGGGGGGGGGGGGGGGGGCTTTAGTCACACAAAAACCCACCGTTGACATACACACGTCACACAACTTTGACGAGTGTGTGTGTGTGTGTGTTTGTGTGTGTGCGCATGTGTGTGTGTATGGAGGGAGAGTATTGGAGAGAGAGAGAGATCTATAAATAGAGACAGAAGGGTGATTTTCCAACAATAGCAGTGCATTGGCGGCAGCACCTAAATTGGAGACATTGTCTCTGTCCCAGCCTCCATAGCTAATAGAAGACCCACCATTGGTTCAGAGATACAAGCTCTCCATTTGGTAATTCCTTTATTCGCCTCTTGGATATACAAGCAGTGGACTTCCTATCAATACTTATCAATGTTTTTTTTTAACAGATTACACAATGATATTTTGTGACTTGGTCTTCATCGGCCTTGAGGATGGCCAGGCGTTGACAGTCATGGTGGAAACCATTTGTAGTGTGATCTCATTGAGGAGCTGTCAGACAGGAAGAGAGCGAGAGAGAGAGAGAGAGAGAGCCTGCAAGGACAAACAGAGGGTCTTTGTGACTGGTAGTAGACGATCCTTCTGCTGCAGCAAAGGCTTCCAGCTCCACTGTGTTTACCAAGTCCTACAAATAGAATAAAAATACATTTCCTAAAGTGTATCTCAGAAAAGCAGCTAATAGGTCAACCGTATCGATTTCCTCATAAACACGGACACTCTTTTAAATTGCATACATACTGCAGGATTTCTGCCCCCAACGAAGCGCTGTCCATCTGGCACCAGAATAATGCAGAGGTGTTGTTTGCACACATTGTCATTGTTGAGCAGTGGAGAACCATAGAAGAAGAAAAAAGGTTTTTATGACAATAGAGAGAGAAGTGAAGTTATTTTAAACGACTTGTGTCCTTGACTGGAAATAGTGTGGCAACTTTGGGGGAGGTGTGTGTGCGTGCGTGTGTGTGCGTGCGTGCCTGTGCAGGCGTGCATGCACGTGTGTGCAGGCGTGCATGTGTGTTATTTAAATGTGTTTATGTATGTGCATGTGTGTTTATTTAAGTGTGTGTGCATGTGTGTTTATTTAAACGTCTTTGTTCATGTATGTGTGTGTGTGTGTGTGTGTGTGTGTGTGCATGATTGTATCAGTGTGTGTACAGTGTACCGGGGTGTGTTCTTGGCAGGGGTAGGTAGGGTAATAAAGGGGTAGATGGAGTAATGAATCTGGGGTCCACGGGGGCTATTGGTACATATGTTGGAGGAGACCGGCAGCACCTGCTATTGTCCAGCAGCTGTAGTGTAGGTCTGGGGTTCAGGGGTCAGGCTGCTGGATTTGGACACGGTTATGTGCGGACACCAAGCGGCTTCGAACGCAATTAGGAGAAGACAGGACCTAAACACCATGCTTAGCTTACCTTACCTTGTCTGAGCTCAGCTGCACCAAACAGCAGTGCGTTCTTGGTCTTCCAGAATGACATTGAACTGAGGGAGTTGTTGAAGTTGTATTCACTGTTATTTCCACGTTCTTAAAGCATTTTTGGCAGCTGTTTGCATGTCTGATGAGGTCAAACACCATAACTACCACTAGCTTTTTCAATCCCAATTTCACTGGTATTTATATAGCACTTGTGTTGTTGTAGTACCCTGCGTAACCATGGCATGCCGCTGTCATTATACATTATGTATGTATTAAATGTCCTCAGATTATTAGGGGGCCCGCCATTTTGAATTTTGGGAAAAACACTAAACTCCCTAAGGATCCTAGGTTTTTAGACATAGGTGCACATCCTTTGGTATATACCATCTGCTGACCAATATCTTTCATTTGATTATAAACGAAGTCTGCACAGTAAAAAACAAAGGCACTAGGAGCCAATGAAAACGGAAAGGGCGTGGTTTAAAAAGGCGTTTATCGTTTATATCGACATCAAGATTGACTCTGGTGACTTTGAGTCCAATATAAAAGTTGTTCAGGACAGAATTCTGATCAAAATGACATCAAGTTTTTGTCAATAGGGGCGTGGCATCACAATGGGCGTGACTTGTGACAAAGAAGACCACAGTTCCTGGCCCGAATGACCGATTTTAGCGGAACCACTTTGAGGACATTTGGGGGAGAAGGTTCTAATTGCTCAAGTAAGATGACGTTGTTTGACTAAATAATATGGCGGCCAGAGGCCCAAATTGGTCCAATCAGATTAAAGGAGCCAAAAGGCGGGGTTATCTTGGGCCAATCTTCATCAAACTTGGTGTACTTAGTGGGTCAAGATTAATCAGTCCAAAGTTCATCCAGATCCGACTATAGGGGGCGCTACAGCGATTGATTGAAAACCAAAACTTTGAACAAGCGTAACTCCTGACCGCTTTGACTTACGGTCATGAAACTTAGTATGCTTATCACTAGACCGAAGCTGAGGTTATTCCATTGTTATCAACCCTATAAAAACAAATAAGGTCATAATGGTCTGCATTAGGCTTGGCCCCAGATAAACGCTGCTTGCAGCTTTTATTATTTTTGTAGTTGTTTTTTGGGGGGGGGGGTTTTGGGGGGGGGGGGGTTACATCCCAACTGTCAGTGTAGTGAATCTGAAACCAATAAACGTGACACGTTGTGGCCTCGTTAAGGTTATTTATGGTCTAAAGCCCATATATTTATTTGAAATGTCCAAGGTCATACGAGGAGTGACCTCTAGCGTAACGTCAGCCCTCATAACACCGTAACACTGGTAGTTGTTCTCGAAAGCTAAAAATAGCCGCTGTCACCAAGATATATTATTTCAAACGCGCATGTTGACGTATCCTGAGAACAGGAAGTAGCTTGAAGACGTTGCCGGTGTATTATAATGTCTGACCTCTTTATATAATTTTGTTTAAATACCTCCCAAACAGGAAGTGTGGATCACAGTGATTTGTGGGAATATTTGAACACCGAGAAGATTTGACGGCAGCTTGTGAAAAGGCCTTGGTTTAAACTGTCAATAGTCTTGGAGCTATTTATTTTTATACATTTTTACAGGGCTGAATATTTGTCCAGTTCACCTTAATCTTCATGGAGATAAACTGCCATTTTCATCAATTTTGTAACACAGATTTTCCAACTATACAAAGCAGACATAGACATGTTTTCAGTCAGGCTAGACCAACTTGTAGAAATTCAACATTACTGTTGAACATAGATGTGAAGCCAATGCAAGTTGATGCACTTATTGAGTGAGGCACTCATGCCATCAACACTACAACACTTCCCCCTATGGGAGCAGAGAAAAAGACACAGAGAAGCAGGAGACATGAGCATGCTAGGTTTTTATCACATGTCCTGGAAAGAATTTCTCATATGTGTGGTTTTCAACGTAAGGAAAAAAGTAGGAGAGAACCTAGTTTCTCCCTCGCTGGTCGTTCTACAAAGTGGTCATTCTTTCATGTCCTGCAGCCTGCACTCCTATTGGTCGGCTCTCTCTAAAATGTTGTCTTTTCCCTCAGCCAAGCGGCAACAGTTCACTACCATTAGACCTGGGTCTGGATGTTGGAGCAGAGCCCAGGAGGAGGCCTGTAGCCCTGAGTGTTGGGGTCTATCTTCAGGAGACTGGGAGAGAGGTAGTGGTCATACACAGGAGAACCAGGACTGGAACCTGTTTTTTCAGGGCTTGTTTTGGGATTGAACCCAGAATGTGTTGTAGTCTTTGGAACGTTCAGGTTCTGTGCAAATAATAATCTTCTGCCAAGATATACTTATTTTAAAGGTATTTGTCTTCAATTAGTCATTCAAGTATTTCTTCATATGTAATATTTGTTCTCTTTTTCTATCTGTGCAGCGAATGTGTGTTTGCAATGTGTTCTTGCATCTATGTGCTAAAGCGTTTGTTGTGGTTTTCTTTGTCCACTCATACAAGTCTGTGCGTCCATGCATGTGTATTTACTCGGGCCCTTGTGCACACATGTGCACATTTCTCTTGGCTGGCGTGTTTAAATCGCAGCGAGGGGGAGTTTGATACCCTGAGACACTTATGAATGAGGGCATTTATCCCCCGAACCTGAAAACACCCCCACCTCCACTCCCACTCCCACTCCCCCCTTCCTCACACCTTTAAGTCTGCTCTCCCTCCCTCCCTTACCTCCCTCGTCTAGAAGCTATAAGAGGGTCTTTCTCAGGCTGTGGATCCTCAGTGTTGAGATTTGAAGACCAGTGAGTGTTCACCATGAGAGGACCAGGACTGCTGTTGGGTCTGGTGTGTATCTGCGCGGTGTCCTCGCTGGCCCAGGGGAGCCCTAGGGGAGAAGGACCGGATACCAGGTCCAGATCGAGGCTCAGCGTTCGGTCTCCCTCCAGGAATGAGCCTCCACTCCCTGCTAGTGAGTTCAACTGAAATATGAAATTTAAAATATAACTGGAGCTTCAAGAACATGGAGACATTCTGTGTTTGGTTTAAATGTTTGGGTTTCTGGTTGGAAATGTCCTTCTTGACGAATATACCAATTTGGTATCATTTGTTTTATAATCATAAAATTATGGAATATACCAATTTGTTATAATTAGTTTTATTATCATATAATTATGATCATAATTAGTTGATAAGTGACTGATAATTATTACTGATTGAATATTTACAACACTTGAGTTGTGTGGCATTTATGTACGTGTACTAAGTGTGTAAGTGTGCCTGTGTGTGTGCAACAGGTCAGTGTGTGGTGTATGGGATGACCATGTTTGAGGGGGCCATGTGGTCTCCAGAGCCGTGCACGGTGTGCCAGTGTCAGAGAGCCATGGTGAAGTGCAGACCCACCCTGTGTGACCCAGGTGAGACACCTCCAACCTTTCACATTAGATTTCAATCTCAATCTCATCATTTTCACCTTTCTACCCAACCCTCTCATTCCACAACCTAACCCCAGATTTTATCATTCCACTTGCTAACCCCACAGCATATCATCTCACTATACTTAACCATATAAAAATATCCCTACAGTACCTACTATCTAACCCAGAGGGTATCCTTCCACTATCTAACGCCAGAGCGTATCCTTCCACTATCTAACCCCAGAGCATATCCTTCCACTAGCTAACACCAGAGGGTATCCTTCCACTATCTAACCCCAGAGCGTATCCTTCTACTATCTAATCCCAGAGCGTATCATTCTACTATCTAACCCCAGAGTTAGTGAGCCTCATTGTTATCTATCATCTGAATGCAGTCACGCTTTATCTTACAGGATGTATAAATACACAACCGTCTTTATTATTTGTACATATTCAAAGTAATAATTACTTTGAATATGTAAACTTTTATGATTTACATCTCAATTTAACAATACACTTTTACAGGCAAGATATCTCTTTTTCTGGTTCCCTCTGTCTGATAGCAAGCTTTCCTTGTTCACACAACACTTGAGTTGTGTGAAGTGTGTGAGCGAGCGTGTGTGCAACAGGTCAGTGTGTGTGGTGTATGGGATGACCATCCCATATGACCATATAACCAATTTGAATCTATATATATATATATATATATATATAACACATGAGGCACCACAAATAAATGTACACAACTCTGGTATTACGAGAGTTGCCTACTAGTATTAAGAGCACTAGTATTACAAAGTTCAAGGTAAACATTTTTTTTATTAAAGATGCGGTTAGGTTATGGTTAGGGTTAGGCTAAGTATGTCTTACCTCCAAAACGTAATGCTGTATGAGTCCTTACATCCTCGAAGACTGAGAGTCTTTCATACCTAAACTCACATATGCTCTAACCTCATCAACGTCTAGACATCAGAGTCTCGGATTATAATTAAGACAGTGGTCGTGTGAACGTAATTCGCAGGGGGATGTTCTACCAACTGAATGCTGCCATTGATCCCTGAAGGCTAGTGGTATTAGCATTAGCCTCTGTACCGCATTTACATTTAACTGAAATTTGTCTTGGGTCCTCGCCATAATGTAAATTTCCATTCATAATACTTAAATTCTGGAAACCACTTCTGGGTGATCTTCTAAGACTAGTGGTGTTGTCGTGTCTTTCAGCACCAGCGGTGGGAGAAGTTCAGGTGGTGAAGGAGACCACGGAGCACAAGATTAGACACCAGGGAGGAGGAGGAGGAGGAGGAGGAGGAGGAGCAAGGAGGAGCAGCAGTAAGATCTCAACCTCTAGAGGACAGGACGTCAGGAGGAAGGAACAAACTGTGAGTCCATCACTTTCAACCACTATATTTACTATGGCTGCTACTGTTGTTGCTAGTAATATTGCGTATAGTGCAAGTTTAGTTTAGTTTAATTTACATAAAACTTAACCTTGACTGATATGTTATTGGAAATGTATAAATGTCCAGGAGGTGCGGACAATCGATGAGAATAATCAATGTAACAGTGAAGTGATAAAGCCTTTAAGGTTAGGTATTTGCCATTGATGTGTGCAAAATTACCTCCAATGATACAGATCATTAGAATTTCGTTTTTGGGAATAATTGTACTTTTTGGATTCCACAGCGTCCAACCGCCGCCCCGGTTAAACCAGCACCAGCGGTGAAGAGGAAGCCCGAGCCAGCAGTCAGAACCCCAGCACAGAGGGTTAAACCACCAGCGCCTCCAGCGGTACCACCGGCGCCAAGAACACGCACGCCCCACAGCAACTCCTCCGACGAAGAGGACTACGACGACGATGACGACGATGAGGGCACCGAGGACGATGATGTCGTTGGCCCGCCACCACCAAGGGTGAAGATCGATCCCCAGGCACAGTCGCCGGTGGTCCGGACCCCCGGCCCGAGACCACCTCCACGGGGACCAGGGGCGGTGCAGCCCGGCAGGCTGGCCCCGGAGCCCTCTGTGCGGGGCCGACCTGTGGTCGTCTTCCCCCAGAGGCCCACCTTCATGGAGTCCCTGCCGTCGGGGTGTCTGCTCTCCGAGACGCTGGTGGCGTGTGGCAGCACTGGCATGACCCGCATGCCCGTGATCTCAGACCTAGGGGTGAAGACCCTCTACCTGGCAGGTAGGGAGGAAGGCCGGGTGAAGTGAGATTGTCAAACACATTATTAAATCCTAGGCTATTTACCGCACGACTTTATCCAATGCGTCTTAATAATGTATACCAAGAGTGTGTACATTCTTAGCATGGGGAGCCCCAGTGGGAATCAAATCCCTAACCCTGGCAGTGTTAATGCCTTGCTCTACCAATTTAGCTAGACGGGGAATCGAACCCCTAACCCTGGCAATGCCCTGCTCTACCAATTGAGTTACGCAGGTGTATTTTTAAGACCAAAACAACTATAACAACAACAATAGTAATTTTAATGACAGTTGTCCAGATGACAAATTATTTTGAAAATATCTACAACATATAAAGACCATAACCCAGACAAACAAGACAAGACAAAAAAGATCCTTAATTTCAGACATTATATTGGTCTATTGACTGGTAAAAATGGTGCACTGCAGCTGCGGTTTTTCATCAATACCCTTTACGGTATCCAATCCGAAATTGTATTTGTTTCCATTTGTCCAGATAACAAGATCAGTAAGATCCCAGTGAGGGCGCTGGCAGGTCTACCCAACCTGGAGTGGCTGGACCTGAGCAAGAACAAGTTGGACGACGCCTCCTTCAGCCCCCTGCTCTTCCAGGTCTGTCTCCCCACGTTCACACAAATACCACCGGAGGACAATCTAATGGCAAATATGTATCTGACATTTTGTCAATGCTTTTACCCAAAGGATTTTACTAATACATGAGTGCATTCAAATGTGCACCGTGCTTCAAATGTGCACATATTGAGGAGAGAGAGGGCGGGACTTCAGAGCGTGCTTCGGAGGGAGTGATATCCATTTCAGTTACACAGGTTTAGCGGTGAGAGGCGAGAGAGAGGGTGGGAGTGGAGGGATCAAACAACTTTAAAATTCATTGTCCTTGTCTGTCTTTGTTGTTGTTGTTCTTGTCATGATCTTATTCTTCTCGCTCCGGGGACTGTTACCTAACAGTACACAGCTCATAGGAAGTAAGAGAAATTGTGTTGCGGTAGACCGGGATAACGCTACAATTCATTACCCTCTCTCAGCCCGGGTTGATCTGTCCATCCACATATGTCTGGGTGTACACACAGACATGTGACGTCACTGTAGGGCAGATTTTGAAATGGCTGGTAATGGCTAATCAGCATCACAGCTGGTGGTAAAATAGGTCCTTTTATGCAAGAATTGTTTTCTTCTGTTTCATTCTCTTTTTTTAAACTCTTTTTACTCCTTATTTCACCAAATCTTCAGTGGGTTTAGGTGTGTCAGGTCACCACCAGCCAGGCTTGAATGAAAACCATTTCAACCCGTCAGTACTAAAAACAGAAGCCTTGGCTGACAGTGTAAACCGCTCATTCTGTTATGCTAGGTTTCCGTCCTAGGTTGGCTCTCCTATCCCCATGGCAACGTAACGTTTATTGACCAACTCTCAGCGGTTTATCGACGCACACTTTTTTTTTTTACCAGCCAGTCGACAATAATTCAGAGACACATCCAGAACACACAGATTTAGTGAGCTTACAACGTGCTGCGTCCGAGACAAACGGTATACACACTCTTTATTGAAACAAGACCACATGCACAAATGTTGCACCCTCACAATGAATTTCACCAGATGCTTCGCTGGACGAGAGGAGCTCATTCGCAGTCAACAGAGGAAAACCACAACTTAAGAGTGAGACAATCGTTTCTGACTCCCTACCGTCTCACACCACTGGCCCCTGGACGCCCTGGCTCCTGCCGTCTCTCGCAGACTGGTGACATAATGTTTTCAGTCTGTCTGGGGGCAGCCGGGGGTGTTAGCTGGCTCCTAGCACACTGCAGCGTTGACATGGATCTTATAATGTGATTGGTCCTTCTGTGCTCAAACAGCTAATGTTATGTCTAACATAAGGAAGAGGAAAATAAATAGCGCATTTGTGCATGAATCTGATCTGACACACTGTCTAGTAGGGCTTGGACGATAGTAGTTTTGCGATTCTACAAGTATTGCGATTCTACAAGTATTGCGATTCGATAATTTATGATTTATTTATTTATTTTTGCTTTTTTTTAACACTAGACCAAGAGGAAAAGTTGAGTCACTTCTCACATGTCAGTCAGTCTTTCTGACTTTTATTTCAGCATCATCATCATCGCTATGCTGGGAGGGTGGACTTCATTTGGACAACATTTAATGTGAAAACAATAAACATACTGTTTAAAAACAAAAAAAGTTTCCCTACCCCAAGTGTATACAGTAGAGATTTCAAAATAAAAGTGGAAGAGAGCGGACGACAGAGCACAGACTCAGGGAGACTTTTTAAGGACAAGGTTTTTTTTCTAAGGCGGTGCTGTAAACACATTGGGGTGGTGGTGGTGGTGAGGATTTTCACATTAAGGCTTGGCTTGGTTTGCTACTGCGGTGCTGCAGAACCTGACCCGACTGAGGAGGCTGATTCTGGACGGGAACAACCTGACCAAGCTGCCCGCATTCCTCCCGCCCTCGCTGGTGGAGCTCAAGATCAACGACAACAAGCTCAGCGGCCTCACCCCCAGCAGCTTCAAAGGTCCCACACACACACACACACACACACACACACACACACACACACCTTCTTCTCCATTGTAACACACAAGCAAACGATCTCTGGTTAATGAGTGTAGAAGATGGAGATCTGTATTTTAGCATGTGTTTAACGGATTGCTATCTGATATGAAATTATACGATGAGATAGACAGATAGATAGATAGATAGATAGATAGATAGATAGATAGATAGATAGATAGAAGTTAATTTTGGTTGGAGCTTGGCAGTATAATATGAATATTGTTCATAATATATTGGTTTAGATTTCAGGTATCGTTGATTGGTGTTAAAGTGAAATGACTGAGTTGAAAGTATACAAGTATACTCAATATAACTGCTTCGTAATCTTATCCCCAGACTATGTCGATGAAAGAGTTTTTTTTGTTTTCCTTAATTAGCAGTGCAGTTGATTTAAACATTGAAACGTGTATTTAACAAAAAAACAAAAAGACAAAGATGAACGTCTACATCAATGTGATCTACCAGACAAACTCACTTTGCTCCTCATGCGGTCCACAGTTGAAGCGATCACAGTGGAGAGGAAATTCCTAACAAATAATATTTCCTCCCGTCAGGTTTGTCCAAACTCCTGACGCTGGAACTGGAGGACAACCACTTCCACGACGGGAACGTTTCACCTTTGACCTTCCGACCGCTGAGGAAGCTTGTCTACCTTCGTCTGGATGATAACCGGTTTCGCGGCGTCCCCTCAGGCCTGCCCACCTCCCTTCAGGTACTAACCCACTGAGGAACGCCATGGAGGTCGATAGGCAGAGAGAGACGTTCTGCTGGCTCTGCTATTGAGAACTAGGTGCTCAGTGTCGATGGGTCGGTCTGGTTACCACTTTTTGTCAAAGTGACATCCATTGTGTATTTGTATTGTTGTATCTGTGAGATGGGAGGTCCAGTCCCTCTAAGATCTTCCAAGGCATTTATTCTTTATTTTTACCAGCTGCTGCCTTCACCAAATGTAAAATTGTCTAAGTACTTAGTAACTAACATGAATTGTATCGTCAGGAAACGGTTGTCTTCATGCTGTTTTATTAATCTGGGTCTTGCTCTGTGGCGGTAGGAGCTCCACCTCTCAGACAACAAGATAGAAGTGGTGCAAGCTGGGATCCTGAACAAAACGGTCCACCTGAGGGTTCTGGACCTGAGCCACAACCGCATCCGAGAGGACCGCATCGCCCCCCGTGCCTGGATGCACCTGCTGTAAGTCCAGAACATAAATAATGGACCCTTTAACTAAATTTACCCTTTCACTCATGCTCAAATGGACAGCACCCTTTAATGATGGAAGCCATCTGACAATGAACGGCTTTGATGAAACATGAAGTAGCTTCATAGAGAGTCTGTAACACATTTATTAGTGTATACTATTAAGTAAAAATGTTGTTTTAGTGATTAGGATTTCTTTAATCTTTATATTTTCTCTACTCACACATAGAGCTTCTTTAATTGTCCAGGAGACCTCTAACTACTATTAATAATTGTCCTAACAGCATAGTGTTCTGATTGGTCCCCCCTCCTGTGTTGCTTGCTATCCAGGAAGCTGGAGTCTCTGGACCTGTCCCACAACAAGCTGGTGCATGTGCCCTCATTCCTCCCAATGGGCCTCCGCCAGCTCATCCTCCACCACAACCAGATCGAGATGATCCCCGGCTACGTATTCGGCCACCTCAACCCGGGCCTGGACTCCCTGCAGCTGTCAAACAACCGGCTCCAGGACCATGGCATGGACCAGGTGAGACACAAAATGAATTCCTAACAATGTTCTTAACTGCAATTTCTCATTATTTTCTGCAGAAGCTTTCATTTTCTTAAAGATCCCCTCCACTAAAAAAAAAGTTATTCTTATGTTTATGTCCCCTAAAATGTCTTATCTTGACTATAGTGATTTGTATATATAGATATGATATGTCTGTGCACTTCCCTGAAATTTAGACCTCTGGTATATAATTATGTAATGACAATGTGAACACAGTGTAACATCATTGCGATTTTGTTGCACAACAGACTCCTCATCTGAGTCTGGGTGTGACTGAGGCTCAGTCATATATGGATGAATCTTGCAGATGTGTCCGCTAGCCATCTTGATGCGCACTGCTGTCTTTTACCGGTCAACCTAGTGTGAGCAGCGGTGGTGGGCGGGGCGCGAGGCCTGTGGTATTTACATATCAAGAATATTCATAGATCCAGAGTTTCTCAATGAGGGAGAAGAGTAGATGTGCTTCCAGACCCATTTTAGAGGGCTTTTTGTTTTGTTTGTATGTGGGAAAACCATGTTAAACAAAATATGAATCTAGTATTCACACTTTAAAACATACCTGGAGGGGGACTTTGTGTGGCCATGTGTGTGGATAAGTGTTAATCAATCACTTGTAATCTATATAGTAAATAAGTAAAATCCTGAGAACTGATAAACAAATTGTGTAGTTCGCATTGCGTGTAGCAGTCTAGACCTTCTATTACGGTAATATCATTCGAAATTTGAATAAGTGAGTAGCAACACCTTACAATCAGATAATAAATAGAAGCAATTAAAACTATAAAATCGATATTTAAATTAAAAGCAAGGCAGCAACTTCTCAATGTGACAAGTTAAGAGGGGTAATGTCAGGCCTGGACTAAAAGGAGGACTCAGAAGCAGAGGTTCAATAGAACAAACAAGCGTTTTATTTTCAAAAGGTCTTCTTTGCCCTTTAGTAAGGGTGATAAACAAATAGGCTATGAAACCTTTAATGACTGAACTAGTGGAAGAGACAGACAAAACACAGAACACGAAACAAACCAAGACGGAACAAAAATTCACTCCACAAGGGAGGTAAAATTAAAAGGCTGATCTTCTCTAATCTACAGAGGAATTACTACGAAAGGTATGAACATAAATCGCTCCAAGGAGGGAAACAAAAGGAGACTTCAAAACTAAACTACACTGCACACCTAGGCCTAGGCTAGAAAAACTGTACAAAATAAACTCGCTCCAAAAGGGAGGAAAAACCCAACAGGGCTAGGAGACAAAACTAGAGCTAAAAAATAAACAAGAAAAAAACACTACAACAGAAAATCACTCTTCTAAAGAGGAAACAAGAGTGTTCAAAAATACCAACGCGGTCTGTGGAGCAGGACAAGGCTGTGGGCATGAGGTACACGAACAGACGAGACACTCTGGCACAGAACAAAGGAAGACGCAGACTATAAGACACATCAGGTGAGGGAACACAGGTGGAAACAATCAGGGATTAGGGGAGACATCAGACTGGAGGCACATGAGGAAGGGGAAGTGACCTGAAACGAGAGGAGAGTTACTTTTCAAAATAAAACAGGAAGTTCACGAGACAAAACACCCATGACAAGACACCCCTCACCGCGGTGTGACAGTACCCCCCCTTCTAGGGCCGACTCCTGACGGCCCAGGCCTATCAGGATGGTCTCTGTGGAAATCGTCAATGAGGCTGGAGTCCATGATGTGTCGTGAGGGAACCCACTGTCTTTCCTCTGGCCCGTAGCCTTCCCAGTCCACGAGGTATTGCCTGCCCCGGCCCCGATTGCGTACTGCCAATAACTGTTTCACCCTGTACACCGGACCGCCAGCAATCACCTCGGGTGGCGGTGGGGGCGTGGCGGCTGGGACCATAGGACTCTCCCTGACTGGTTTCACCTGGCTGACATGGAAAGTCGGGTGTACGCGGAGGGACCGAGGCAGACGAAGTCGTACTGCTGCAGGACCGATGAGTCTGGTGACAGGAAAAGGACCCACAAACCGTGGCGCCAGCTTCTTGGAGGGAACCTTGAGGTGTAAGTCCCTGGCCGAGAGCCACACCCTCTGTCCCGGCCGGTATGGGGGAGCCGGCCGCCTCTTACGGTCTGCTGTCTTCTTGACCCGATCCCCCTGTCGGATCAGCACCTGGCGGGCTGCGGTCCAGATGCGGCGACAACGTCGGACCATGGCATGGGCAGAGGGGACCGTTACCTCCGGTTCATTGTCTGGAAAGACTGGGGGTTCAAAACCATAAGCACATTTAAAGGGAGAAAAACCTGTCGCAGATGTCGGTAAAGAATTGTGTGCATACTCAACCCAGACCAGGTGTTTGCTCCATGTAGAGGGGTTCTGGGAGACCAGGCACCGGAGGCCGGTTTCCAGTTGCTGGTTGAGGCGTTCAGTCTGGCCGTTGGCCTCCGGATGGTATCCTGAGGTCAGGCTGGCTTTGGCTCCGATGAGCCTGCAGAACTCCCTCCAGAACCGTGACACAAACTGGGGCCCCCGGTCGGAGACAATGTCTTTAGGGAAGCCGTGAATCTTGAACACATTGTTCATCATTATTTCTGCTGTCTCCTTGGCGGAGGGCAGCTTAGGCATAGCAACAAATCTCACCATCTTGGTGAATCGGTCCACAACTGTGAGAACAGTAGTATTCCCTTGGGATACCGGGAGCCCCGTGACGAAGTCCATGGATATGTCTGACCACGGTCTGGAGGGAATAGGGAGTGGCTGCAGTAAACCCATGCGAGATCCGGAGGACGTCTTGTTCCGAGCACAGACCGAACAAGCCTCCACGTACTCCCGAACCTCCGGCTCCATGGATGGCCACCCGAACCGCCGAGAGATGGCGAACATAGTTCTCCGAACTCCCGGATGGCATGAAAGCAGCGAGGTGTGAGCCCAGTGGATCACCTGTGGGCGCAACTCAACAGGGACAAACAAGCGATTATCCGGGCACCCACTAGGTGACGGGTCTCCCCCATTAGCCTGCTTCACCTCCTCTTCTATCTGCCAAGTCACCGCTCCAACCACACGGGTCAGTGGAAGGATGGTTTCTGGTTCCTTGGCAACAGGCTCGGGGTCGAATAGTCTAGACAGGACGTCTGGCTTGACGTTCCGGGACCCCGGCCTGTAGGAGAGAGAAAAGGAAAAACGGTTAAAAAAATAGCGCCCACCTAGCCTGGCGTGAGTTGAGCCTTTTGGCCTTTCTGATGTATTCTAGATTCTTATGGTCTGTCCAGACAATGAACGGGTGGTTGGCCCCCTCTAGCCAGTGCCTCCACTCTTCTAGGGCGAGTTTAACCGCCAATAGCTCCCGGTTACCAACATCATAATTACGTTCGGCCTTGGACAGTCGACGTGACAGGAACGCGCAGGGGTGCATTTTACCATCATGCTCTGATCGTTGAGAGAGGATGGCCCCGACTCCTTCACTGGAAGCATCCACCTCCACCACGAACTGGCGTTGCGGATCTGGCATGGTGAGGATGGGGGCGGAAGTGAAACGTTTCTTGAGGTTCTGGAACGCCTTCTCCGCCTCTGGAGACCAACAGAAACGCACCTGTGTGGAGGTAAGAGCATGGAGAGGGGCAGCTATTGCGCTAAAGCCTCTGATAAACCGCCTGTAGAAGTTAGCAAACCCCAGGAACTGCTGAACCTTCTTGCGGCTATCAGGAGTAGGCCACTCAGCTACAGCGCTAATTTTAGCCGGGTCCATCTGTACTCTTCCAGGGGCTACGATAAAGCCCAGGAAGGAGACAGTGTCGGCATGAAACACTTTTCTCAGCCTTGACATATAGGTGGTTTTCTAGTAGTCTTTCCAGCACCTTGGTCACATGGTCACGATGTGTGTCAATGTCTGGGGAGAAGATCAAAATGTCGTCTATGTATACACAGACAAAATCGTCAAGAAAATCTCTCAACACTTCGTTGATCATAGCTTGAAAAACTGCTGGGGCATTGGTGAGTCCAAAAGGCATGACCAGATACTCGTAGTGACCACTAGGTGTATTAAATCCCGTTTTCCACTCGTCCCCCTCTTATGTGGATCAAATGATAGGCGTTGCGAAGATCCAGTTTGGAAAACACCTTGGCCTGCTGGAGCTGGTCAAAAACAGAAGACATGAGAGGAAGAGGGTAACGGTTCTTTACTGTGAAGTCATTTAGTGGGCTGTAGTCTATACATGGTCGAAGGGACCCATCCTTTTTGTCGACAAAGAAGAATCCCGCTCCAGCTGGTGATGACGAGGGGCGGATCAGACCCGCTTTCAGAGATGTAGTGAGATAATCTCTCATGGCTTCCCTCTCTGGTCCTGACACGGAATATAGCCGACCCTTGGGTATGGCGGACCCCTGAAGTAGGTCAATGGCGCAGTCGTATGGGCGGTGTGGGGGAAGAGACATGGCTTTAGTTTTATTAAAAACCTTGCGGAGATGATGGTAACAGGAGGGCACCGAGTTCAGGTCCGGGTACTCAGCTTCTGTGGCAGGGTTGACAGAAAACAGGTTCATTTCTGTTACATCATTGCTCTGGGCTGAAGTGACACAACAGTCCTTGATGCAGTCCTCCCCCCACTCCTGGACCTCTCCGGACTTCCAGTTAACATGGGGGTTGTGAAGAAAAAGCCATGGCTGTCCCAATATCAGTGTGTGAGTGGCCACTTTGAATAAATAAAAGCGGATACTCTCCCTGTGGTCCTTAATGTGCAAACGGAGTGGTTCAGTGATGCGAATAATGACAAATAGTTCCTTACCATCTAGAGCTCGGGCCCTAATAGGCTTAGTTAAAAGTTCAGATCCGATGCCCAATTCCTTCGCCCAATTCCTAATTCACAGTCCATTAAACTTTCATCAGCTCCTGAATCTATGAGTGCCTCGAGGTTGTTGACAGTGTGGTGAATTAGCTGGACCTTGGTGAGACGGCGTGAAACAGGATTAGAAACCTTGATTTGACTCACCGCTGTAGCTTGTTTGGCTGGGCAGATGAGGACGAGATGACCAGTCTCCCCGCAGTAGAAACATCTCCCCTCCAGTAGTCGTTTGCGCCGCTCCTCCTGTGTTAGCCGCGCTCTGCCCAGCTGCATGGGGATCCCCTCCTCCTCTGCAGGAATACGATTATGCTGCACCGGAGGGAAGGTGTAGGAAGCCGGCCGGCCCTGGGTCTGTGAACGTGAAACTCCCTCGGTCCTTGCAGTCCTGTCCTCTCGGTGGCGTCTGAGCTGCCCGAGTCTATTGTCCGTTCGGACAGCGAGAGCGATGAGCTCATCCAAGCCCGTAGGTAAGTCGAGGGGCACGAGCAGATCCTGGATCGGCGCTGCCAGCCCCTTAAAAAAACACATCGTACAGAGCCGTAGAGTTCCACCCGCTCTCCGCTGAAAGTGTGCGGAAACGGATGGCGTAGTCGCATACAGAGTCCTTGCCTTGTCTCAGCCCACTCAGCTCCTGCGCTTTCTCCCGATCATCTGATACTGGGTCGAAAGTTCGTGAAAGCGCCGTCTGGAAATCTGCTAGTGAGTTGCAGATCGGTGAGCACCTGCCCCACTCTGCCGACGCCCAGGCTTTGGCTCTCCCAGTAAGGTGCGAGATCATAAACGCAATCTTGGACCGATCAGTGGGGAAAGCATGGGGGGTTAGCTCAAAATGAATAGAGCAGTCTATGAGAAAGGTCTTGCTCATTCCTGGTTCGCCATTATACTGTGCAGGGGGAGCCAACTTACTGCCGGCTCCGACGTGGGCTGTGGGTGGAGCAGGTACGGGAGCCGGGGCGGTGGGTCGAGGGAGCTGCGCGATCAACTCCTGTAGATGGGAAGTGAGCTGACCCATGTGAGTCGCCATCGCCGACTGGAACTCCTCCTGACGTGAAAGGCGGTCCTTCTGAGCCCCTAGGGCCTCCGCCAGTCGTCCCACCTCCGCTGAGTCCATACTGGCCAGAGTGTAATGTCAGGCCTGGACTAAAAGGAGGACTCAGAAGCAGAGGTTCAATAGAACAAACAAGCGTTTTATTTTCAAAAGGTCTTCTTTGCTCTTTAGTAAGGGTGATAAACAAATAGGCTATGAAACCTTTAATGACTGAACTAGTGGAAGAGACAGACAAAACACAGAACACGAAACAAACCAAGACGGAACAGAAATTCACTCCACAAGGGAGGTAAAATTAAAAGGCTGATCTTCTCTAATCTACAGAGGAATTACTACGAAAGGTATGAACATAAATCGCTCCAAGGAGGGAAACAAAAGGAGACTTCAAAACTAAACTACACTGCACACCTAGGCCTAGGCTAGAAAAACTGTACAAAATAAACTCGCTCCAAAAGGGAGGAAAAACCCAACAGGGCTAGGAGACAAAACTAGAGCTAAAAAATAAACAAGAAAAAAACACTACAACAGAAAATCACTCTTCTAAAGAGGAAACAAGAGAGTTCAAAAATACCAACGCGGTCTGTGGAGCAGGACAAGGCTGTGGGCATGAGGGCTTGAGGTACACGAACAGACGAGACACTCTGGCACAGAACAAAGGAAGACGCAGACTATAAGACACATCAGGTGAGGGAACACAGGTGGAAACAATCAGGGATTAGGGGAGACATCAGACTGGAGGCACATGAGGAAGGGGAAGTGACCTGAAACGAGAGGAGAGTTACTTTTCAAAATAAAACAGGAAGTTCACGAGACAAAACACCCATGACAAGACACCCCTCACCGCGGTGTGACAGGTAATAGATCTTAGTTTTCACAAATCCCATTTAATCTTACGTTTTTTTCATAAGAAATTATCTAAAAAGATACCGACGTAGATATCTTTTGGCAAATAGTAGTTTTTCCTAACTTTCTTTGTAATCCAATCTTAAGTAAAAGCAGTTACTAAAATGTTTGTTGTTAAGATAGTTTTGTGAATCCACCCCCCAGGTGTCCTTCCTGGGGCTGACCTCCTCGCTGGCCGAGCTGCTGCTGGACCACAACCAGCTGCACTCTGTCCCCAGGGGCCTCCTGCAGCTGAAGAACCTGCAGCACCTCAGCCTCAACCACAACCTCATCAGGTGGAGACTCGCGTTTGGTCTTCTTGGCTTGGTTGTCTGTTTGGGTTGTTTGCTTTTGTTTGGTGGTTTATTTCTTATTTATCTTTTTTCTTTCTTTTATTCACCACAATTCTGAAATCGATGGGGCTCAGGCTGCATAATGTTAATTTGACATTTAATGCATACAATTGTTAAACCCATTCATGTGTAAATGTTAAAAAAGGCCTTTTGTGTTCCATCACTATTTGTGAATTTTGTTACATTTTAATTTATATTCGATGTTGAACACAGCTATAATATTATATCATAATATATTTTGAGTGTGGGATGACATACAAAGACTACACATTTCACAACTTTTTTATCAAAAGCTCAAATGGATTTAATACAGTGTACCATGCATGATGCTTTTTTACCTGTAGGTGGCAGCAAACTCAATCACAATCCAAATAACCTCCAAAAATTCTATAGCGACTCTTCATATTACAGTAAAACAATTCAGCCTTTTGTGTCTGGGTTGGCTCAACCGGACTACGGTGAAGTATTACCTCAAGACCCAACCAAATATAAACTTCACCAAGACTTGGACCGTAGCAGCCAAGAAACCTCCCCACTAGTCTCCCGAACCAAAGCTCCCCAGCGAAACAAACCTCTAATAACAACCTACCTCTAATCATCACAGGAGAAAATAAACACCTGGGCTATTACAGTAGAACAACCACCACGTTTTAAACATGGCCATCCTCTTTTTAAGCATTCAACCATCTCCTTCCTCTCCTCCTCTCCTCTCCTCCTCTCCTCTCCTCCTCCCCCCCTGACCGCAGCTACATCCCCATGAACGCCCTGTGCGACACAGGTGCCAGGGACGACTCGCCGCTCCTGACCGTCCACCTGGAGAACAACCTGATCGACCGGCGCCACATCCCGCCCACCGCCTTCTCCTGCATCCGCAACTACCACAGCGTCCTGCTGCGGCCCCAGAGATACGAGGACCTGGACTAGAGACGCTCGGGCTGGGGGTGGGGTGGGGGGTCGCCTATAGAGAGAGGCTGAAGGCAGATGTGCCACCCAATCACATTGGAGGGGGGGGGGGATTGGGTTTGAGTCCCTCTAGTATGTTGGGTGATGCTCTATGCCATTGTGGTCTCTGACTATTCTGGGCTGGATCTCTTGAATGAAATCTTTGGCGAATTCTGCAGTTCATAATAGTCATAATAATGAATTGCTTTTATAGGCCTATAGCGCCTTTCAAGGCATCCAAAGTGCTTTATATCATGTATGTGTGTGTGTGTGAGAGAGCCGGGGGGGGGGGGGGGGGGGGGGGTGTATAACACCTCTGCTTGAGCTTGTTTGGCAGTGTGGGTTCACTGTTCACATTTGAGAAAAAGTCTCAAGTCAAGTTTATGTTTTTTGTATCAAAGTCCCCCAAAATAAGTGGGGAAAGAAAGAAACTGAGAAGAAACACCTTCGTCTTTCAGGAATGGCGAGGAGTAAGAGCTAATTGGGTGGACATACATTAGGAGAAACAACAGAACATCAGTAAAAACTCTTGAATTGAAGCAAATACAAAATAAAGGTTCAGATGTTTGAATTTGATGCTTGGGGTTTTAAAGGCACAGAAGGATTAAACAGACTGAGGGTGTTGTCTGTGCACATTTTTTAAAGGTGACTTTTCATTATCCAGGTCTCTCACCAAAAACCTCATCTTTCTAACAAAGTTACTTTAGCTTCTTGGGGGAGACAAAAATAAATACAGGATGCAGGAAGAAAGCCATTAGAGAAATGGTCTAGCCTTTTGTGTGTCGTATTCAAACAGTTAAATGCTTAAAATAAAGAAATACGTGCATTTTCCATTTTCCATTTTGAATCCATGTGTTATGGGGAAATAATTACAAATAAAGACCATGACAGAAAAATGGGTGCTTGTGGTCCACCTTAATGTCACACACATTCTGGTTTGTTTAAAGTTATTATTTCATCAAACCTTGTATGTTAGAAAGCTGATTTCTAATTATGTTCACCTATTTTTGTTTTTATTAAAATTAAAAATCGCTTTGGTTAAAGATTCTCTCTCTCGCTGTATTTTCTAGTGTATACATCCACTGGTTGACTAAGGAAAATGCTTTGTTATTGTTATTATTATTATTATTATTATTATTATTATTATTATTATTATTATTATTGTTATTATTATCAGCATATATTAAGGATTAAAACATCCAATCAGACCTTGCCATCATTGTGGAGTCTCTCTCTCTCTCTCTCTCTCTCTCTCTCTCTCTCTCTCAATTTAAATCTGTCTCTCTGGCACAACCCACTTGAAGCTTCTGTGCCAATAATATAAATTATTTCCTTTTCCCCCCCCCCCTCTCTCTCTCTCTCTCTCTCTCTCTCTGAGCAGGTCTCTCTATCAGGACTCTGAGGCTGAGTGTGAGTCTATTCTCTGCCCCTTCACAGAGGTGTCGTCCAGCGTGTCCAGAGCAGCCAATAGGAGCCGTGGAAAACAGAGCAGCTCAGCCTGTGGAGTTATCCCTCCGAAATTAACTTATGGACTGTTGAGATTTCATTCATTTTGTCTTCACATAGAAAGGTATGTATATTTTCACATTTACATCTTTTCACAAAATGCCATAGCATGATATTATAAAACCTTACTGATTGTTGCTAAAAGTTTTTTTCTTGTTAAGAATCTAATTTGATAAAATAGATAAGAATCGTATTGCATGTTAGAATCATTCATATATATATATATATATATATATATATATATATATATATATATATATATATATATATATATATATATATATATCAATATACATACCCTCATGCTATTAAATGCATTGATTAGATTAATGATTGATTGGTATACACACTCAGTGTGTACTTCTGTGTGACACCATGAAGCTGCAAACTTGCAAAAGGCTTGTGAAATGCTCACGTGGCAAAAACACTAAAACCATTTTCCCAAGTTTGAAAAAGCAATAGAAGAGGGACTCTTGCACAGCATCAATTTGATGGGAATATGAATGGATGAATTGTGAATGAATAAATAAATGAATCATAATAAACATCACCCTCTCAACACATCATCCGGGTCTGCTCCTCCTGCAGCAGACACCGTGCAAACCCGGACCGTATTGACCCAGAAGCGACGTTGTGTTTAAACAGGAGTGAGTGATTTGGCGCTTCAGAATGGAGACTAAATATAAAAGCGTGGTCTATGGGGCCGGTTCTCCGGTTCTCCGGTTCTCTGGCATCTCCGCCTGCTGTGGTCCAGGGTGTGGGAGGCTCCCCCTGGGAACGAGGCCTCCACCGCATGTGGTGAACCCTGGACACCGTCCAGACAGGCTTTCAGTCCAGCTGGAAAAGGGCATTGTGTTGTTCAGTACAGCACATTAAAGAGAGCTGTGTTTTGGGGTTTTAAGCTTCACTGGTCGACACTTAGATTCTCTGCGTGTGATTAAAAAGTGAAAAGTGAAAAAGATAGAAATGGGCCAAATTTGTTGGTATTCATGTTGTATTTAATGCTATCCAAAGAAAGGGTTTTATGGACTTTATGACTCCAAAGCGTTGAGTGAGAGTAAATATCACCGTCTCCGTGCGACCACATCTTCTCCGGACTCCGTCATTTCACGGCGGTGAAGTTGTGACCACGTAATGGAAGGGGGAGGAAGAAGAGAAGTTAAACTAAAACAAGGCTCAGCCACGGAGGGCATCTATCGTCCTCATGTGTGTGTAACTGTATACAGGTCTTCGCCAATGAACCAGCGCTCCACCAGTGGTGGGCTTCTGGGACAGCACTTAGCTTTGGTGTGGAGTCCTGAAGTAAAAAAAACCCAAAAAAACCAAAAAAATAAATAAATATATATATATATATATATATATATATATATATATATATATATATATATATATATACATATATCACATGTTGCATGGGCCTCCTTGGCATCTGTGAGCTCTACCTGCTCATTATAATGTATGTGTAAAACACATCACTGTAAATCACTTTGGATGAGTGTCTGTAGACGGTACGCATTGTAATGCAGACACAGAGCGTTGCCGTGTCATCAGAAACATTTCAAAGTAATTGGATGAACTTGTTTAGGCTTGAGCGTACCACAGTCGATCCTCAGCACCATTGTTATTTTGTTCTGATTGACTCAAATTGGTACAAGGTGATGTCACTTCTATGACCAACGACGCCAATTTGAACCAATCGGAGAGGGCCAGCAACACACACAACTATGGCACGGTATGGTGCTGCTGTGATATGAATGTAATGCTTGATAACTTGAGTGTGATTATTCACGCACTACTTTTCCTTCCATGTATCCCCTCTCGGTCACACCCCCAGAGTCATATCCAAACCAGAGGTGAAGCCATGCATCCCTGTCTGATACTCCTTCTCCTGGGGGGTTTACCGGCCCTCTCCCGGGCCTCGCCCTTCCAGCAGAGGGGACTCTCGGACCTGGGCAAGAAGGTGGACGTGAAGAGCTTAATGCTGTTGATGATGAACGACCAAGACGAAGGTTCGGGCTTTGTGGACTTTGACATGCCAGAATACCCCGGCTGTCCGTTTGGATGCCGGTGCAACATGAAGGTAGTGCAGTGCTCGGACCTCGGTGAGTGGCCCCTATACTCGGGTACAATGACCCTACAACCTTGACATGAATGATGCCCTGTGCTGTGTATAATGATCTCTGCCTTAGTGTTGTGTTTTCATGTAGCCTGTAGATGGTGCACTTCATAAGGCATATAGGCCTACTGCATATGGAACCTGTGCCATGTACCAAGTCATTCTTATTGCATACTTCTTGTGTAAAGCTCATTTCAGAGTTATAACCTGTCTCTTTAATCCTGCAACAGAACGCAGAATACTAAAAAAAACTGAATATAATATTGTAATAATAATAATAATAATAATAATAATAATAATAATCTAATTCAGTATCAGTATCAATACCAAAGCAATTGGCCTGTTCCAAACAGGCACATTTTGAACGGGCACTGCACTAATAATAATAATAATAATAATAATAATAATCATCATCATCATCATCATCATCATCATCATCATCATCATCATCATCATAATGGTAATAACAATAACAATAACAATAATAATAACAATAATAATAATAATAATAACAATAATAATAATAATAATAATAGTAATAGTAATACAATAAATAATGTATTGAAGAAAATGATCAGTGAGTCTCCTTAAGATGTCTTTACTAACAGGGCTGGTATCTATTGCATTCAGGATCTAACGATCTCCAATTGTTGTTTGTTGTTTTTTGTAGTTTTTACTAAAGTACAGCACAACTTCTTCCCCCCTGCAACGTGTGCAACGTGGAGCCTCGCCTGTATTTCTGCAGTAAATTACATATACTTACACACGACAACACAGTGCAACCAATGCCCACTTTAACCCTGAACCACACAGCGTGGCTCACTTGGTGTTTATCAAATCACAGTTTGGTTAGAAATATAGCACGCAACCTCACAGCGCTTTCAGGGAGGAATTTCTTTGATGAGGAGTAATTGCTGATCTATGAAAAAATGTCCCATATGTGAGGGAACGTTTGACTGTGAAGGGTTTGTCAGGTATTTGGGTGTTTAAGGTATCTTTGCTTCTCAACATCCTGATTGTTTTCTAGGTCTGTCAGTTGTTGTTGTTTTCTTATTGTTTTGTTCTTGTTGAGTCTGACCCGAGCTGAAGACACATTTCTGTATGCCTGCATATGGACAACAAAGTTTTGAAACTTAAAACTTGAAACTCTTTTCCTCAACAGGTTTACATTACGTGCCGTATGAAATCCCGGCGGACACGAGACTGTTGGACCTCCAGGGAAACCACATTACAGAGATCAGAGAGAACGACTTCAAGGGTCTCAACAATCTTTACGTAAGCAAGATCATACAGTTCAATAGGATTGTAACATTCATTGAGCATTATTATCAGATACAGCGACTGCAGTAACCCCTATTTGACCAAAGGGTGTGCTGTTGCTGAGGTTGGAATTCAGTGTTAGGTTACTCTTTAAAGGTGCAGTGTGGAGGATTTAGTGGCAACCAACTGACCTCTCCCTTTCCATTGACGTAGGAGAAGCTACAGTGGCCTGTACTGGCCTGTAAGGTGCCAGTAGGTACTTCCAAAATGATGCTTGGGCTTGTGATAATTGGCCTGTCTGTCTGTCCCTGTCCTAACAGGCTCTGGTCCTGGTGAACAACCTCATCTCCAAGGTGCACCCGCGAGCCTTCCTACCGCTGAGACGTGTGCAGAAGCTGTACCTGTCCCACAACCAGCTGACCACAGTGCCCAGGAACCTCCCCTCATCGCTGGAGGAGCTGCGTATCCACGACA
Source organism: Merluccius polli (assembly GCA_030340625.1). NCBI lineage: Eukaryota > Metazoa > Chordata > Actinopteri > Gadiformes > Merlucciidae > Merluccius > Merluccius polli. Next base: position 23,549 of record JAOPHQ010004325.1, on the reverse strand, counting down.
ACAACATCAAGAAGATAGAGGCCAGAACATTCTCTGGCCTTCACAAAATGAACTGCATTGGTAAAGATGTTGCTATTTCTGTGTATTTTGTTTTTGGTGAAGGTTTGTTTTTGTATGTACACGAATGTGCCCAAGTGGATTATCACTTGGCCTGGGTTCAAATCCAACAATTGTCCAGTCCAGTTATCATTAATAATGTCCTTATTGGAGGACCTTCTAATTTTGCACACATTGAATAGGTAACAATTTGCAGCCTCAAAGAAAATGTTCTTTCACATGACATTTGACATTCAAAAGTCGCATTCAATTTGTTAATATTATGTTTTTTATATAATCGCAGAACTAGGTCGTAATCCCATCAAGAACAGTGGCTTGGAGCCTGGGGCGTTTGATGGCCTCCATCTGAACTTCCTGAGAATTTCAGAGGCCAAACTCACCAGTATCCCAAAAGGTAAAAACAGAATTTAAAATGATACTATTTGCTTTTTTAATTTACATTTGATGGAGACTTAAAATAAGGACTTACAAATAGTCAGAAATCACTCATGTCATAGATTTATGACATGAGTGTATATTGCATGAAATGGTAATACACTTTGGCAGTATGGTTCCACTCTTTGAGGATGCTCCCTGCTGTAGGATTTAAAGCAGGACATACAGATGTCAGATACAGGATAACAACATTTGACAGCAGGGTGCACTGTACAACCCCCCCCCATGGGGTACATCAGATATCTCAACCCATTGTGAAGGTTACATACAATACAGATCAAAATCAAAGCAGGTGGAGGCTGGGGTGGTGGTGGGTGAAGTCCAGCTCAGAACTTAACTTTGCAGAGAGTGTGTGAGATGGAAGGTCTAAAATTGACCGCCAATCAGTGTCCGTGCGTTTGTTTGTTTGGCAGCTGATAGGCGGCGCATGACTAAAATGTCCTGCCAGAACCAGCTATACCCATTTATTACCAAGTAATTCTGAGACTCAATAAAATGGCCATTGTTTTTTTCTTTTTCTGTTTCCCGTCACCAGACCTCCCTGATAGTCTCCGTGAGTTACACCTGGACCACAATCAGATCAAAGCCATTGGGCTGGAAGACCTCAGGCACTATGGAGAACTGTACAGGTACATGTTTCTCTACAAATACTGAAATAATGACTGTTTTACAATTTAAAGACGGTTCACAAAGACAATAAAATGATTTTTTTTTTAAAGAAATTCAGGTCTACACTTAAAAATGTTTTTTAATCCATCAGTCAATTTGTTTACCCATTAAAAGGACTGCAATCCTTTCATATCAGACCATTAAACCTCAACAGCAATGTTTTTCAATATTAATTACTTTCTTAATAGCAGCAAACACACCAAGATGCTTCTGCGTGTTGCTTACTTTTTAAAATGAGTGATACACATCTGTAACACAACATGTCTGTTCTTTGGCTCTGACCTCTACAGACTGGGTCTCGGCTACAACAGGATTCGTCATATCGAGTATGGTGGCCTGTACTACGTCCAAAACCTCAGAGAGCTCCACCTCAACCACAACCTGCTCGCCTCCGTCCCTTCTGGTCTCCCAGAGATGAAGTACCTGCAGGTACCCTAGTGAAGTTACTGGGTTCGATCCCCAATGTCTGCAGTTTAACCTGTAGGCGTCCTTAAGCAAGATACCTGACCACTGTAGCAACTAGTCACTGTAAGTCACTTTGGATAAAAGTGACTGCTCAATAACTAAACTAGTAAAACAGAAACAGTGGCTCTCAGAACACATCAATGCACTTTTCAAAAAGTATTGTTTTATTAAATACTTGAAATCCAGCTACACTCTGAAACTGGAACAATGACACTCTTCATTCCTTCCTCCTCTGCTGAGTGACCGCACATTCATCATGTGACATCACAACCTCCAGCTCTGACATCACAACTGTGGACTGTTCTCCCTCCCGCAGGCGGTCTACCTGCACTCCAACAACATCAGCCAGGTGGAGGTGGACGCCTTCTGCCCCGCCTCCTTCAGCGTGAAGAAGACCTTCTACAACAGCATCAGTCTCTATGACAACCCTGTGCGCTACTGGGAGGTGCAGCCCGCCACGTTCCGCTGCGTCAGCGACAGACTGGCCGTGCAGCTCGGCAACTACAAGAAGTAGCTTCCTGTCATGTGACCCATAGGGATCAGGACGCGAGGGCGATGATGGGCGTTATGGGGCCAGCAGGGAAGCAAGGCCTTTCCAGGAGCAGATCACCCATTATATTATCCTGCAATACATGCCTTTACAACACATTGCATTACATTATCTTACAATACATTACATTGCTTTAAAATACTTTATACTTTACAATGTACAGTACATGGCATTACTATACAATAGAACACAATCAGCCTGCAATACAATACATTACAACATGTTACTTTACTTTTTACTTTATTTGTTTTGACTTTACTTCACAATAAAATACTTTAAAAAACATTACATTATCCTCCAATACATTATATTACTTTACATCACAATACATTACTTTAAATTATTGATATACATTATAACACATTAGGCTTATCCTACATTATGTTACATTATCATAAAATGCATTACATTACTTCACTTTACATGCCACTACATTGCATTACATTACCCTACATTACAATAGGCCTATTTAGCCGAAAGCGTTCTCCATAGCAGCTTGAAATAAGTATAGGCTACAAGGCGCACTTACCAACTATAATTTTTGGTAAGCTAAGGCAGCTGTTACTAGGCAGGGTAGACATGATTGTTTAAATCATTTTCTGTATGACTGGTGGTGGTGGTGGTGTGTGTGTGTGTGTGTGTGTGGGGGGGGGGGTTAGGTTAGGGTTGGGGGGGGGGGGCTTATCTGCATAGCTTGGCTGATGACAATTATATCTTTGTTTATTTTATTTTACATTTCTTTTACAATTGATTGCTAGACAAAAAAACTAAGACTCTACAAAACAAAGATGCATTGTTTAAATGCTATGTATGCTATGTATTCCTATAGCCTGAATGATTCAGTCAATCAATTGATTGAGTGTTCAGTCAATCAATAAAAAGATCAACAACGTTGCCTTTAACTTGTTGTTGTTGGTGTTGCTTTATACATTGAAGGGATTAGTTTCCTAGTCTAGTTCCCTAGTTTAGTTCCTCCACTAAACTAGGGAACTAGATTAACTAGTGTGGTAAGGGACCCGCCCTGCAGGGCGTATTAATATAAGAGGAGCAGCTCAAGATGACAGACACTTGACAATAGTCTACAATGGACCTTCAGTCGCAGGTAAGACACTTTACAAGTCACCCGTTTGATCATGATCTGCAATACGTTTAATGTCATAGGCCTACATAATGAATTAGATTAGCCTACGTTAAATTTACATGGTCATCTAGGCTTAGGCCTAAGTGAATATCAGACCTATCATTTTTTACACCGCACACTCGAGTTAAAAATAAACTTGGACAGAGGAGCAAGTAAGAGACAATTTAGAAAAATGTCAACATGTTTCTATAACGTGCTTAACCGAATGATAGGCCAATAGAAAAACTATGGAAACGATACAGGTTGAGTGTGTATCATATCATATAGTGAATAACATGATAGTTATGGGGGTCGATAAAGGCCTAATAACCGTTCAAATCTGAATGAAACTACGGGCACACTTTCTAACAAGGCCGTACAATGCTGTGGTCTGATTTCATGGTAATGGTATGGCAACCTTTACCATTAAGGATGATGGTGAGGTTTTGAGTCCAACCGTATTGCGCGACAATTCATCCACCAGCCATGCGGTGGATGAATGCCGCTAAACCGGCTTGGAAACCGGCTCGGTGCGGTGGACAACAGGGCGGAGCTTTTGATTTAAATCAGTTGCATTCTTATTGTTCACATCCATAAGTGACACACGTTTGTTTTTTTCTTCATCGACACAGATCGAGGACATCGTGTCCACTGCCCAATTTGGAGATTTGATAGAGTTTTCCTATCCCATTGGATATTCACACTGGGGGGTTTATGATGGAGACGGGTGTGTCGTCCATTTCGCTGTAGCAGGTGAGAATTGCTTACAGCTAACCTACATTAGATAATTATTTACAGAATATTTTGTATGGTATGTAAGTAAACGTACCTGGTGTTTATGAACCATGACTTTCACCTGTAGCCTAGCGACGTGCAGGTGTAGAGAGACATAGCATTTAGTTGAGTTTGCTGCCATCTGCTGGTTGAAAGTCCAGTGTCATTTGACTGGTCGTCCTTTGCTCTGTGTTGAGTTAATCCATATCCCCTCCACTGTAATGATGTGCTACTTTAGTATAGACCAGTCTATTTTACATAGCTTTCTATTGTCTATTTTCCATTGTGTCCTTCCATTAGACCAGGGGGCCTTGATGACCAAAGTCAGCGGCTATCTGCAAACGGCCTTCCCTGTGATGGGAGACCTTCTCCTGGGGGACACCAAGATCCGCAGGGTGCCGCTGGACAAGGTGACGGTGCCCAAGGGAGCCCACCTGATGGTCAGCAACACCCGCCACGCCGGCAAGCCGTCCTCCGCAGAGCTCATGAGGAAACGCATCGACGCACTGCTGGACAAGCAGTTCGGTTACGAACTTCTCACGTTCAACTGCTGAACACTTTGCCACTTTTGTGCGATACGGACGCGCTGTGTGCAACCAGGTAGGCGTACTATCGATTTTGTCATAACATTCATTAAGAAAATAAAAATGTGTGCGTGTGTAATTAAAAAAAAATATATATAATGATGAATATTATAGACACCATTTATATCATGTAGTCTACCCCTACCTGTACTTCTTCAACCATTTTTGTTATTCTTTCTATTTTGTTATTTATTCATATTCGTGGACAGATAAATGGACAGCAAAAGAACAAAGAGTGTGAAGAAGCAACTGAACGGTTCCAAGAGATGGTGGACGAAGACAGTATCTCTCAAGAGCTGTTCAAATAGGAAGGCCATTCATCTGCATGTGCATTACAATAAAACCGTTCTTTAAGGACTACAGACACAATGTTATAGAGATTAGAGTTTATTATATTATATTTTGTGTAACTTGTATAGCTTTCCAGAATAGGATAAAGGAGTTTGGATGTATGTTGTATATTTACTAATAAAAACACTTTTTAAAAAATCAAAACATGACTTTTGTGATAAAACCTTTTATGTGATACCAATATATACATACCAAATGCACACAAAAATACACACATTTTAGGCTATGTGTTTAGCTTTTCCTTATTGAAAAACACATGGATCACAAATCAGCAACAGATCTAGGCCTATATTGGTTGTAGACAGAAGATAGACGTTATGAATTATAAACCTAGCCAATCTAGTGTAATGTGGGGACAGTGCCAAACTAATGGTATCAAAATATCAATGGATGGGGGGTAGGCCTACTGGGTTTAATGGGTTTCGGTGGGATGGAGTAATAGGTGCTAATCACACGAAATCACAACCAGAGAGAGATAAACCTGGTGATCAAGCCTGGTCCCACCAGTCTACCTTACGAGGTCTTCTCAGCCCCTTTCGCAAAGGAAATAATAATTTAACAATAAGGCTAAAAAACACAATATTCTAAGAAATTTCAACGGGGATTTGAAATCTGTAAATTACATTTCTTCATTTTAAAATCGTATTGATATTAGATCGACATAAAAAAACAAAAGGACCTGTTTATGCTGCCACCTGTCGGCCACACGGCCGAACAGCACCCGGATATGACCGGCGCCATGACCCTGGAAGTTCTTTCATTTTAGCTGAATAACGAAAATGGGCACGTTAAGTGGCTCCCAACACCCGTACCATGAACCGCATCACCATTAAACAGGACCATTTTCTCGGGACGGGGGACACAGTCGCGCCACGGGACCGCCCCAGACCCACTCCCATGGTGGATCCCCTCACGAGAGTGGGAGCATAGCAGCGAGACACCAGGTAACCAAGGCAGCGGGGCGGCTTTCCCCCTAAGGATGCCCAGCTGGGCTCAGCTAACGGCTAGCGCGCCGCTAACGGAGCCACAACAAACCCGTCACGCAAACCGCAGGGGGGACGGCGTCCAGAGACAATAGTGCCAAAGACGTCTATAAACGGGCGTTTCGCGGAGTAAACCCTCGCGAAACGACATTTTTTCCCGGCCGCTGTTAACGTGTTTACCGTTAGCCACGAGCGTTAATTGTCCCCCCCCAACCCCCACACACGTCTCTGCCATCGGGGAGGTATCCGATGCTAGCTGCCCCGGCTAGGTGTGTGGGGTTAACGGTAGCCGTTAGCGTTAGCTGTGTATACTGGGGGCTAGCTGTGTATACGCAGCGTGGCTCCTGATGGTGATGATGATGGTGTGTGTGTGTGTGTCATGGGGGGATGTCAGTGCTGAGACCGGGTGGGGTTGGCCCATTTGTGAGACGATAACGCCGTATGGGGAAGCTAACGCCCGGTGTGTTTTAAATGGAGAAGCCGAGCTGTTTTGCTACTTCGCTGTGTGTTGACTACATGACTGGTTAGCCGAGATGAGGGTGCAGGATGCAGTGTGTCACGTTACACACATTGCAACACGTTAAACGCACGTTTTGCAATGCTGTTACCTAATCCGTTATGTTCTCCCCGATGCATGAATTGCATGATTACTTCATGGAAAGGTGTACGAATAAAACACAGCTTATATCTCGTAGTGTTGCAGGAATACGAGTACAATTCATGTATTCATCAGTTCAGCCACTTACAGGATGTTGTTGTTGTTGTTTTATATTAACGTGACTGCACTCTTCCTTTTGCACACCTTTCGCTTTTTTTTTGCAGGAGTGGACCACTCCGCTAGCGACAGGGAGTCCAGCGTCCCTCACCTCCATCTCTCCCTGCGATGACATCACAGCCGCCTCCCCTCCCCAACGCTAACGTCAGCGCCGCCCACCTCGCCCCGCACAGCTCCAACGCCCACCACCCGCACCTCCACCACGCCGCCAACCCCCTGGACTCCAGCCCCAGCACCGCCGCACCCCAGCACCTCACCCACCGCCCGCCGACGGACAGACGCGCGGGCCCCGGCTCCGCCACCGACAGACTCGCCTCCCCCGCCCCCTCCTGCTCGCACGCTGGCTCCGCCTCTTCGCGGAGGCCGTCGCCCGGCAACTTGGAGCCGTGGCCGGAGGAGGCGGTGGACAGCTCCTACGGGCTGTACTCGCTGCATCGCATGTTCGACATTGTGGGGGCGCAGCTGACACACCGGGACGTGCGCGTGCTGTCCTTCCTGTTCGTGGACGTCATCGACGAGTATGAGCGCGGCGGCATCCGGAGCGGGCGGGATTTCCTGTTGGCGCTGGAGCGCCAGGGCCGCTGCGACGAGACCAACTTCCGGCACGTTCTTCAGCTGCTGCGGATTATCACGCGGCACGACCTGCTGCCCTATGTCACGCTGCGGAAGAGACAAGCTGGTGAGTCGCCTCCGCATGACCCATCAGTGACCCACCGATGGCCTAAAATAACCTCAGCTTTAGTTTTATGTTTATGTTCTTAGTCGTTAAGTCAGTTGTATTTGCATCGCTCCAGTTTCACTCTCAAAGGGCTTCACAGGCCCACATTATATGACACCAACCTAAGCCGTCTAAAGGGCAAGGAATAACAGGAGTGCAGTAGGTGCTGAATGGGCAGACGGAAGATGGTAGCAAAATGCGGACACAAACTAGAAATTAAGTTTATGTGTAAGATTATTACATTAGATTATTATAGTTTTTAGAAAACTGAAAGGAAATGTTGTTCTATTGACATGGTCCATGGTTCAGGTTGTTCAGTGCTTGGTATCGTTTTGTATACATCAGGAGATCCCACATCATTTGATTCACTAGAAGCCGCGATGAGTAGCTGCACTAACAATAGCAATAAGAGTAATGTGGCGCTCTGACCTTCATAGGACGGAGATGCAGCATCTAAGTGTGTGTATGTGTTTGAAGATGGCAAAATTGATTCAAACTACCATTGTAGATTATAAACCAGGGTGTAGAAGTACTAGTTGCCACCCTTTATAGTAACGTGACTTCAAAGAACTATCAGGCAAATCATCAGATTATTTAAATGTCAATTAAAAGTTGATACAACATTTACTAATTTTAACCATGTATTCCTCCTATTAACTATTTATCAGGGCTCGAAATTAACTTTTTTGGTAGCACTGGTGCTCCCAGCTTCCATAAGAAAGGAGCACCAGCAAAAATGTAGGAGCACCCACCAAAATGTAAGGAGCACCAACAATATATGTAGATTTTATTCATGAAAAACTACAATATATATATAACAACTACAATATAATGGTACGGTTTACAAGTAACAGAACGATGAACAAACTCGCCCGCCTGCAGAAGGATTGAACTCTGAAGTTCATGAAGGAACGCTGAAGGGGTGAACTCTGTTGTAGTCGCTCCGGAGGCGCATTTAGTTGAAATGTCAATGATTCATTGCACAAAAGAAACCATGATCTGCCTGATTATATTTCCTATCTTAACTTCCTTGACTGAGTTTGAGCAAACAGCGGCTCACTTGTCCCCAGTAATCAGTAAGCAGGTTGATAAATCTTTAAAAAAAAAAACATTGTTATTGACACTCAGACGATGATTTATTTCGGATGATTATTTAGATTTAAACTTCCAAAGCTAGACAACTCATTTTGTCCCCCAACAACAATTCAACTGGTGCAGGAGAGCCGAGTGCAATGATGCACATCGCAAAATGCTTTTTAGCCTAATTTAAAATAGGATTTCATTATAAAAATGGGATATTAAGCATTTCAAATGGGTCTTATAAAGGGACTAACTAACGCATATACAGAGAAAGAGACGTTCAACTGGAGAAAAAAAAAGGTCGCATCAGAACAGTTATTTGCAAAATGCTACCAATTACATTTCGAGGTCACACAGATTAGATTTCGGGAGCAATTTTGAGTCCTGTTTATACACATGATGCCTCTCACGTCAAAATGATCAGGAGCTTTCATAATAGGGCAACTTGATGTCTTGAAAATGTGTATAATGTTAACGATATGACTACGCACCAAACACAATATTAACCTAAATTGAGTCAGATTTTTTTTTTCAGTTTGATTGCTCATTCTCTCACTGTGAGCGGCACAGGCGGTTGTTAAGTCCTAAGATTCTGGGTTCAATCCCCAACGTCTGCAGCCTTACCTGTAGGTGTCCATGTTCAGGGTGCTCTAATGCCAGGTGTCAGACTGAACAAATTCAGCTGGTTTTCAACATGATTTTGCCGCCACAGACAAACTTCTGGTGTCACAGGCGATTATGAGCGTCGGAAAACACCGATCAGGTGGTCTTAAACCTGTGACGTTTGACATGGTCAAAAGCTGTGACATTTGTCATCCGGGACGCCCCCACAAAGCTTTGATGTGTCATCCAGGACCCATCTGCATAGTGCATTATAGTCGAGCATAGCATGTTTTAATTTTTTGGACCGTTCTCACCTTGTCCGACACCTCCTACAACATGTAGACGTGCTACTGACGCCATGGTTGATCAAATCTTGACCCCCCCCCCCTCACTGATCCAAAGTAAACTTGACACTAGGTCACTAAGAGGGAATGCGTCGGGGCCAAACATGTAGTGTGCCCTGCCTCCAGGCCAAGACACGGCAATATTTTATGATGCAGTAATTTGCCTAATTTGACATGGTGACCATCGCGACAGACAAAAATCCTATGCAGTCTGATCCTAGCATAACACCTACCTGCTCTTTAATGACGTGTATCTGAATTCACTGTAAGTCGCTGTGGATAAAAGCCTAACCTGCTAAGTGATTCAATGGTGGTATTACATGGTACTGAATCCAGCAGCACTAACCCTCCTGTTCCTCCCAGTGTGTCCGGACCCTGTCGATAAGTACCTGGAGGAGACCTCTGTGCGCTACGTCTCCCCGCGAGGGGCAGCTCAGGGAATGGACACCATGCCTCGCAGAAGTACAGGTGCGTGGGTGGTTCATGATGCGGATACAATAATGTGTTGTGCGTAGTACAAGGCTGGTGTGATTCCCAAGTGATGACATTTTTTCTCCTTTCCCCGAGGTAATGTCTGTCTAGCAAATGGTGGCGTAGACTTCACAGAGCCTTCCCCTTGCTGTGATTAATCTATCCATCATATTTATTCAGCAACAACATATTGCTTTGCTGAACAAAAACATTTCAACCCTGACCTTGTCCTTCACGGATTTAAGCTTTGATGTGAATTATAGGGAAGCTGATTAGGGTACACTGAATATTCTGTTGACCATTTGTTTTAAGGCTTGTGAGGACAAGGTCCACAAACTTCTGTCAAAGTCCTCTTCTCAAAGTTCATGTTTTGTTTGCAAATTGTTTTCCCCCAATAGTGCAATGTGGACCTTGTTAATATTGATATTGTAAAGACTATAAAGGTAGCCTTTATAGTCACCATTAATATTGTGATTTTGGTATAAAATTGTGCAGCCATAATGTATCTCCATCATAAACCTCTACAATGAACAACAGTAGCTCATTCTAAAGCACACCTACCTCATACCCTTGTCCCCGCCCCCTTCCTCAGGAACTCAGCCCGTGATTTGCTGCTCCCCGTCAGGGCGGCAGGTGGGCCCGCCCCAGACCAAGCCAGCCCCGCCCACTTCCAGCCGCAAGAGGAAGAGGAGCCACTCTACAGCCGAGTGCAGGGAGAAGCAGACCTGTGGTGAGCAGAGTCTTCACCTAGAAATCACCAGAAAATAACCGACCTGGACCTCTTGCACTGTTTTCAAATAACTATTTCAGTGCTATTTAAAGTCAAGAGTGTTTTAAAGAGCATCGGTTAAACTGATAACATCAACGTGGTGCGAGCCCAAAGGTTCGATCCCCAATATCCCAGAGCACGATACCCCCAACTCCTACCTTCTCCTTACTGACATGTATCTGAATTCCCCGCTCTAACCCTGCGGCCTGCGTGTATACTTGTACTAACAATATGACGTCGTACTTTCCACTAGATATCCGCCTGCGGGTGCGCGCCGAGTACTGCCAGCACGAGTCTGCACTGCAGGGCAACGTGTTCTCCAACAAGCAGGAGGCGGTGGAGCGGCAGTTCGAGCGCTTCAACCAGGCCAACACCATCCTGAAGTCCCGCGACCTGGGCTCCATCATCTGCGACATCAAATTCTCCGAGCTCACCTACCTGGACGCCTTCTGGCGGGACTACATTAACGGCTCGCTGCTGGAGGCGCTCAAGGGCGTGTTCATCACGGACTCCCTGAAGCAGGCGGTCGGCCACGAGGCCATCAAGCTGCTGGTCAACGTGGACGAGGAGGACTACCAGGCTGGCCGCCGCAAGCTGCTCCGCAACCTGGTGGCGAGCGGCGGCGGCGGCGGAGCCCTGGCCGGGAAGGACACCACGCCCTAGACTAGAGGACGCTCGTTCCGGAGCGCAGGGGTGGGGTGTAGGGGGAATGGGGAGGGTACCGTGGTTTTGTACCTACCCCACCTCCCTGAGCGGCTGCCTCCAACCTTCCTCGGGTTGGGGGGGACTGGGAAGGAGCCCGATGGAAGGGGACTATGTAGACGAGCGTGGGACACCATTAAGGACATCGGTGTTGTGTTTCCGGGACCGTTAAGGTCAAAGGTCGCTCAGAGAAAGCTCTCCTGCGAGAACGAGACGACGATGGGAACGGCGAGCAAGCGCATCCAGGTTAACATAGTTTTTTTTTTCTTTTTAAATTCTGTTACCGCGGCAACCAGGCTACACCGATATACACCGATATAGAAACTTCTGTGTTGGAATCCAAAGGAAGGAAAACAAACAATCAGCTCCCATATTTATCACTGAAAACGATGGCCAGCCGCTGTCCTTCACACTCTCCAGGGGTGAAACTTATTTTAAATACGGTAGGCGTCGACGTCTACAACACAAGTACGCGTCTGAAGTAGTAGTACCTTGTAAAAACTACTGCAATCTTTTGTGGATCCTTTTTTTTCCGTTGTTGTATGAAGTGCAGTAAGGATTGAATTAAAGGTTTTACTGTATGGTGTGGAATGGAGTAGGCCCTAGCTTACTCGCTAATTCCCATTTTTCTATTCCTGCCAAACGTGTAGCCTACAAGCCCCAGATTTTGTACCTGGGTTTTCTTTCTCGTCTGTTTAGAACTCATTACCCTCTAGCTGATTTTATGGTTAGCTCATTTTTTTGTAGTCATTGTAGACATTAAATTTACCTACTTGGTAACCCCCCCCCCTCCTCCAACCAATGTGCTCACAAGTGGCCAAAATTTTCACATTGAAATTTGGGTTTTGGTTTTGCCGTCTGTTGTGTGTGTGTGACTTGTATTCAGTGAGACAGTTAAGAATTACATTGACTGAATTCTTGCATTGAGGAGAAAAAAACGATGGAGCTTCACTATCAGTCTGTATTTCTTATGCTTGCTTGGTCACTTTCACGTGGGAAATAACAGCCGATCGATCACTTAAAATTGTAATATAACTTAAGTGAGTGGCTACATGTTATTTTCAACAACACAGAAATGCTACCAATCAAACTACTATCTTGATGCATCAGATGCAATCTTGTTTGTCTTCTTGAATTTAAAATAAATGTGATGATTTAAATCTCGGGTTGGAAATCCCGATATCTAGACGCTAACAGACTTTTTTTTTTTTTAATACCGAACAACATCCAAGTCTAACATACGAGCCCGGCGGCCGCTCATTGGCCCAATCTGATTACACAAACAGATCTTTCTATCCTTTATACCACGTTTTCAAAATGTTTAAGCTAGCCTCTGACGCTAATGTACCAAAACAATGATTTATTTTAGTGTTATTTTAAAAGTGGATTTTCATTTAATGCAATGACAGTGTTAGGGAAAGCGGTTTGGTATGTGTGCAGAATAAAACCATGTTGATAATCACCTGTTTGTCTTGGAGGATTGGCGGGACGGCATCACTAGGCGTAACCAGGTCTCGAGCCCTGCTCATCGCCGCTTTGACGTCAACGGTGAACGAAGGTTTTTGTGTTCTTTAACGAATGAGGGTGTGGGTGGATATAGGCACGTGATTAATGCACTGACAGGGATTTGATGTAGTATAATAATGATACATGTCAATATTTACACGTATTGACTTGTGGACATAAAGGACCAAGCATTCAAATTCGACTGCAATATGAAATTCTGCAGTATGTCTTGTCTTTTCCAACAATCAGGTGGATTAACAATAACACAACAAAAGGTCTTTACATCCAAACAAAACATTGTACACACATTTGCTGCAGCATTAGGAAGCGAAGTATATCCCCAAACTGTGAATACTGAGTAAGTTATGCGGGTGACATATAAAGTTAATGGATGCTGTGAGTGTTGGTCTTCCCATTTAGGGACATTCTGTGTCATTCTGCATCTTTTCCATTGTTACCATTCTTGAGTTAATCATGATTTTGTTCGGTGGGCCTTACTCACCTCGCAGCCATCATGCCTCCATCCCAGCTAGCGTTTAGAACCAAGAAGGAACTAAGATGGCCGCTGGGTGAATAAGACTCACTGCTGCAGGTTGTGACATGTCCTCAATTTGAATGGCTTCTTATGTCTTTTAACAATCTCCTTGTTTTATGTCATTGCACTCATCTAAATGGTATTCATTTCGCACACAAAAAATGTCTTGTGTATGAAACGGCCCTCATGATTATCCAATAAGTGAATTACCAGAAGACGCCTTAAGATTACAAGGCCATTGTTACTGTGAATTGTAAAGGCCAAGGTTTACGCTTTTCCCAGTGGATTTCCGAACAGGTTATGTAGTATCTATTATATAGGTTGCTTTATCTTCTTCGTCTTATGTATAGTTTTATGCAACTATCTTCTTTACACTTTACACTCGCATGCAAGATGTTCTGAGGTGAACATAAAATCCTATCTGGCTGGCAATTTTGGAAAATCTAAAATTAAGTGGATTGGTTTCATTGTTTTTAATTGGTCGCTGTTCTGATTAGTCTGTTCTGATAAAGTGTGTTTGAGGAGAAAACCATACACATTTCCGGATACCACTCTAAATGGACTGGCCAGTATTGAACTGAAGCCAGACTCAAATAACTTTTTCATAACTTTACATTTCATGTAATGTTAATCAATATATTTTTACATCGGAATCTCAGCCTATGGTGGAGTGAATTCACCTTTTATTGAATGGAACATGAACTCAGAGCATAATTTTAATTTCACTTAGGAATTGCAAGGCCACTCGACAGTAGAAAACCCCATTGTCTCCCTTAATAAGATGCACCGCACATCGCTTGCCCATTTCCACCTGTGACATTCTCAGTTTTCTTTTTTTTGTGTCTACCAAGAAAGAGATAATGTGCTAATACGTGAATATTTACATGGTTATAGTTGACTGGTACATTTTGTCTGTACAAATCGATTTGTTTAAGATCAATAAAATAATGTATACTCAATTCTGATGGCGGTAATCAATAATGATTAATTCTGTTTTAACTTTCCTTTGCCTGTGACCAGCCGAAATAGAACTTTGCAACACATGTAGAAAACCAGCAGAAGAAACACAACAACACTGAGCATTACCAACATCACATCCACGCTGTGATATGAATACCAGGGCATCTTGTAGGACTCGGTGCATAGATGTGACGCTCCTTTGTGCCTCATCACAAACTCTGTCCAGAACACGGCCCGGTCCATGGGCTTGAGAGGCTGGTCGTGGTGCAGACGGGACATTTTCATCATGTTCACCTTGTAGAGCTTCTCCTCGTCCAGGAGCTCTCGCAGAGCGTCGGTGAAGGTGTCCACGTCCAACTGGGTGACGTCCAGCACCTTGGCCACGCCCCTGGCCTCCAAGCGCACCATGTTGTCGAACTGGTCGAAAATGAGCGGCAGGCCCAGCACGGGCACTCCGTGGTAAATGGCCTCGTATATGCCGTTGGTTCCCCCGTGCGTGACGAACGCTCTGGTCTTGGGGTGGCCCAGCAGGTCGTTCTGCGGCAGCCAGTCTACGATCAGCGTGTTGTTACCCAGTGCCGAGGGCTTCGGCCCCAGGTGCCTCCACACCACCTTCTGGGGCAGGCGGGCGAAGGCGGCCGCCACCATCTCGGACATCTCCGGCAGGAGGCTGCCCAGCAGGGTGCCCAGGGACATGATGACGACGCCATGGTCACCGGAGCTCTGGACGAAGGCCTCCAGCTCCGAGGTCAAGGGGTTGGACGGCCTGCACTGGAAGCCCCCTATGTAGACCACGTTGGGCATGGTGGGCCGGGGGAACTCGAACACAAAGTCCACCCTCATGAGCCACAGATCCGCCCCTTGGATGAGGGAGTAGATGTTGGCGGCCGGGTCGATGAAGTCCTCGCACAGGCTCCGGTAGATGGGCCTCACGGTGACGTGGTCGATGTACAGCGAGATGCCGTAGTGCAAGATGTTCTTCAGCTTGTTGCCGAAGCTCATCTTGTCCGAGACCAGGGACCCGAGTGTCGGCACGTAGGACAGGGGCGACGGCGCGATGGCGAAGTGGCCTTCGCCGTTGGTGATCCAACGCACGTTGAACACCATGGGCAGCCCCAGGTACTTCCCCACCACCACCCCTCCGGCGAACCCCGGGTCGGTCAGCATCACGTCGAAGTTGGAGGCCCTCAAGCGGCCCACCAGCTCCCGGTTCTCCAGGACCAGGCGGGCCATCTCCGCGCTGGCCCGGTGCGCCTCGTCCAGCAGGGAGATGAGCTCCTTCTGGAGGGCCACGAAGGAGCCCACGGAGCGCTGCCTGGTCCAGATCTCCAGGCTCCTCTCCAGGAACGACGCCATGTACTCGGGGTCCTCGAAGTTGCTGGCCGCGGCGACGGGCACCGTGATGGAGGTGTAGTGGGGGGCCTCCTCTGCGATGTACCAGCTGGAGGAGGAGCGCACGACGCTTATGGCGTGGCCGCCCCTGTGCAGCTCCTTCAGCAGGATGTTCATGTTGAGCCAGTGGCTGCCATCTACCGGATACACCAGGATATTACCGCCTCGCGTCGCTGAGGGCAAATACCACAGGAGGAGCTGAAGAAACCCCAACGTCGCGCCCCTCGGTGTCATGTTTCGTCTGCAGAAGAAAGCAGAAGATACTTAAGACTGGATGCGGTCATCTGTTAATAGTTAGTTGGCCATGTCCTGCTAAATGAGAGAACATAAGAAACGTGTCAATAGGTTCACCGCCAATGGCAATGAATTGAATGACGACCGAAAAGTTCGGTTCCGGTTGTAATAGAAGTCGTGATTCGCCAACTCTTTAAACGTGGGGGGAAAAAAAGTCATTATTTGTTTTGAAACAAACTTTTAGGGTTTTAGCTGCAAATGACTCGATAATATTACACATATCCATTAACGCATAAAAATGTTTGTGATGCAGGAATGGTAATCACTCCAGCTTGCATTACGGTGAAGGACATTGTATTGTGCAACATACAATGCATGTTTTAATGCATGCAGATAACATATATAGAAACATGGCGGAGGAAGGGTGATCGCCTGTTGAACATATATACATCCCTAATAACGCAGGGCTGAAACAACGACCGTCCAGCGAGAAAAAAAAAACGGCACCCTTATAGCCCTACTTTTAATGTGACGGCTCTGCAGCATAACAACGCAAACAAACATTTAAACAATTAAACAAGCCTACGTTTCCTAAGTACGATACGATCGTTACTTCATCATTAGTATTTAAGGTATTTATAGGGAGACTCGCCTGTGTCCGTGCAGGAGAAACTAGCAGCGAGCAGCCCGTGCGCCTACCTTTACGCGTCAGCCCGTACGCCTTTTTAACGGTTACACTGGGAGGAAAGGAGCCACGTTTGAGGTGCAGTCAAGAGTCATGTGAGACACCACCTGGTTTTAGTAGAAAGAATGCCCAGTGAAATCAAAATACACTAATTAAACTTACACCGTCGTGGTCCGTCACCAACCCCACTGCGTCGACCGTGTGCCGTCTATCTGGGCTGGGTGGTACTGGTGCTGGAGCTGGTACTGGTACTGGTACTGGTGCTGGGGGGGGGGGGGGGGTTTCTTGGTCCTGGCAAAGTAAAAACCGCGTGTGAACTTTGGCTTACATCTGACATAACTAATCTACAACACGTGTTTCTACACCAGGATACCTGAGCTGGGGAAATTGAGCAAACAAAGGGGTCAACTAACAAGGGGTCCACCCGAGGGCCAGGTTAGTGAAGTCCTTTGGAGACTGTGTGTGGGCTACTTGGTAGAGGCGTGCCAGGCCTCTGGGCTGCAAATGTCTTCTTTAAATGTGGACATCATGGGTGTGTAATGGTGAAAACAAAAAAGGAAGAGAAGAAGGTAATTAAAGCTCGTCAGCTAACGTGGTTGAAAAAGAAGACAAAGTTGTCATCTCTTTCTCTGAGTTCGGATTATCTTTATTATATTCTCTGTATTAAGCGTAACTTTATGATAATAAATAGTAGGCATATTGCTGGATATCCAGTTTCTTCCATTTTAGAAAATAAACATTACATTACATGTATATCAACTTTACCGTTACTTATTCAATGTTTACACACAATTCAATTTCCAAATGCACATAATTTAACCCCATTTGCATTTTTCCTGAAGGAGGTAGTCTATACAGACACATTTGAGGGATGAGTTCGACGTTACACCACCCATAGGTGCAGGCACAGCTGTTGTGGACTTATTGTGTTTAATACAACATAATTTCTTTGTTACATAGTCCTCTATCTACTTTTTCATATATGGCCAGTAAAACCTTTCCCTTGCTAGGTGAAGCACCCTCTCTGTACCCACATGTCCCATGTCGTCATGAAGGTGTTTTAAGGACTAACGGTATCCTCTCTGCTGTTCGGCAGAATAGGACTTGTTGGCTAGTTGGCTCCACTCGTGAAGGAGTCAGGCCACCAGGTCGCATCTTTTGTCTTTGCTTGGTTTCCCTCCCGTTGCATGTATCACTTCTTGTGACAGCTCTTCTGTGCATGTTGCCACGTAAAATGGTGTGAGGATCTGTGCTGATGCATCTGTACGGAGGACGAATGGTAAGTCGAAATTTGGATATGCCAGGATTGGAGGGTTGGTTAGCATGTCAACAAGTCTCTCAAGTGTGCTTTGGTGTTCAGCAGTCCATTAAATTGGTGTCTTGGATGACAGCTGTGGACTTTTGTTTTAACTCGCGTGGTGGCATTGAGTTTTGAACTTTGAGCAGCTCATACAGCGGCTTGGCTATCCTTGAGAAATTGTGTAAGTAAGATCGATAGTAACTGAGGAAGCCAAGGACTCTTCTGGTGTCACTTACTCGTTGTGGTGTGTTGGTTTTCAGAGCAGGAACAACCTCCAGGTCTTTCGGGTCAACCCAGGACACCAGGCGCCCTACATAACGGACCTCCCTCTGGAACAGTTCACACTTCCCAGGTCCCCGCTTCACTCAGTGAAGTTGCAGAGCTTTGAGAACTTTCCGGATCACTTCCACGTGTTTCCTCAAATTACTTTGAGTAGCACAGAATGTTGTGGAAGTAAGGAATACAACATTCATCCCTCAGATAGCCTAGCATCTCCTCCATGCTTCTCTGAAATGCTGCAGGTGCGTTGGACAAGCCACCTGGGTGTAGTGAAGGTGGTGAGGTGACGTGAACGTGAATGCTTTACTCTGGTTGAGGATGGGGAACCATGAGTATCCATCCAAGGTGTCTGTCAAGCCCTGAATCCATGGCTGCCGATGCCTGTCTGGGACTTTCTTTTGGTTCGGGAGATGATAGTCTATGCAGAGGCGTAATGTGCCATCCCTTTTCTGGACACACATGACAGGAGCAGAATAGGATGACTTAGATTTGAATATCCATCCATTCACAGTCAGGCCCTGTATATACTCTTTAACTTCCTTAAGAAGTGGCTTTGGGATGGAAGTGTACCCTGACGTAATAATAATATTGACAATCATGAGAAAGCCCCTCCATAATAATACTCATTACTTGTGTTAACTTCAAGGAAGCCCCTCTCAACTGTTGTTGAATCCAGAGGCAATGGGTACTGTGATCTGCTATCTGCAATCACAGATATATTGACATATAGATATTCCTAGAAGGGCCTGTCTGCCGAGACAGGAAGAGGAGGTGTGGCTCACATGTTTTAGAAAGTATATATTGGCTGTGTTGGAATGTAAGAATCAGTGGCTTCATGAACCTACGCCGGATTGCATTAATTGCTCTCTATAATGAATAACTTTAGGAAGAATGTAATCTTTTAAGTTAATCACCATTTGTAGGCTGGGGATACACCCAGTGTAATTTTCGTCTCTCACAAAGACCTTTGATTCCTCGTACAGCATATTTTTAGCTGCTTCTTGTTGGTCCTCCTCTAAATGGCCATGGTTCAGAGGAGGATACCACAGGGTTGATAGGGGAGTCTGTGTCTATAACCCTTGAAACATGCTGGAGGATGCCTAAAGCATGTTTTCGTGGCAGAGTTATGTCATGTTTGGTGTTGTTACCAACGGGTACTGTCACAGAGGGCTTTGTTGGGTTTTGGATTTCAAACAGACCTGGCCCTAAATACAGCTGTGCTAAAGTCCTTCATCTACTACTTCAAACAGCACCAGATCATCAGAGGCATTGAGGCATTGGTGGAACGATTTCCGTCACTGGTCAGATGTGGAGGTTCATCTTTCCAGGCCAGACTTGTGCCCCAGTGTCAAGCAGTCTGCTCGCTTTCAATCTATTTAGGGTACAATTGACTAATGCTTTCTTTCCTAATAGATTAGCCACAATTCCTCTTTTTGACAATGGCTGCTCAGGAGAGGACTGGATAGAGGACTTACTTTGCTTGCGTTAGTTTTGTGTACTGGCTACTTTCAGAGTGGTGGAGTTTGTTTTACACTCAGATTGGAACTCAACTTCAGATCTGATCACTGGCCGCCCCTCTGCAGCGATTGGTTCAAGTTTCCCTGGTCCTTTTACCTATTTAGACAGCCCATTGCCCTGTGACCTTCCTCTCCACACATGAAACAATGACTGCAGTCTAGCAGATTTAGTTTGACACAGTTTTGAGCAACCGTACGGCTTTTCTCTTCTGGTTTTCATCTAATGTTGTCAATATTGGTACACAGGCTGTGTGATGTCTTTACCTATTCAAAATATACGGTACGTCGTATTTTCTATTCTACTATAGACTACAGGGATAGGGGCTTCACAGCCACGCCTTACCTGAACCTTTGACCCCAGAGTAGGTAGGTAGGTCTACACTTCAAAGGTCAGGCCAGATAGATAAGAAGAACTGTGGCTTGGGTGGCTTCACTGATGATAAATCATTGATGATCATCTGCAACATGCATGAAATCAGCAACATGCATGTGTCAATCGTGATTTACGTGACTCCAGAGAGTGACAGTGATTACACATGATATTTCAATATCATTATATTATCATCTTTGAATTTTGATGTGACTGGAACACAGAACGTTGAATACGTACAATTATCTCATTTACCACACACTTACACAAACCTACATTCACATATTCTACTGAGTGTGACTGATGATTGTACTGAATGTGACTGTGAATCTTCTGTAACTTGGCTGTGAAGCCTGTAGAAATACATTTGTACATTTTTCTGCATAATGGAATAAAAAATGGGGCTGTCGATAGCTCACTTAATTATGTGAATGTTAGGAGTAGGATGTTGTCAATGTAGCATGAATCAAATAGACTAAATAGTTTAGTCCAATTGAAATAGAATAGGTTGGAACTCGAAAATCAATTCATTCATTTTTTATTAAATGTTTTATTTAAATGGACTTCCACACTTCACATGTCCATGTTGACTTGTTTCCTCTGTCATGTGACTGATACTATCATATTATCATTTCTACCCTCCCATCACGCTTGTGAACTGGCTGAGGCCTATCAGGAAAGGTTGAAATAGTGAATGGGCACAGATTGCTGAGCTTACAGTACATTAGTGGCGCTTACCTGGGTATAGTTACTATGTTACTTACCTGGGTATCGTTACTATGTTACTTACCTGGGTATCGTTATTATGTTACTTACCTGGGTATAGTTACTATGTTACTTACCTGGGTATCGTTACTATGTTACTTACCTGGGTATAGTTACTATGTTACTTACCTGGGTATCGTTACTATGTTACTTACCTGGGTATAGTTACTATGTTACTTACCTGGGTATCGTTATTATGTTACTTACCTGGGTATAGTTACTATGTTACTTACCTGGGTATAGTTACTATGTTACTTACCTGGGTATCATTACTATGTTACTTACCTGGGTATAGTTACTATGTTACTTACCTGGGTATAGTTACTATGTTACTTACCTGGGTATCGTTACTATGTTACTTACCTGGGTATAGTTACTATGTTACTTACCTGGGTATAGTTACTATGTTACTTACCTGGGTATCATTACTATGTTACTTACCTGGGTATAGTTACTATGTTACTTACCTGGGTATAGTTACTATGTTACTTACCTGGGTATCGTTACTATGTTACTTACCTGGGTGTCGTTACTATGTTACTTACCTGGGTATCGTTACTATGTTACTTACCTGGGTATAGTTACTATGTTACTTACCTGGGTATCGTTACTATGTTACTTACCTGGGTATAGTTACTATGTTACTTACCTGGGTATAGTTACTATGTTACTTACCTGGGTATAGTTACTATGTTACTTACCTGGGTATCGTTACTATGTTACTTACCTGGGTATCGTTACTATGTTACTTACCTGGGTATAGTTACTATGTTACTTACCTGGGTATCGTTACTATGTTACTTACCTGGGTATAGTTACTATGTTACTTACCTGGGTATAGTTACTATGTTACTTACCTGGGTATAGTTACTATGTTACTTACCTGGGTATCGTTACTATGTTACTTACCTGGGTATAGTTACTATGTTACTTACCTGGGTATAGTTACTATGTTACTTACCTGGGTATAGTTACTATGTTACTTACCTGGGTATCGTTACTATGTTACTTACCTGGGTATAGTTACTATGTTACTTACCTGGGTATAGTTACTATGTTACTTACCTGGGTATCGTTACTATGTTACTTACCTGGGTATCGTTACTATGTTACTTACCTGGGTATAGTTACTATGTTACTTACCTGGGTATAGTTACTATGTTACTTACCTGGGTATAGTTACTATGTTACTTACCTGGGTATCGTTACTATGTTACTTACCTGGGTATAGTTACTATGTTACTTACCTGGGTATAGTTACTATGTTACTTACCTGGGTACAGTTACTATGTTACTTACCTTGGTATCGTTACTATGTTACTTACCTGGGTATCGTTACTATGTTACTTACCTGGGTATAGTTACTATGTTACTTACCTGGGTACAGTTACTATGTTACTTACCTTGGTATCGTTACTATGTTACTTACCTGGGTATCGTTACTATGTTACTTACCTGGGTATCGTTACTATGTTACTTACCTGGGTATAGTTACTATGTTACTTACCTTGGTATAGTTACTATGTTACTTACCTTGGTATAGTTACTATGTTACTTACCTTGGTATAGTTACTATGTTACTTACCTAGTATAGTTACTATGTTCACTTTGAAATATATCACACTTATTAACAAAATCAATCAATGAAAATATAATCTACATTTCTGTCCACCCACCCATCCTCCATCCATCCATCCATCCATGTCTGCATGTCCATGTCTTTATGTTATTAGACATTGTATGATCTCTAATTTCACATTGTTCTGACCGACTCCATTACATGGGGACTGCAGCCAACGATATCCTATGAACGTCCTCTGTGGTGTATTTGTTTTGAGAAACAACTAAGTGATGTATAACACATTTAACGGGTGCTTGTGGCGTCTGAGACATCGCTTTGGCGGTTAACAGCACACGGGGCAGTCCGGTCGAAGAGGGGAGGCGTACCACAACACACAGGTAGCCCCAACTTGATGAGGTGTGGACATTCCTTACGCCTTCATTCCCTCCACACACTGATCCATCTCAATACCCACCCAGGGTCATCTCAAGCTTGATTTGAATGAATGGATAATATGCTGCACACACTATAAGCACTCTTCGAAGCGGGACGACTGGTGTGTGTGTGTGTGTGTGTATGTGTGTGTGTGTGTGTGTGCACGGCAGGGCGCGTGGTGGACGTCATTGTACAGTGAAGTCTAGCCAGGGGAGGTGCTGCAGAGAGAGAGAGAGAGAGAGAGAGAGAGAGAGGGGGGAGGGAGTGAGAGAGGGGGGGGGAGTGAGGGAGGGAGGGAGAGACAGCGAGAGAGAGAGAGAGAGAGAGAGAGAGAGAGAGAGAGAGAGAGAGAGGGGGGGGGGGGGGTGAGAGAGGGAGACACAGCGAGAGAGAGAGAGAGAGAGAGAGAGAGAGAGAGAGATGGCGGGAGGGGGGGGGTGGGAGTGAGAGAGGGGGGGGGAGTGAGAGAGAGAGAGGGAGGGAGAGACAGCGAGAAAGAGAGAGAGAGAGAGAGAGAGAGAGAGAGAGAGAGAGAGAGAGAGAGAGAGAGAGAGAGAATG